>OY776304.1:10547735-11085429 GCA_963675345.1 Trididemnum clinides
TCATGTATTTATATTCATACAAGCGTTTGCCTAGTGCAGAAGATGAAGGAAAATGCCCAATTGATATGGTTTCCACAGAAGTGACTGATTCTTTGGAAAGTAGTGTTGGTGAAAATTCTCCACTGTTGTCTTCCGCTTCAAATTGAGAGTTGTTGTTATCAGACCGTCTTTAGATCTCGCGTCACCTAGAGCAGACTGGGATACTGTATTCCCATATTAGAAAAATGATCGAGTCTTTCAGTTGTCACCGCTTTTCTGACAGCATCACCACTATGAAAAACTGAGGTGATTTAGTCACGTAAAACAAATCATTACACAACTTGCCAAATACAAGTGTACAAGAAAATTTCTTGCCGATTGGGTAATTGCGTTGCAGAAAAAACGCTCTGCATGCCTTCATCTTGTTTTGGTAGTTTTGTTACACAACTTGCTAAATGTAAGGATATTCCGTACCGATCGCGTAATTGCGTTGCAGAACGAAGTTTTGGTAATTGCCTCTTGCGAAATTGCATGCCTTTATCGAAAACTGCCACAACAACACACTTTTGTAGTGTTATATTTAGACAAAATAATGTTATACGGACCATCACCTGGAACAAAAAGTATAGGTATGTAACGGAAAGTTAGTTGACATTAAATATTTTAAAACGAACTGATTGCCCGCATATCAGTTTTAAAATGTCAAAATTTATGTTTAAATAGGTGAATAGCAAACTTCCAATCAAAATTCAATGAAATTTGTAAAATTCACCGCATGAGTAAGTAGTTTAACAACAGCAGAAAACAAGATAGTGTTTTGACCTATGGCCAAATGTCTCTTAAAACAATTTTTTTATTTAACTAGACTTTCGCTAGATTAAACTGTTGCAGAAAGCATATGGAAACTAAAACGCACGCATTTGATCTTTTCCAAAAAGGAATGTAAAAAGACCGTGATAATTGCATGTACTAATACTCGCACTTACATTTGCGTGAAACTTGAACTTGTTTCTTTAACTTACTGTTGGTACAGATTTTAATGCGCCGTTTTCATTTGGTAACACTTGTTGCATTGTGCTTAGCATCATCGCGTACTAATGTTTTAGTGTGAGTGCTTAGCTTTCTTACTACAGCATGATCCTGAATCTGAATTAATCTAATTATTTGCCAAGTAGGCAGCAACCCAAAGAGTCAACATGGTGGCAGCAGTGGATACAAAGCTATTTGTTTTACTGGAGTTCGTCCAGAATACGTTGCCAAAGCAGATTATTAAAGTTAGCCTATAGTAACTAGACACTGTAAAAATACCGCTTTGTCAAAACCTTAGATTGCCTGCGCCTATAGATATATGTTTAAATATGTTTAACGAGACTTTTGAATGATTAACGGAAGTGAAAAGAACAAATCTAGATACAACTGAGGAAATGATAAAACCGGGAAAAAAGTCAGGAAATCAATTTTACTCATTAGCGCTGGTCCTGCCATAAAAAGGCTGCTGAATCTATGCTAAAAAAAATTTCAGATGTTGGAAGCTCATCTTCCATTTTTTTCTCGAGGTTGCTCATGTGATCATCAATTAATCTAGTCAGCCATTCATTATATTTTTGATGTTGTTGTTGTTGTGATTACCCCTCCTCTTTCTCGGGATCGAGGTACGGCAAGAACAGCAATTCATGGTCATGCCGTCAACCTAATTGATATTAGGCTAGGGAAAAGATGGCAGCCCATTTCAAACCAGTCATAAGTGACTGGTAGCCCCACCTCCAACAAAGCGGACTGCCACTGGCGGGTACCCAAGAGTCGCCTTTTACAACATGCTGGGTGACCTCACCGGGTTACAACTTCACAACTGTAACCCGGTGAAGTACGGGTAGATCACCTGTCTGCCATAAAAAGGGGGAGGCGTCCCAAGGACTCAACAAACAAGCTTGGCGGCTTGTTCTCCACACTATCCCTTTTTTATGTTGAGTGCCAAGCAAGGAAGCTGTGAATACCATTTTTAAAAGTCTTTTGATATGACTCGACTTAGGGAATGAACTACAGGTCAACCGACTGCGAAGCGGAGGCTTTAACCACTACACCATCGCGCCGGTTCAATACACTTTTGATTGCCAGTTTTATTGTCCACGAAAACACCGAAATTACGGTTTCCTACTTTTTTCAATTGGGATGTCTTCATTTTGAAAGTGTGACCTTCTCTGCGGTCTTAACTTTTGATTTGTTTTCCTCCTTAGCGGAAACAGATTGCGTTCATTCAATTGACTGAAGACGTCACTAAAAATTCAAGAACATTTTTCAGTTCAAGGGAGAGGGTTACATGCCAAGGCATATTTATGAATATTGCATTGGTTTGATATTATATGCGGAGAAACTTGTTTCATTGGGGAAAAACTGGATTGCCACCCTACTTCAACGGGTAAACTGTTTATGAAAATCAATCCCACTTTATTTTATGTTATTGAATTTTACGTAGAAATGCATTGACAAGATCAAAGACGTCTTTTGGTCTTGTTCTCTTCATTATCTCTTGACTAAATATAAACTGGTCCACAATCGCGTTGCCTTTTACATATCTTACATATGCCACTAACTGCCTCACTGACCTGATATTCGTTGTTTCATCAAATTAAAGGCTTATTCATCTAAGGCATTTTTGGATTTGAGCTGTAAGCTGATTCAAAATGTCGTTGGCTACGCCTGCAATCCTGCTGTTTACCCTGACCGACAAGGAAACTGAGTCCATTTTTTTGGTCTCGTTTTGACCAAGTAAATTCTGTGCCATTTTTTTGCCGAGCTTGTGTTTATGAATTTCTCATCAGTAGCGTGAGGTGTTTTTGCTACTGATATTTTCAAAGAAATTTTGAAGGAAGCGCGCGGGAGTAGATCAGAAGCTAGGCAGAATCCAAACGCAGAGAGTGTTTCCTCACAACATGACAAATTTCGTTTCCTTCGAACGTTTCAACTGAGTCCGAGTTCTCTTTGTTTTTCATTTTCTTTAACTCTTTTGCTCCCGCGTGAAAAGCGAAAAAAAATGTCCGTAAGGTGGCAGCGCGAAAAACTGTCATAATCAATCATAATTAATCATAATTATGTACCTCAAGTATGTTTGTAAATCATTACTCAGCTGTCTACTTCTACATTAAGTGTGATATATCGTTGAAATCTACATTTCTTGAGGATTTCAAATAGAAAAAAAAAATTTTTTTGAATATGCAAATTTTATGCAAATGAACCCCCCCAACTGGGGGGTACTTGTCTTTAAAATTAAAGAGGTACCCTCACCTCAAAGATCACTACAGATTTAATTTTCTACCAATTTTTTTAGAAATGGTCGCAAGATGATGCTAAGGAAATAAGCTTTCAAGGTACATCAATCAAAACTTACCTAAAAGCCTAGGTTTTCTACAATTTGCGATTTTCTGAGGCACATGACCTTTTTTTGGACCGGTACCGACCGGTACCAAATTTTGGTAGTTAAATTCAGTACCTAAAATATGATCAGTTATTATCTGCTACAGGTTAGCCTAAACCATGTAACATGTATTTTTGAACAGGGAATTTCTTCAAGATTCAGAAAATATCAAGTTTAAATAGAATATGCTCTCACTAACAATGAAACAGCAGCTTGTTTACACCCTTCCCATTTCTTGAGAAACAAGGGGGATACAGCAAACTTTGATTTAGAGAAGTCAAACTTCTGTCAGCTTTTAAACTTGTATTTCACTTCTTGTCTCCTTGGAAATTTGATACAAAATGACGACTTTATTGGTGAAACATTTGCAATTTATTTTATCGTTTTATAGGGTGTAGTTTTTCTACAAATTATAATGTAGTGAAGGCAAGTCAAAAAAATTTGGGGGGTTTTGAACTGACATGATGTACAGCATCCATTTTCGATCAGTAAATATCATATACCACTTAGTCTAAACTATTTAACCCATTACCTCCCGGTGATCTCATATGAGATCACTTAAAAAATCGACTTTTTTATGGTTATCCCGTCTATATATACATATATAACATTCTTACTATATTTATTAGATGTATTTCCTTCTTATCCACACTCTATTTTTTCAAAATTTGGTTTAAAATTATTTATATACACGTTTGAATATGTGGAAAATGTTCTGTTGAGACCTCCAAACATCTAAGTGCATATATAATCTTAATAAACTCCACTTAGAACAAATTATCATATAATACATATAGAAGTAGTAATAATGAAAGAGTTTAATGCATAAAAACAGTAGTAGTTGTGATATTTTAAAAATAATAGGCATTAAAAGTCACTGATCTCATATGAGATCAGCAGGAAGAAGTGATTGCCCAGCGCGCAAGTCACAACATGTTTTGAGTCTGTTGCTTCCACAGGTTGATGCGTGTTATAATTGATGCCTATATAAGCAGTGAGTTTTTTTGTACACTTTCATTCAATTGAAGAAACAGGTTGTTGACAGACATCAGCTCTGCTTCTTCTAAGTAAGGTAATCTTTGTTATTAGTGTGATATACACATAAATAATATAAATATATTATATATGGTAAGATACTTTATTTGTTTATAATTTATCAAAAGATCAAAATTTTTTTAAACACTTATATAGTATACGTTTCAACAACAATTTATTTATAATTATTTTATTCCCTTAGATGTCTAAAAGGCGCTTCGAATCATTATCTCTGGATGAGATTGCAGCAATGCTTGAAGAAGTCTTAGAAGAAGATGATGTAGAAACAGCAGATGCAGTTATCATCCCACCAGAAACTGACGCTCTAACTGACAATGAAGATATTGATGATGACTGTACTGGAAATGTTGAAGTGGATGACGTAGCTGGAACACTAGAGTTACACGTTGCTGCACAAATAATCGATGGTGATGGAAAAGGAAAACAGTTGGAGGTTAGAGCTGAAAAAAGCCAACCACCAAAAAAGAAAAGAAAGCTGTGTAATTCAGAGCCAACATGGCGCAATAAAGCACCAGTATACACAAAAGTTCATGCACGCAGCAATGGTCATGAAAAACTCTTGCAGGAAATGAAAGAAAAATTAGAAGGCTACAGTCCACTTCAAGTATTTGAAGAAATTTTTTCTAATGAAATAGTAGATCTCATTGTAAAAGAAAGTGTCAGATATGCTACTGAATGGAAAAACAGGCCTTCGACTTCACTTACCTCAGATGACATAAAGCAATTCATTGGAGTGTTACTGATATCTGGCTATCATAAGCTACCCGCACAAACACAATACTGGTCTAATGATGAAGATTTGGGCTTGCAAATAGTGAAAAGTGCCATCTCTAAATCAAAATTTCAAGATATAAAAAGTATACTGCATTTCTGTGACAACAATGAAGCTGAAAATAATAAGAATGATAAAGGTTTCAAAGTGAGAAACCTGATTACTGCTGCACAAAGGTCATTCATGAAGTTTGGAATTTTCGAAAAATACTTGGCTGTTGATGAGATGATCGTAAAATACTATGGCCATCACGCTTTGAAGCAATTCATTAGGGGCAAGCCTATAAGATTTGGCTATAAATTTTGGGCACTGTGCGGCGTTTCCGGTTATTGCTACAATTTTGATCTTTATTGTGGCAAAAGTTCATCTGATGATAATCGAGCAGACTTACTTCTTGGATCAAAAGTCGTATTGACCATGCTAGACGTTGTAGATGAACCACAGTCTCATGCTGTCTTCTTTGACAACCTATTTACCGGATATGAGTTATTAGTTCATCTTCGCGATCTTGGTTATCAGGCAACTGGAGCTATCCGCGAAAACAGGCTGAAGAAATGCCCTTTGATGGAAACTAAGGAAATGAAAAAAAAGGAAAGAGGAACAACCTGCTTCAGATTCGATACCAACGAAGAAATTCTATTTGTACGGTGGCTTGACAATACGTGTGCCACTATTGGAACTAATTATGACACAATTGAACCTCTTCAAAAGGTGAAACGATATTTGAAGGAGTCTAAAACAAAGGACGCCGTTTCACAACCTCACGTATTTAAAAATTACTGCCAATACATGGGAGGTGTCGATAAACACGACTGGTGGATAAGTAAATATGCAACAACTATCAGAGCGAAAAAGTGGTATTGGCCCATATTTATTCGAATTTTAGACATGGCAGTTGTGAATGCACACATCATCTATAACTTGATATGTGAAGATGATGAAGATTCAGCGACAAAAATGGATTTATTGTCGTTCAGAAGAGCTATTTGCCGATCATATCTGAAAATTCCAACGAACAAGCAAAAACCTGGTAGGAAGCCCAGCTGTTCAGCACCTTCAAAAGTTCCTCAAGATGTTCGATTTGATTGCAAAGGACACATTATAATGAGACGAAGCGATCAAAGGCGATGCCAAAACAAGCCATGCTCTGCCAGACCGAGAACATACTGTTCCAAATGTACAGTCACTCTATGTGTTAACTGTTTCTCTTCTTACCATAAATACAATGCTTTACCATGAAATCATTAACAATAACTAATTCTGTGATGTCACATGTACGCTTATAATTATGATAAAGGACATACTTAGTATATAACATAACATTACTCATATTTTTTTTTGTTGTTTAGCTAACATTTATTTCTGAATAAAGTATTTTATGAGTGCTTTATATTTAACTCTTTGAACCCGAAAGGCCGGTTTTCCGGCCAAACATGAAAATGTACAATAAGGATCATATCTGCACCTGCAAAGGCTATTTCAATGTTTATTACACTGATTTTGAAGTTGGTTTGAGAGCTGCAGGCGATTCATAATCCCAAAACGAAAAAAAAGAGAAAATGATTTTTTTTGAAAATTTTTGGCTGGGAATCTCGGGTCGGAGAGCTTTTAAATGTGGGAATGTCGGGTTCAAAGGGTTAAATGGTGTTTATTTTTTTTTGAATAAAGGATTCATGTTTAAAACTATCTTTGTATTCACCCATTTTTGAGTCTAGAAAAAGTAGTGTTGAAGATCTAAACCATAAATTATATTCGAGATGTACTATAGTCATTGCTACCACATCCTACCAGTGATCTCATATGAGATCACCTAATAACTCTTTTATTTATATAAATATTGAATTTCTGACAATTGCATTGTGTTTCTCACACTTTTTTACTATGGGTATTCAAATTTCACGAGAAAATTCAAGCGGAATGAATTATGGGAGGTAATGGGTTAAAGTTATATATTGCTGGAAAGCAAATTTTCTAAGATTTCAAATGAGACTGGTATTTAGCAACATATCATATACTTTACGCACTAAATTTACTTTTATCTACTTACCATTCAAATTGGTTTGGGGGGGTTTTGAGACCCCTAAAAATTTGGAAATTTAAAAACGTAAAATTTATTATTATCGCTTGAAATTTTGTCAAATGATGCCCCAAAAGAGTAGTTTTCAGACTGTGTTAATGATGAAGGGTTTGGTGTTGTGGTAAAGATGTAATCTGAATTTGATTTTAGCGTAGTTGGCACGTGCTGAGAATTAGGCCGATTTTGTCGTCTGCAACTGGGTTGCTGGTGTTTTTAACCGTTTTTGGGTATAAAAATCCAAGAATTAGGGCACAAATTATACATCATCCGATGCGTGAGTACATAAGCGTGATCTTTTGAAAATTTTATGAAAATCGGATGAAAAATATAGTCACAAATTGGTTTTTAAGTAAACTAATTTTGTAACTCAATTTAACAAAATTTGAGGGGAACACTGAAAACACGAGATCATCAATCGATGATCGCGAGAGCGAAAGAGTTAAGCCTATTCAACTTCGACGGTTTTAAGGTATTATTGCCCAAAATGGCATTGCACAATATGCACTGAGCATGGTCAAGTTTATCACAACCAATAACTTTGGTGAAATCATATTGAACATAAGGATCGTCCGAAAAACGTATTTTATCTTTACCTTTTGCAGCCATTATTTAAGACAAATGATTACAATCTACAGTATTTTCGTGGTAATCGCATGTGAAATGTAGAAAAGATATAGCAAGTGCTCAAAGAAAACAAGTACAGTGATTATCTTGAATTCTCTTCGCCCTGTAATAGCTGAGGTTGTAAAATTTTGACCGGGCTAGAAGGAGCTATTTATCGGGAAGCTGTTGGGGGGAAATCAAACACTTGGATATCCAGCTGGTATCTAAAGATTGCTGTTTCTTTCTTTCACGCAGTGGGCTTGTGAGCGGCAGCGAGAAGAGAAATTAGTGCCAAAGTTGTACCTTAAGTATTTCAACCCTTAACTCGATTATCAAACCTTAATTTTTATTTGTCATATGATTGGTTGATTTAAGCTAATCCTCAAATAATGAAACAAGCATTTGAATGATCATTTGTTTCTCCAAGATGTTAGTTCCGTCATTCTCACCAGAATTATCTCAGCTATTGCCGTCAGTTTTAAACAGCTTCTTCAATGCAATTGTCTTAGCAGCTTAGCTTACAAACCTGCTTTCTTGATGAGTAGGCCTAAGACTCACTACTAGCTCTACCTTCATAGGAATTCTGACCTACTTTTAAATCTGAAAGCGAAAAACTTCGACTTTTCTTTTGTAAATCTCTAAAAAGTTGTAGCAGTGGGATACCTTTTCCTTATGTACCGCATTGTAATTTTTAGCAAAAAACTAAAAACAATTTGCTCAGAAATAAAGTGTAATAAACAGTACATACGTCTGACTAGATAGCACGATAATACCATTCACAATTTTATACTTCTTGAGAATTTATGAAGTAGTTTCCTGGATCCGATAGACTTTTTATCGAGTTTATCCAAAGGTATTGGTCATTATTTCAGAATATACTGCAAGTTGCTACATTTGTTGTTACAAGAATGATCGTTGCTGTTAGTAGAATCTCCGTTTCTCTAGTTAAGTCGAGCTTAATGCTACTCTAAATCACTAAGAATAGGTCGTATTATATTATATTATGACAAAAATAAACGTCGTGTTGTAGCTGGCAATCACGTGTAGATGTCATAAGAATTCTACCTCTCAACAGAATTCAACAACATTTACGTTAATGATTCACAAACTAACGCTGTAAAAACTAATTCAAACAGGTTTTCGTTTGTGATGTACAAACCATTAACTTACAACGATGCTAGCTAGTATTATTTTAAATTTGAATACTGCTGACTTCAACAAAGTTTATGTAGCCAATGCATCATTTAGCGTAATGTTACAGTTGAAGCTATATTCTGCAATTCAGGATGGGTAATTTTATTAAAAAAACATCGATTTTTATCTTTAATACCGGTAACATAGTTTGGGCCGAACTTTTAGGTTTGAGTATTTCGATTCCAAAAGATTCTTCTCCTTCAATATTTTTTGGTTTTAATACAGGGTGTTTCAAAAAAATTGACATCACTTTGCACTCTAATAACTTTGCCAGTTTCTGTTGCAGTGACTTTAAATTTGCCCAGCTTGTGTAGAAATAGGCCAAAATTTTTCGTTTAAAGTTTGATATGTTTATCTTTTCAGGTGTAGAAATTTTTTGCCTGATAAATTATTGATACTGTGTTCAAACCTGAGTGCTTAAATTGTATTCACTAGCAGAAAAATGACGTGTTGTGTGTTGGAGTATGCTGGAACAAACTCGAGCAAGATTGCGCAGAGTGCATTTGTGAAAAAGTTTTCTAAAAAGTCACCATCAGCAAAGCAAATTTGGATCTGGAAAAAAATTCAAAAACAAATGATGTCTGCGCAGAGCAAAACCATCTAAACGATCAGCAACATCGGAAGGGAAGGTCGAGTGGGTTCGCCAAATACTCTAATGAAGCCCCCAAAAGTTCGTAAGTAAAACAAGTTTGGAAACCCTGATTCCTCCAGCGACAGTTTGGCCAGTAGTAAAGAAACGCTTGGTGATGAAACCCTACAAACTGCAGCTCGTTCAAGCCATAACGGCAGATGGCAAGCAAAAGCGCAAACAATTCTGTGTTGATATGCAGGAGATACTTAAAGAAGAGGAGTTCTATAAACGTCTTGTGTTCAGTGATGAGGCCACATTTCATGCGAATGGCAAAAACAATGGACAAAATGTTCGCATTTGAGGCGAAAAAAATCCCCATGCTATGCCGCTGTTTAGCATGAAAGGGACCCACCAAAAGTAAATGCGTTTAGTGCCATCTCCAAGAGTCGTGTTCACGGCCCGTTTATCTTTGAGAGAGATGTGACTGGCGATGTTTATCTGCAGATGCTTCAGAGCTGGCTTACGGATGAGATTTTGCAAATGACTATGAAGATTTCATTTGTCAACAAGGCTGTGTTCCACCTCACTGGAAGCTCATTGAGCGGGCGTATCTCCATGGCAATTTGCCGTGGAGATGGATCAGGCATACTAGTGGTGAAGACAAAGACAGTGAGATGTTGAAATGGCGCCCACGTTCACCTGATCTGACACCCTGCGTTTTTTTTCTCTGGGGATACGTGAAGAGCTTGGTTATACCCCTCTTCCTGCAAATGCAAACGAGCAAAAGCAAAGAATCACCACCACACTGGAAACTGCTGCGCAAGATATGCTGCAGCGTGTTTGGGAAGAGCTACACTACCGACTTGACGTATGCAGTATAACAGGCGGTGCGCATATTGAATGTTTGTGAAGTCTTTAATGGAATTCACATGCCTTTGAACTTCTTGTTCAAATTTACAGGAATATTTTGGTCAACATTACGCCTGTTTAGTTTTATTTAATTCGACTATGTAGTTTCTGTAATATTGGCGTGTCAAATGATGTCAAATTTTTTGAAACACCATGTACATGCCCTTTCAACATCACTGGTTCAGACAAAACATTTCAAAAATTTATAATCCTGCAAATTAGCAAAAGTTTTTTCAATTAAATTATTTTTATAAGCTTTTAAAGATATTAGTTATTTTTTATACATTACCCACTCGGTCAATATTCAAATCAAAACATCCGGGTTAAGCGCATTGTATGAAGTTTTGACAGGCCATAGACTATTCGTTGATATGTTTTCTGCAAACTCCCGAAGTTTCGGAGCATCTTGATGCGACAATCAAACATTTTGTTTGTGCTTTTCTGGCTTTTGCCGATGTTGTAGATTAATTCATTATGCTGTATATTGTAGTTTTATTTTTTAAAGTGATTATAACACTCGCAAAACTATCAAAATTTCTCTTACTAGAGTGCCATTTTTACCTCAAAAAATGCAGATCATCAACAAATACCTACCTATTGGTACTCTGATATTGACAAAACTAATGTTAGCTCATAAAAACGTCATTAGTACACCAGCATACTGGTCCCAAAATTTTGCCCATCACATCTTGTCGTCTACAGCCAGGTATTTAAATTTAGGTGGTTGTAACAAAGCGGGGTACTTTAGCTCAGACCAAATAGATAAATTCATTCAAAAATTTTCTATCAGTTTTTCTCCAACATAGTTTTCAAATACATGATGGAACCTGGAACAACTATTGCTAAAACCATTCCACTAAGGCCGAGATGGCAAAGCATTGACCGATCATTTGTATTTGAGTGACCCACTTGTGGATTTGATAACTTGGTTGGTGATAGAGAATTCGAAAATAGCAGACAGCTATAAATTGATCTCGAAGCTTTTTGTCTGACTCTTATCAAGTCAGAATGAGGAAGAGAGTAGTGTGGCGGCTTTTTTAGCGTAAACACGAACCAAAAATGGCGCGAAATACAAGGCGCACGCGCACCAATTGGTCAAAAGCGACCGAGCAAACGAGCGACTAGTGTGACAGTTTTTTGAGGCTATAGACGAGCTCTTTTTTTTGCGTAAGCTGGTTTTGATGTTTTTATGTATGTTGCTTCAAAAGTAGAAAGATAAAAGGCATTGCCTCCGTGGGCGAGGATTGAGAATTTTTTTTATTGTATTCCTGCGTGGATGATGGGTTTCGCAAAAGATGGTATTCAATTGCTAACTACGAGTTTTTAAGTGGGCTCCTATTGAATTGGCTGGAGCGAGAAGGATAGTTATTATGGTAGAAGTGTCTTGAAATTTAAAAAAAATAATTTTTTTTCTTATTAGAGATTCTATCTCGACAGTTTAGAAAATTGGGCATTGTTAGAAGTGAAGACCATTTTTCAGTCACTAAATTTTTAAATCTTTCACCCACATTTTCTTTTTTCTTTATTAAAATCCGATTTGTCACTCATTCAATGAAAAACGTTTGCCATCCCTACTCAAAGGCATAATAAAAAAGTTTCAAAGAATAACACTGAACTTGAGAAAGAAATCGAGTTTCCAGCAAAAAAGAAAAAAACGAATTGCTATTCAACAACTAGATAAGAAGTTGCTCAATTCGATGCTTATTTTTAGTGCCCAACGCAAAATTTTTGCGCAAATGCTTGTCTATAGAAGTGCACATGGCAACCTTGACAGAGCCTTACTACATCTCAACTGCTTGAAACAAGGCTTGCCAGCCAGATTGGTTTATTTGGTAAATATGACTTTCAGGCCAAATTAGAGTTTCCAATAAATCTTCGGCCTCGGGCTAGACTCATGTTTGTAGTTTTGGGTTTGGGCCGGGTTCGGATCTAAAATATGGTGCGTGGTTACAACTCTGTTGCGTACCCACTAGCAGTAAAGGTGCACAAATATCATAACATGAAGAATGTGATGAAATGAAAAGCAACAGCAAGTGACAATTTGTACGTTTTAATTAATTAGACTTTTAAAATTTTAATGCAGCAGTGCTTAAAAGTAATTTAAAGTGAAAACTGTACTTATTATAACTGAATATATTGTTCGTGATCCTGAATTCATGCATTCGATTTTGTGACTTTTTATAAGACGCTCTGCTTAGCTTGCGAATCACTTCTATTATTTCATCACTGCGATAAAAACCTTCAACATGTTGTAGCTTAAAGGGCAAGAAAAATGTGCTAAAGCTCGACAATCAGTAGTTAAGTTCGAGAAAACGAACAGTCGCTTGAAACAGTAGTTCTCAAACCAGGTACGTAGCCAATCGGAAGTTTTCGGAGGCCAAGGGGAAATCTTGGGGAGCAAATATTGCTTGGTTTAGTTTGGTGATTATATTGTTTGTAACAACGATAACTTTGTTAGGTGATTGTTTTGAAAGAGCCGCTTCGCAATTCTTAGTCATAAGTAGACATATTTAACATTGGGGTAGTGGTCAAATGAATTATTTTTTTGGAGATCACCATCATGAAAGCCCGAAGTCTGGCATGTACAGCGCAAACACCCGCATTGAACGACTTCAGCATCCTCTTTTTTCGTTGTGGCAGTGGGGGTTAGCTTCCAGCAAAGCCTGTTGCGCTAAGCTCTTAAGATGCAAGTCATCAAAATCTTGATACAAATTGCACCAAAACAAAAATACGTTTTTATTTGCTAAATGCTGCTCTGATTTTCATCAATTGAAGCACATTTTCTAACCGCAACTTTAAAGCAAACATGCCATCTTCTAACTCGCAACAGTGCTATATTTTATTAGATAAAGCTTGACACAAAATTAATTATCCCTTGCATGCAAAAGTGAGTTTTGTAACTACAGTTTGCACTACAATAGCATATTGCACTAAGCGCAAACAATTCGAACGAACTTTTAAATAACAAGGCTCTCATCTGTATACTGAGGTTCGGAATACAATTTTAGGTGGCTTGGCCAGCTACACCCAATGGATAGTTGTGATAGCATCAATAAAAAGTTAAGCTTTCTGACACAGGCAATTTGCATTCCGAAACAAAACTCTTGCTTTTTAAGGAAATCGAGAAAAAACATATTATGGGGGTTGCTCACAACCAATAAATTTCTCCCAAGCTTATCAAGTGCATGACTGGTTTAAAATAAGCTGCCATCTTTTCCCTAGCCGAACTTGAATTAGGTTGACGGCATGACCTTGATTTGCCGTTCGTGCCAAACCTCCATCCCGAGGAAGAGGAGGGGTAATCACAACAACAACACATAAAGCCTTTAACTGTGCGCATGTTGCCCGAAATTGCAAAAACGCAACCAGGTAAAGACGGAACTGACACAAAGTGATGCGCTCACAGTAAAGGCATTATTTACAATAAGTGTAAAATTGTAACAAGCTCATCAGTATGTCGAGATTAAGAATGTCGTTTCCGACGGCTAGACCAGTTTCATCCAGGGATAGTTGTAACAGCAGTAATGAAATTTAGCATGTTTTTGTGCCAGAAGCAATTGTTTTTTCAAAATCATAAGTATATGTACTGTGTTTTTAAATGGAAATCGAGTAGAAAAACATCAGGTGGTGTTGCGCGCAGCCGCTATATTTCTTCCAAAGTTTTCAAAGTCTCAGGCAACGTCTAATTTGCCTGTTTGCAAGGCGTACTTAGAAAGTAGACTTGCTTATAATTGAAACAGCCATAATAATTTCACAAACTTTAATTAGTGTATTTGAGCTCTTGCGTGGGAGCGTAAATGCAAAGTTGTGGGATAGGGAGGGGGGGCAAAGTGATTGCTGTATAATTTCTAAAATAAGCTATTAGATATTTTTGTAAATATACACGTATTTTTGTAACCTAAAACATCTAATTGCGCTTAAATTGCTAGGTTTAGAGTAAGCGCAAACTAACCCAAAGTCAAGCACTTACAAACCGGCGTGATGGCGTAGTGGTTGGAGTGTCCGCCTCGCAGTCGGCAAGCCTGGGGCTCATTTCCCGAGTTGAATCATACCAAAGACTTTAAAAAATGGTATTTACAGCTTTCCTCCTTGGCGCTCAGCACTCAGGGATAGTATGGAGAACAAGTTGGCAAGCTTGCTTATTGTGTCCTTGGGCAAGACACTTAACGGGATGCCTTTATATTAATATGGCAGACAGGTGGCAGGGCCAAGCAGTCTACTCGTCGTGGTGGCCCAGTCTGACGAAAGACATGCAAACCGAGCATGAGCTCATACGCATAACCAAGCACTTACAGTCAAGCAATTGTGATAGGTTTGGGTTTAAGAGTTTTGTCGATCAATCAGGTTTTTGTGTTAAAGATGCGGATAAGACTACGTAACAAAATCTTAAAAATTTTTTGTTTGACCTGTTTTTTTATTGTTTCTGGCCAATTTTTGGCAGCGGATTTCAAAAATGTAATTTTTCTTTTCAACCAGCGTCCGTTTGGATGGTATAAACAAATTGATTTTTCAGATTTTGGCAATTTTAATGCTGATTTCAATATATTTTAGAAACTACTTTAATTTTATCAATGTGTTTTTTGTTTAAAATCTTGAGTTGCAATGAGTTCTCGAAAGTACAAATCTCACGTGAAAGCTTCTGCTATGTAAGTGATTTCTATGTTGGGAACAAACACACCGCACAAAATATTGCTAAAGAAGCAAAATACCAGACAGCATAAAAGTTATACAATCAATGAATATCAATGATCAAGATTAGTCATGAGCCCCACTTAAAATATAGGGCAGCTGTCAATTCAATCTAGAGTGGTGGCTAAGGAGTTCTATAAAATGCATGCCGTTTACAATTCAAGAATATCAAGAGAACACAAAAGCCATTTTGAAGATTGCTATTTCTGTGTGATAAATATTCTGAAATACCGAAAATTTAAAGGCAGAAAAGCTTTGATGCGTCCAAACATACAATCATTCAATGCCCCTGATGTAAATTTGTAGCGCGTCGGGTTTAAACCTAGTTTGTAATTTGTTGCTTGATAACTGCGCGTTAGTTTAATGTTAGCCTGAAGCACTAGGATCCAATCATTGTTTTCTGTTACGGTTGCGTTTTTTATCTGTCCAGTGTTGGGTCCCTTTTGTTAGTCTTACTAGTGTTTCAGTTTAAATCTTTAGTTTAGGCGTTCTTGTTTGTATACGTTCTACTTATTTTTATGTTTCTAGATATCAAGCGTTTTAGTTGATTAAAACCGGATTATGAGGCTTATGGTATAATTTGGTGTATGCGTTGAGGTAGCTAAAACGCAACAATTTAATCAACGAAAACTAATGGATAAGGTGGTAAAGCCCGATCGACTTAGCCTTGATCCAGATAGCCCTCAAGCTTTCGAGCAGTGGAAGCATTGGATTAAAACTCTTGAAAACTATTTCGAGGCTCTCGCTGAAATACGGGGTGAAGGACTGGCTGCAAATAAATTGAGAATACTTATTAGTCTGGTAGATTCTAAAGTATTTGATTTCATCGAAGATTGTGATACATATGAAGATGCAATCGATCAGCTGAAGAACATGTACGTAAAAGCACCTAACATTATATTTGCCAGACATATCCTGGCAACAGCGCAACAGAAAACAGGACAAAGCTTGAGAGAATTCCTACAGAACTTACAGAGCCTAAGTAAAGACTGTAACTTTCGGGCGGTTACAGGCGAGGAGTATCGGCAAGAAATGGTTCGTGATTCTTTTATTAACGGATTGACATCTACCTCCATTTGCCAACGTCTCTTAGAGAATTGAGACCTGGATTTTCAAACAGCATTTGCTCAAGCTAGTGCCTTAGAAATGGCACAAAAATATTCACAAGCTTATGAAAAGGACAGCGGAGTGCAGGTTATGTCTGTATCACCAGGATTGTCCAATGAGGCATCTTTGCAACATGGACAAAGTACCCAGGATTCCCTTGCAACGATAAACAAACCTTGCTTTTTCAGTGGAAGAAAGACTCTTCATTTGAGGAAAAATTGCCTTGCTCGCAATTCTATTTGCTTTAAGTGTCAGAAAAAGGGACATTTTGCGCGGTGTTGCAAGAGTAATTGTTTTCTGGTAAAAGACATGGCGTCCTCATCATCGTTAAAACAACAATCCTGTGCGATACAGCCAGCACCTTCTTGTTTATCTCATGCCACTATTTCGTCTTTTGTTAATGGGTATGAAATATCTACGGTGATCGATTTAGGAAGTTCGCTCAGTTTCATCAACAATAAGACGGTCAAAGCCCTTAAGCTCCATGTAGAGCCATGCAAGACAAATGTTACTTTGGCCTCGTTCAACTTAAAAGGGAGAGACCTTGGGACGGTGCGTTGTGGACATAGTTATAGAAAATGAAACTTATCAGCAAGTGAGTGTCGGAATTATGAAAAATTTGTGTACTGATTTGCTATTGGGAGGTGATTTTCAAAGCCAGCACAAACGAGTTGTCTTTCAATACAACAGTTTTAGAGCAGATTTGTTTGTGCCAAAGATTAACCACTTAAATGTAATGTCCGAATTGGGAATCAAACCCGCTTCACTTTTTAACAATGTGCTTAGTGATTGCCGTCCAGCGGCGACAAAGTCAAGACGCTTCAATGCTGCAGACCAACAGTTTATTGCTGCAGAGGTGAATAGATTGTAATCTGCCGGCATAATTCGCCCCAGTGTCTCACCATGGAGAGCGCAAGTACTGGTGGTAAATAATAAAGAGTCTGGAAAGAAAAGCCTTTGTGTCGATTATTCATAAACGGTAAATTTGTTTACTCAGTTGGATGCATATCCTTTACCTCGCATTGACGATCTTGTCAATAAGCTGTCCGCATACAGAGTTCTTTCAACGTTTGATCTCAAGAGCGCGTATCACCAAATCTCCATCCTGGAGAGTGACAAACGGTATACAGCTTTTGAGGCAGAAGGAAAGTTGTGGGAGTTTAACCGAATTCCTTTTGGAGTAACAAATTGTGACGTAATATCGTATGATTGTCGCGTCTTTTGGTCAGCACCCAAACTCAATCCGGGCCAGCACAAATCAAGGCCAGAGCCGAGGGTCTAGCCTTTTACCACCCCGAGCTGCTGCGCTGCCCAGATTAGATGCTGGCAGTGGTGGCGTTAAGCCAACATTCAGTTGCATCATCCAAAACCTGCAGACCTCGCGTTCCACTTGGTACATGATGTAGGAGACATAGGGTTACCATATTTGGAAAAGCAAAAATCGGGACAATGGATGGCAACTTTGTACGAGGCCAAAATTATGGGCTTTTCAATTATCTCAATCACGAAATCGGGACGCCCATATTTTGTTGTAGGTATTCAAGGACGAGCCTCTTGAAACAGAGAAGAGAGGGGCGATCTCCAAACAAAAAAAAAAAAGGTCACGCAAAAATTGTGCATGAACAACAGTGTTGACCTTTTTTTTTTTTTTTTTTTTTGGAGATCACCCCATTTTTCCAAATTTTTAGGGTTTGACATAAAAATAGTTGTCATTATGGCCACTGCGCCCTGCTTGAGCACCACTGACCTTCGCACACCTTTGCTCAAACTGATCTGGTTGACTGAAGCAAAAAGCGGGATTTTCGATCAAAAAGGCGGAACAAGGCCTCAAAAAGCGGGACGTATGGTAACCCTAAGGAGACATGAAGATATGACGTGATCAGCAGTGCGCTCAGTGGCGCCCTATTTGCAATTCGGTGATGGAGCGAGACCGCATTCGTACATGGACGAGTGAAAACGCCCTACACCAGTCTGCAGGCGATTCAGCCTTACCCCATATGTTCTGCGCCGACTCATTCCATGTGGTTTTGAACGGACCCTGGGAATGAAAGCACGGACCCCTGAAGTACTCTCCAAGTAGTTCACTTTCCATTTATGTTTCGTCCACTGCTTCACGCGGATATCCGGTTCAGACAAACTATTTAATAGTTTCCTCGCAGCAAGTACAAATAGGCGTCTTGATCTAAGTCTCCCCTGGTGCGCATCCTGCAGCGGCCGTTTCGCAAACGTCTTGACCTGCTTTGCTTGCTGTTACCAATATTTAGCGTGAAGCTTCTATTTTGGACAAGTTCCATGATCATCCGGACCATTGGCTTATCTGGTAAAAGCCTAAGCAACTTGCAGGTGAGACCACGGTGGCAGACAGTGTCGTAAGCAGCAGTCAGATCGACAAACACGGCACCAGTCTTCTTCTTCGCATCAAACGAATTTTCAATGTTTTGAGTAGGCAAAACTGTCTGATCCACGGTTGACCTTTCCAGTGGTGGATATTCAAAATTGGGGACCTGAGGCAAAATTCTAATACGGGGCCCAAAAAATTGATGTAACTATAAATAATTGCGATCAAACAACGCTACCTTCTACAACACTACAGGGTAGGCTATAGATTGTTGCAAAAGAATTGATGCAGATACATTACGATATATTCATAATCAAAACCATACGTTAAAAATGTTGAAACGCTTTTTTGCAGTGACTAGTTACCGGTACCGCATTTCACACAGTCGATCACTTTTTAAAAAAGTTGGAGTAATTTGCTATTGAAAGCATTACAATAACAGCACAATTGTAGGGAATATTCAAATGATTTGCTGCAACACTAGTGCCTTGAAAACTTGGTGCGACTTAACTGTCATGAAACACACCACAAAACAGAATTGTGCAGGATATTCAGATGTTATGCAGAAACATAAGTCATTTTTTTGTCAAAACATCTGAAACCACATAGGTCTATTGTACAGTGATCATATGGAGTATGATTGCAAAAATAAATACGCCAATAAACGCATCAAAGACTAACAATTTTTACAATGCCACAGCCTACTGTGAAATAAGGGCTGACAATATGCTTAGCTAGTGTACTGCTAGAAAAGCTTAAACTTCCTAAAAATATGAGTCTTCACCTGCTTATAAACGTTATGCCTGTAAAAAACCATTGAATTTAATCGTAATACGTTGAGATAGGAGTTATCTAAAATTTTAAATGCTGGCGCTGGTTAATTGCATTAGTTTTATTGAAAAAAAAAACAGAAAGTTTAGTTACAATGGTTGTTGCCTTGTTTTTTGCTGAGCACGGATCAGCAACCAATTCACCAACAACAATATCCTCTTGAACTCACTGACACTTGATTACATAGGGCTACTGGTATCATTTTCTGTTTCATCAATACACATAACTTAGATCCTTGAAAATGCACTTTTTATCTCTCAGTTCTGTCGTGGTAGTAATAGTAGTAGTAGTAGGGCAGTTTGTTACAATAAATCTATCCATTAGACTTTTGCATCATCCATTTTCCTACTTTCTTCCTTTCGCTTTGGTTTTGATGCAATACTTTCATACTCTCTATTCAACCGATGCACTAAAACTGTCTGGTATAAGGTAAGGTATACAGCAAATCAAGGACTACTATCTTAATTGAACTGATAATTTACAAATGAATCTGAATAAACAAATCTTTTTAATAAATATGATTGTAGTAGACTTCATGTTTGGATGAGTCACCAGACAAGTAAAGCGTTAAAGCCACTAAAATCTTTTATTTTTTTACTATCATAACCAAAGATAGTGGCATATACCGATCATGAATAATGACTTCACTAATTCTCCTTTTACGAATTTCTCTAAAAAGCTAAATATGAGGATGTAGCAAATTTGCCGTTGAATCATTGGCTTGAGCAGAACACAGCAAGTACAAAGATGACAAACAACTAAAACTTGATGTATATAAGCTTAAATCTTGCAAAAACTTTTTGTACTTGCATATCTCTAATAGTATTTTGCACCACAAACGCAACTGACCAAAATTTCTTTCAAAGAAAATTTATTTCCGTTTTCACCAGTATCTCACTAGCATCAATAAACTGCTCATGAAAAGATGAATTAATTAATTCATGTTTTGGTGCAACAGAAAACTGGACCAACTTCATAGATAAATGATCGCAGTTCACAGGCAAAGTCTGGTCTGTTCCAACAGCCAAAAATATAAGTTGTTTTGATCACATCAGCAAAATGAGGTTCCACCCTAAAAATTGCGTTAAACCCGCATTGTCACAACAGTTTCTGTCAAAAGATCTGGAAAGCCTTGAGCCCAAAACAGTAATAGAAAAAATAAAATTTAGTTTCTGGTTTTTATTTAGGCAGTGGCTATTTTGCCGTCAATGACATTTTACCCCTGCACTCTATTTTTCGTTGAATGTTTCAGTGACATATTAAAAACGTGACTTTTAGTCGTTTGTGATTGGTCAATCTCTATAACGTAATAAAATTGACAAAAAGTGACAAAAATGGAGCTTTTAGCTTACACTCTCACTCATATCCACAAACTACGATCCCCTCCTAAATGTATACTGCCTCTGTTTAAGTACCCTGCCTGCAAAGATTCAAACTTCTAACCATTTTATTTATAGTTAGTTTCACTATCCAAACAATACTATGAGCACGCCAAAACAATACTATGAGCACTGCATCAAACAAGCCAATTTTAAAGATACACAAACGTTGAACAGCAAAATAGATTGCAAGGTTAAAATGCAGTCAAAGGCAAAGAAGCCACTTTTAGTTAGCACTTCCACGGTTGTTAAGACCAAGGGCCCACTTTAAAATGCCACAAAATAGCCTAAAACTACATACGCCATTATTAAAAGGGGCCCCTCGACAACTCCATAAAGGAGGGGACCCAGGCAGCTGCCTCATTTGCCTCACCCAATATCCACCACTGGACCTTCCCCGTCGGAACCCAGCCTGCTCCCTAGGGAGAAGTGGGTCAACAACCGACACAACACGAGCGTGTATGAGCCTCTCGAGGATCTTGTAGGGGACGCAAAGCAAGGAGATAGGACGATAGCTTTTCGGGTCCTCTACAGGCTTCTTGGGTTGAGAGATCGCCACCACCAGTGCTCTTCTCCAGACTTTTGGAATTTTGATGTGGCGCAGGCAGGCAGGAAGAAAGAAAGTCACACAATTAGGGCTTTAATGCACCTCAAGCATGGGTTATTAGCCCCGGCTAAATGGAATCTGGGCCTGGAGTATTTTCTAGTTTCAGGCGTTTGTGGGCAGCAGCAAACTCCTGATAGGTAAAGTTTTCAAAGATGTTCACTGGATTTTTTGGAGTGGCCCTCCAAAGATCTAACACTTCTTGCGAGATGAGTCGAAATCTCTCACGGTCATTACCCTCATATCTGCCATTTCTAATCAACTGGGACGCAATAGCGTCAGCTGAGACGCCCCAGTGACGAGGGGAGCGCCGTGATCTACCAGTTAGGTTGTTCAATATACTCCATGCTATTCGGCTAGAGTGCAAAAAGTCGATAGTCTGAACAGCCTCGAACCATCGATCTCTGAGTTTCTTGTCGAGCCTGAAGAGCAGGGCTGTGGCAGCCCCGTTAGAGTTGCTTCCTTTAGGCCACTGCAGAAATGTCCTGTAGAGGTTCTCACACTCAGCATCCCAACACGGTATGAGGTTATTTCGACGAACGAGTGGGATAGAATTTTTGGCTGCTGTTCTGATGACACTGCTGAAGTCCTGGTAGGCCAGATCCATATCCAGCAAATCTGTTGGCAACAAAAGTCTTGGCAAGTTTGTTGGTCAATGCATTGTAGTGGCTCCAGTTGGTCTTGCGGAAGTTCCATCGCTTAACAGACTTGCTCGGAACATGCAGAGCAAGTCTTGGTGGAACAATAAGCGAGGGTTGATGTTGTGACCTAGGGAACTTCTCTAAGATTCGTCTGTCAGGTACACGGCTGTGCTGGACCAACACTGACAAATGTCAGATCAGGGTTGGTGCAAGTGTTACGTCGGCCAGAATGAAAGGTCGCCACGTTCGTTGGGTTGTGGAGAGGCACAAGGCCGTTAAGGCTTGCCCAAGCAACAAGCCACTCTCCATCGGCACTGCTGGTTCTATAAGCCCAGTTGACATGCGGATACTTAAAGTCCCCAGCATAGAGAACGGGGTGAGGAAACACTGGGATATCAGATGCTTGCAGTCGCGTAGGTGGAGGTTTGTAGACATTGACGATTCTATAACCATCAACGTCCACGCACAATCACTCAGTCCTCGACGTAGTTGGAAACTGATCAACAAGGGTCCATTTTGACCGGTCATGGACCAACGTGGCAAGGCCATGCTTCCTGCTTAAAGAAGACTCAGCTAGTGCAAAACCTGGTATTGTTAGCTTATCTGCACAAGTGCGGTGGGTCTCCTGAAGAAAAATGACGAGTGCTTTATACTGCACAGCGAAATGATGAAGCACACTTATCTTGCTTGCAGTGAGACCTTCGATGTTAATCTGCAAGACAGCTGGCCATCGAAACTTGTTGACGGTGTGCCCTCACAGGGGCACATTGTCCCGCCCTGAAACCGGCGTTGGCCGAGTAGTAGGCTCTGGCTGAACATTTGGGTGAGGAGTTACCCTTCCAGATTGGCAGGTTCGGTTTCTGTGTGACGTTTTTGATAGACGTACTAACGGCCCAGGCTGCGAGAAAGCACCTGCCATCTGGCTATCGCATTATGAGGACTCATGAGAAAATAATTTTCTTTATTATGACCACGTTCGAGAGTAAGGCTATCCTCAATGCTTTTCGAAGGCAAAACTGGCGTGGTAGAAAGATGATGCAATATTTCAAAGAATTTCTAACCAATCAGAGAGAAGGGGCGTATAAAAATGAAATATCATTAAATCCGAGTAAAATTAAGACAACTGCACTAAATCAATATTATGTCTTAACAAATCACTATCACTGTTATAAAAATTTTGTGCTTGTGATGCTTAATAATGGAACTTCAGATATAGTTTACAAGAAGTGGATGGTAAACAAAAATTCCTGCAAATGCCTCCCTAAAAAGAAATCGATATCTCTTGAACAAATGGTTCAAAATGCTGCTGAGCACAAACAAAGTGGCGATTGTATGGGTGCAGCATTCTTTGCCAAGAAGGTTGTTATTTATATAAATAGAGAAGTTTTAACAATTATTAAAAGTTATATATATGTTATTTCTGGGGCGAGTGATGTGCAGATTTGCAAACAATGCTATTTTGCCATAGCCAATGCAATACTTTCTAAATCTAATATATAAAGTGCAATTTTGTCTGTGTGTCTGTTTTAACTCCTCTGAAACTGCTTTAGGTACAACTACCAAACTTGGCATGATCGATCACCATTTTTTGGTGAGTGTCAAAAAGAGTGCTGGTGACGTCATAACCAAAAATATTTTTTTAGAATTTGCATTACTTGACAGAGGAGAACTGGTTTTTGCTCAAACAAAAGCCAGTTTCCGACTTATCACATTATAAAACTTTCATTTGTTTGGGGTCTAAAATGACGTCACAATCAACGCTGTATTGCATAATCTGATTTTTGTTTTTAGCAAAACTGCAGACAGTGACACTGTTTCGACCTCTCTGGTCTCTTCATTGTAGTTGGTGACCGACAAGAAGCTAGAGGCTTTTAATAAAGCATAGCTTAGACCGCCACACTTGCGGGATCTATACTAGATCCACTTGATGGAAAGTCTGTCAGTACCTGATAGGTCAAAACAGTGTCACTGTCGGCAGTTTTGCTAAATACATCGCTAGCCTCTTGCATTATTCATGTAAGACCTTGATTTTTGTTCTTTCTCAAAAAGCTCTGATTGCAGAAACGCCATTAAATTTTCTTTTAAAAGGTATTAACTAGGTGCTCTCGATAAAAACAATTTTACAACAATTATTGAATATTTGACAATGCTACGAGCAATTTTTTATTTAAGCAGTTCAAGCCATCTAAGAGCATTTTTCTTCTCTATTTCGCTTGCACGAAAAAAACTGGCTCTATGATGTCATAATATGTCTGATACGATCAGCACAAAGCTTCGCTATCAAAAATCATAATATGAAAATGTTTTCAAAAACTGCATTCTTTTTGCAAAATCAGTTTATGTGACTTCACTTCTCCACTGATTTTCAGACTTTTTTCGACAAATTAACGCTTAATTCAGGGCAATTCCGATAGCGTACAATATGTACAATTAATATTAGATTTTATACTAAAAAAATTAAATTTTAAGACCTGTGGTGTAACTTTCTACCCCTTCCAAAAGTGGTAAGCTCAGTGAAAACAGGTAATTTTAAAACAATAACGTTATTGTAAGGTACTAGCAATTACTGTTATTTGAAAGCTTAAGAAATTTGTTTTCCAGTAATATGTGACTCCAATTACTTAAGGCTAAAGATTGGTTTATAATGGCTGATTAAAACTTGGTTGCCATACATTATGTTTTATTTTTAGTTGTACAATTATCCTATTTCACCAAACAAATTTGCAATTGTTGAACAAAGTTTGTTCTTTGGTACATTTTGACTACTTTTCCTCACAAGCATGGTTTATAGGCATTATCTATCAACGTTTTCAAAAACATTTATCAATAACTGAGGTCTCCAAATGATTATGAAATTTAGTCTATTGGTTAGAAACACACAGAATTTTGGTGCCTGCAGTTCACAAA
This sequence comes from Trididemnum clinides, assembly GCA_963675345.1. Taxonomy (NCBI): domain Eukaryota; kingdom Metazoa; phylum Chordata; class Ascidiacea; order Aplousobranchia; family Didemnidae; genus Trididemnum; species Trididemnum clinides. The sequence goes on from OY776304.1 coordinate 10,572,805, forward strand.
ATTGCAACTTCTAGAAAAACTAAGTCCTTCGGTACATTTTGTCCATTCTTTCTCGATAGTATGGATCTTTGGCATTATCTATCAAATTATTCAAAAAGACTCATCGAAAAATGAAGTCTACAAATTTTAATATGTAACCTACTCCAAGCAAAACACTTGGTGATCACACAAGAAAAAGAAGATGGGGTAAAGGTGGTCCTTTTGTATTGTTTGCAACAAAATGTAAGTGTCGAGCTACATATGATCTAAATGTTGAAGCAATTTTCTTTGCAATTGGGCGAGGCTGGCGCAGCCAGCTGATTTGATCTGCTCTCGTTTTGACATTATTAATGGGGGCCCCGCTATTGCCATAACTGAAACGTAAGTGCTTCCTTTCGGGTTAGTTTGCTCTTTGCATGGCGGGGTTTATGCCAGGGCCAAGAAACATGCACGCAGTCAGAGACGTTGGTCTATGTTAATTCGCCTACAGTAACGAAAAAGTAGTAAGTAGCGATCCATTTTTTTAATAGCTTAAAACGCATTGTAAGGTCATAACCTTAAATGACATTTCAATGCTTGCCACTAGTTAGTGAAAACTGCAGCTAGCAGCAAAATATCCGCAATTATTTTGAGAGCGAACAGAAATGGTAAAGCCCATTACTGATATTTGAAATCGCAAGAATATCGGTACAAAACACTAATCTTCATTTAGAAGTAGGGAGGTCTGGATAAGGGGAAAAAGGTAAATGTAATAAAATCCCAAATTTAAGAAAAGATCAAAATTAAACAATAATAGCATCAATTTGTAACACTGGTTTAAGAAGGAATGTTTTTGTTGGAAAAGAGCTTAATAGAAGCGAGCAATAGGTTGTATGACTTAGGGCAAAAGCATGGTCCCTTTTCATGCTAAAGCCAAATTAAAACAAACAGTGCGGGCAAAAGTCTTAAAGTCACAAATTTTAGTACGAAAGCGAGCCACCAAATCGTCAAATAAGCCTACCACTAAATAACTCATTTTTTATGAGTCAAAACGACCACCTATTTAGGCGACGCCAACAATTTTGACTATGTTTCATCTCCCCTTACACTTCTAAAAATCATAAATGGCAGTTTGTGTCATCGTTCTTTTTTTTTCGGATACTTCCAGTCTTGATTAATAAACCAACATAATCACCATTACATGTACAGGAACTATGGCTTATATTTAATAAGGCATTTTGTTGTGGCTCTAACAAATGTTTGGACCGTGGAGCTGGCGCAGCTGCATTAATTGATACGCTTTAAATCTGCACGGGTGATAGTATGCCTTCCGGGGTAAAATCGCACCATAGTTAGAAGCATTTTTTCTATTTTGCTTGATAGTAGCTTTATAGAGCTACCGGAATCAAACCCGAAAATTTGGGAACAGCAAGAACTTATTTAACTTCTATGAGCATACTTGAGCATGGAAAAACGAATATATATAAATCATAATGCCTAGCCTGCAGGGACTTAAGAAAGTTTGAGGAGAAATTAAAATTAACAACGTCACTATGTTAAATCGCACCACATATTATTGGTATTTTGCTTTATAATAGCTTTACAAAGCTACCGGGATCAAGCCAAACATTTAGGAAAAACCACGGACTCTTTTAACCCCAGAGCACGTCAAGCAAGAACAAAAGAGCATGCAACATAACGCTAAACCAGCGAGGACTTGAGAAAATTTAAAAGGGAAATCAAACGAAAACAGCGTCACTGTGTGAAATCGCACCCCACAAAAGACATTTTTGCCTTTTTGCTTTAGAATAGCTTGATATCAGAAATGTGATTCCTACTTCCAAACTACGGGAAACACAAGGCTCCCTTTGGTTCGTGTCAGCAATGAACAGAGCACATAATCTAAGGTATAGCCAGGATCTTGAAATGAGATATTCTATTAGCAAAAGGAGTACAAAAAGTCGTGAACATCTTATGTGCAAAAAACACATAAACTTTTGGTAACTCTTCACGCAAGAACCTGATAGGTAAGGCCGGATTGGCCGGATGAACCGACACTCTCAATCGCGACGTTACTGACGGAGGCTCTTTGGGTGGCGCCGTCGTATATACTATAAAGCAAGGATTTTTTGTTATGCTGATATGCTGCCTGTTAAGGTATCTATGCCTATACTCTACCTTATTGTAATAAAATATCAAGTTTAAGAAAAATCAACATAAAACCATAACCACAAATATTTGTAAAACTGAATGTAGAGAGAACAATAGCCCCTTATGTGGCTATGCCGGAAACAAGACCAACAGCGCAGCCAAATTAGGAGCTTAATATCACAAATATAAATAGAAAGGGGGAAGCACCAATTGGCAAAATAGACTTACCATTAAATAGTATATTTCCTTGAGTGTGAAAGCAACTACCATTTTGTCGCTACAATCAATTTTGACTATGATGCACAATCCCTGCTCCCTCACAAGTATTAATAATAATTTGTGGCAAGATTCTTTGTGAGCATTGCCAGTCATGATTAAGAGAATATGATGATCACAATTTCGTGTAGAAGAATTGTGAAAGTAAATGAAATTCATTAACTTTTCGCTATTGCTCACACAAGAGCCCCATGGGTAAAATAGGTGCAGCTGGTTGAACCGAAATACTACGCCCGGACATTACTGATGGAGGGACTCTGCAGGGCGACGCCGGCAAAGCCGGCTAGTTTGTTTATAGATCCAGCTGTGTTGCCAGATATACTTAAAGGTTAGCATAAGAAATCTATGTTTGGGTTATCAAGGAGATTCCACAAGGAGGAAACAATTTGTTAGTCTATATTGTTTTGCTGATACAATGAAATAGAGCTTTGAGTTTCTTTATTGCTACAATTAGTTTTTAAAGGTGTTGATACATAGTATGTTATACATATGTATTCACTACAAGTAAAGATATCTTTAAAATCTGCTAAAACGTTTTTAACTTTCAAAACAGTTAGCTTTGTGCCGGGTAAATCATGTAATGTCTCCAAAGTCATACTTAGCTTATTTTGCCTTTACGTAGTGAAATATTTTGATTTTGCAGCAAACATCTGTAGCTCTTCGTGTTACAACTGCCTTGTTTTGTTAATTGATTAGATTTTTTTGATTCTTTATGTGTAGCGCGTGGCCAAAAAATAACTACAAGTATTTGCTGTTCTTGTTCAGCATTGAATTTTTCAGTGATGATTGAGACCCGCATTCATTGCACGTGCCTTTAGATACTTGAATGCTTTTGCTTAAAAATATCATGCTTAGGTAGGATCTTATGAGCGTTGCCTAAAAAAGCGTATGCACCAACTGAGATTCTAACCAATGGTGCCGAGAAATCAGCTTTGCTACAAGATTGTTAGAAAAGAACAACGGCATAGTGTTTAATTCAGGTACTTTGTTTATAGGATTAAATGGTCCTAAAGTATGATTGGTGCTACTATAGCGTGAGGCCTACCACACAATGGCATGAGATCTATCTCCGGTTACAACTATAGCGTGAGATCTACCACTGAATTATTTATTTCTCGCCTCTCTATAGCTACACACTTACAACTGTAGCTATAATAATTACAAACACCACACACAAAGGTAAATTTATTCTAACAATACACACTTCGTACATCTTCTAAGAACGACACAAATAAATTATTGCTTAGGGTTAGGGTTATGGTTTGGGTTAGGGTTCGGGCAGTGGTTCTAACCCTAACCTTAACCCAAACCTCAGGCGGTTTGCACCTCGGTAAGTGCGAGCCAAGCGGTAGACCTCACCCTGCATCTCGGTAGGTGCAGTCTCGTAGCACTCCAACTTCGGCCCCCCCCCCCAAAGTAAGCGCAAGAGCCCCTGCGCACAGGTCATATCACTTTAGAGGTGTAAAATTGAAAAGCTGCATTAAGAAAATACACCACAATTTGTACATAAGTAAACAGGCTAATGTCAGAATAAAGCATGCCGATACCGAAGGTGCAAGTCATAAAAAATTCGGCACCGATGCCAGAGTTCAGTAGGACATTTATGCAGACACTGCGAAACGAAAACAATGACACTGAAAAACATGAAAAAGTTATAAAAACACAGTATCATTTAAATAGTCTGGAGCGAACCTTTTTGTTCGCAAATGCTGTTATGACATTGTCATAATCAAGAGATCGGGCGCAGTAATTTTCGATTGACAACATGGCTAATGAAGATAGTCTACTGTCTGTCATAGACGTTCTATTAAAAGTTTTGATCAGTTTCAATTTGCTGAAGCTTCTTTCAGCGCTGGCAACAGTCACGGGGCAAGTTAGTAACATTCGAAGTGCGATGTACACATTCGGATACAATTCAAATAAATGAGTCTTTAGAAGATAGTTCAGAAAGTCTTGAGCCGTTTTGAGATTGCGTTTTTTTTTGTAAAATTAAAACAAACCGCTGTAGCTCAGCGCTCATTTCATCAGAATCAATGTCACCGAACTTTTTTTGGAACTCTTTACAGCAAGTAAGAAGAGCATTTTCTTGTTGCACAAGCAAAAGTTTGTCTCGTGTGTACAAAAACGAAAAGGCGGAAGAAACCTCACGTAACAAAATAAAGCGCTCCTTTATTGACATAATAGCCTGGTCTACTAATGGATAGAAAAAGTTGCTTTGAAATTTCAGTTCAGGAGTAGCTCGTTGTTCCTCTTCACCTTGGTAATCAAACAATCTTCTTTTCTTTCCACTTCTTGACGGAGGAAAAGAAGGATCAATATCCAATTCCTGTGCTATTTCAACAGCAGATGTTGCGGCACTGTCATAACCCGTTGTGCGATAGTTTTGCAAAAACTTTTCAGTTGCCTGGATTTCCGTTTCCATTGTATGAAGGGAGACTCCATACGATTGAAGAATCTTGCTTGCTTTATTGACTTGGAATAGGATATCATACCAAATAAACACCGACAAAAGAAAACTCCATTTTGATAAATGAGCTATCAACGATTTTGTTTCTGAGGCAGCTCTTCCATCTTTTCTTTCTATGGAAATGGCTTCCAAGTCTTTCAGTGCCAGCAACACCTCTTTTAAATTGTATCGAAGAGGTTTGATGCATTTAATTCTGCTTTCCCAACGAGTATCAGATTGTGACTTTATGGACAGCTCCACATGTTTCTTCAAAATTTCCCAACGCTGAGCAGAGGAAGAAAACAGCACATACAACCTTGTAAGTACTCCGAAAAATGTCAATGCTTCCGTCGATGAATTAGCACTGTCAACAACAACTAAGTTAAGGGTATGGTTTGCACAGGGCACGTAAACAGCTTTGGGATTGATGTCTAGCATTCTTGCTTGGACCCCAGAATGTTTTCCTTTTATGTTAGCACCATTATCATATGACTGACCTCGACAATCAGACAATTCGAGTTGCAGTTCGGTGGCTTTTTTTAAGAAAGCGTCCAACAAGCCTTTCCCAGTACTGTCACTTATTCTCAAGTAGCCAAAAAATGTTTCTTTAACAACAGCAGCTTCTTCATTACATAGTACATAACGGAAAATGACAGACATTTGTTCATGATGTGACATATCTGGAGTGCAGTCCAAAATTATAGAAAAATATTTTGCCAATTTCAATTGCTGTAAATTTTCTTTTTCAACTTCTGTCGCTAGCAATTCAATTAGTTTATTTTGTATGGTAGGACTCAAATAGTGATCTTTAGTGTTTTTATTCTTGATTCTGTCTTGAAGCTCTTTTAGGATCGGATCTCTTCTTGCCAAAAGCTCAAATATACCCAGAAAATTTCCATTGTGAGGAGATCCTAAGACTTCTTCAGATCCTCTAAAAGCAAGATTCCTTTCCGATAGAAACAAGGCAATGTCGATAAGTCTCTTTAAAACACTTCTCCAAAAACGTCTTTCATTGAAAAAAATATTCATCTCGCGTTTGTCGATAGTGGATGAATTTCTTATCCCTTCAGCTAGCAACATCCATTGACTGCAGCATTCTTGGTGGGAAATGCCGTTTTCATGGTCTTTCAGTTTTTTCGAAAAACCCTCCCATGTATTTATACCACTACAAAAGGGGCTTAGTGTTTTTCCAAATAGCTTACAACAAAAGCAAAAAACTTGATCTGATTCCCCACAATAAACTAGCCACGACCGTCAAACACTTTCACCATTAGGTAACACACGTTTATAATGGTTGGAGGAAAAACGTCGCCTTGGAGTTGTGTTATTATATGGAAAATTCATTATTAGTTCATGTGGTCCACGCTTTACTATATCACATCGTTGAGCATCAGAAATACTTTCAGGCCATTTACATGGGTCATCAGGGATAGGGGTAAATTGAGATTCAGATATTTTTGATATTGAAGGTTGCGTATTGGCAGGTAAATCACAACTTACATTTTCTGGAAATTCACAATCACTTTGATGCTGATCGTCATAGTCTTCTTTTTCTCGTACACTATAGTTTTCTTCATCCCTCTCGGTACTAGTGCCAGGTCTACTCTGCTCAGTAATCTTGAAAAAATCTGTCATCTTGGGCAAATTCGCTACAGCATCTCGAGCAGTGGCTGCTTCTTTTCTCTTTTGAGCACCACTTTTTGAACGTTTCATTCTATACAATGTCAATAAAATACTTTATCTGCACTCTGCAGTGTATATATATATATTGTCCCGGTATTTATAGCCAAACAGAATTCCAGACCATTCTATGATTGTTGCGTAACAACGGCATTGTTACGTCAATCGAATATTCAAGATTCTACCAGAAAATCAATCGAAATATTCTAGATTCTGCGAGATAAAATGACGTCGCATTCACTTATGATGTCACAAGCCAATTTCTTCCTACAGTTTAAATCGGTTGTAAACAAGTCTGCTGAACTGAAAACAGTCACGTAGCCAAAAAGCAATTTCAGACTAACTTGGGCCCCCAAAGTTGGCCTGGGCTCCCCCAATTGGGGGGTTTGGGGGGCGGCTGCTACGTCTCTGGGTAGGTGACTTATGCCGGTAGACCTCACGCTATAGTAGCACCGTATGATTTATTGCGTTTTCTGACCTACCAAAATTTACATACAGTATTTATGTTCCTCAATATTAGTAGACAGTTTCTTTCTTTCGTTAGCCTGTACTTTTCAGCAACTATTTACCAGTAATCTAGTTATTTCATTCAAAAGCTATTGAACAAATTTTTTAAATCTCTGTCTGCCAAGATTTGAGTTTACTTGGAGTTGGATTAGCCTTGATACCTGCAACTTGACTACCACTGCAAAAGGTGACTTATACTTACATATATTTTATTAGCAAGTGGCTATTTTGACATCGATGGCATTTCACCCTTGGAGACTATTTTGCCGCAATTATTCATGTGTTTTTGTATTGCAATAATTGCTACAATTCTGCAAGTGATGTTGTGGGGCGTGGATAGTTCACCTGCCTTAAAATGCATTTGTTACGGGTTGGAATTTTGGTTGGCAAGGCACTTGGAGAAAGGCAGTTCACGCTGGAGGGGGAAGACCAGTATGTGAGTGTACGGGGCAGTGTGCAGTGTGGGGGCAGTACACCTTGTGGGTGCAAATTTTTTAATTGATTATCAAAGTTGACCAATCAGAAACCAACGAAAGTTGCATGTTCAGCACGTCATTAAGATTGACCAATCACAAATAACTCACGGGAAAATAGCCTCCAAGGGTAAAATGCTGTCAACGTCAAAATAGCCACTGCCATTTTTTTTAATAATAACTACAAAAAGATACAGCCAGTAGTAAAGCATCGTTAGCACAGAATCTGATATCACCAATAAAGCTTTTTTAACTAGATATAGAATCTGGTGACCTGTCTCCTGAGTCCGGTTTATCACAGAACAACTATGCGTGGCCCAATGAGCGAGTGAACACACTTTATTAATCATTACGTAGGTAATTGATACTGCCAGATTTTAGCCAAAAAAGCACAATTTACACTAGAGCTGAAAAGACCAAACAAAAAATCTGCGGCTAAGGGCTGTCTAAAAAGGCTAGGCTAAATTTGGCCGAAATGGGGGCAATCTGGCAACTCTGTACCGGATATTGATGCTACTTAGTATTTTAAAAGGGGTCAGTCAGTTTATATTGCCTGATTAACTTCTTAGGTTGTCTTATTCAAAAGGAATAAAACCACCTCAAGAGCCATCAGGTGTTATGTAGGGGATACGCTGCATGTGTAAACCTAAGGATTGACTTTTTAGAAACATCAAGTTCCATCATAATAAGTTTAGATCAAGTCGTCAAGAGTATATTGTGAAAAAACTTATAACAGAAAAATTGGAACAATTGAGTGAATTGAAAGGAAATGTGGCATCCATTGACAAATTATCTTTCAGGCAATTCAAATTCTTCACTCTTACTCTTACCCATCTTATCATCAACAATAGAAGAACTTATTGAGCAACTAAAAAACCTATCGTAAGTTGTGTTATATTCTATGCGAGTAAAAATATGATTTATCTTGAGAGTAGATTTCTTGCCGATTCAAGGATTATTGTACTTAGTTTAGCATTGAAATTATAAACATCAGCGGCGGATCCAGAAATATGAGAAAGGGGAATTCAGGGTATGTAGAAAATGGAAGTATCAATAAAAATGCATCTAATACGTTTTTCTGGCCTTTGACGGCCAAGCTAAACCTTGAAACTGGACTCATTCATGTTTAAAATGTGTTTAATTTTCCGCTAACAAAAAATTATGTTTACTTTTCATGTAATAGTAAAAATTATTTTTGTGTGTGCTTTAGTCACACAAGCTGCGCATACACTAAAATTCACAACTATGACATCTTAAATAGTTGGGATGCAAATTGTTTTTGTGCGCATTTCTGAAGGAAATTAGTTGATTACTTTAGCAACGAAATAGCTAAGCAGAAAACTGCAGTGCCAATGCCTTCCTTCTACAAAATCACTACAGAAAATTGTTACAAATTTGTCGCTAATACGATCAGGAGGGTTCCAGACTCCTTGGACCCCTGTGTCCGTGCCTGATTATGTATGTTCACTGTTTTAGCAAAATCACTTTTTGTTTTTCCCTATACATCTTAAAAATTTTCAAAACAAATGATTTGTGCATTAAATGCTAACTGTTTGTCTTGAAACCAAATATTGCAACAATTGGTTATCATGTACGTGATGAAAATCTCCGAACAACAATGCGCAGTTTTGTCCGATTGTGGATGACAAAAGATTTTCGTAGAAAGGATATGACAAAAACAGAAAAAAAATAAAGACCATGCTTTATTTGACGTCCTCTTCAGTAAGTATACTTATCCTGCTTATAATTTTAAACTTTTTTTGTTACGTACAATTTTATATAAATCACACAGTGCCTTTGGATGATGTGATGTTGATTTTACGTCATTTTTCCAATGATTTACAGGCTCAAACTCACTTTGCAACCAGTCTCTTCGCTGGAGCATCGCAGCATTTTAAATTGCGAATGTCCTTCTTGATGAACACCAATGGTGCTTTTATAGAATTTTAACTCCTGATCTTTTGTTCTAAAATCCGTGACAATACCACTACACCACGGCGGCTACTGTCTTTACTGCAGGAATGTCAAACATACGGCGCGCGGGCCGGTTCCAGCCCTTTGCAAGATTTAATCCAGCCCGCGTAAAGCAACGATCTCAAAAAAAGTCTTCCCTTGAAATTCGGAGATAATTGGTAGATGAAACAGGAAAGTCGTATGACTCAACAATCGATCTCCAAAAAAAGTCTTCACTTGTAATTTGGAAAAAACTAAAAATCATCTGGCCCGGGTAAGATCTGACTGCGTAAATATGACCCACAACGGCAAATAAGTTTGGCACCCCTGCTTTACTGTAAATGTGTGCTTACTCCTTTTCCGTGGGATGGAGGCACATCATAAAGTGTTAGTTCAACTTCACATCGTGAGGCCAATCAAGATCAAGTTAGGGAAAAGGGGCAATCCATTCCTAACCAATCACACACAAAGACTGGTTACCCCAAAGCCAAGAAGGCAGACTGCCATTGATGGTACCCGTTAATCACCTCTTACGGCATGCTGGGTGAGCAGCATCACTATTCTAACTCAGTAAGCACAAAAGTGATCATTATTATGCAGGCAAGATGTACACACACTGCTTGCTTACCACGTGTCTTCCACTTGAAGATGGAGACGTCCGTTAAGTGCTTTGCTCAAGGACAGAACAAGCGAACTTGACGGTTTGTTCTCCACGCTATCCCTTTCGTGCTGAGCGCCAAACAGGGAAGCCCTAGTTATCATTTTTAAAGTTTTTCGGTACGACTTGACAAGGGAAATGAATTCCTAGTCTACCCACAGCAATACGGACGCTCGAACCGCTACACCTTCGCGTCGGTAACCGCCTTTATCAGCTTGTATTTATATTGCGTGCAAAAGCTATTAAGTTTTTATATGGGTGTACTAATGAGTAAACTAATTTAGTAGGCAAATAATTTCTTGATCGGAGAGAAAAAAGGAAAATATAAACTTTTTGTTGATGGATAGAGCCTTGTTAATTGTTCTATTATTAAATTAGAATAGGTTCGTTCGTAGGCCTAGCTTGACTTCAATTAGCCACAGAGTGGTATTGTTAGAAATGGTGAAATAATAAAAGGTTTCTTGCTAATATCACAAAAAAGTTTCAAATCATGAACTAATTGCAACTAAAATGCCAGTTTCAACTACGTACTTAGATTTGAGTTTTGTAATTAAAATACCAAAATGTAGATGTCAAAACTTTAGAGATTGGAACATTGGCATATTGATTTCTCTTCTAAAGCCATGGTTACCTGGCAGTCCTTACAATCTGTGCCAAGATTGTTGCAAATGTGATGAAGAAACATTCAATAACTGATTTTTATATTTTTGCAGGTGCGCTTATAAAACCAGCATGCTAATGCTGATATGACGGTTATTGGAAAACATGTGCAGATCATATTTGTGCAGGCATGCGACTGGGAAGGAGGACGTCATGGGAGAGGTGCTACTGTTGCTGGCGCGTGTTAGATGCTAGCAATGAAAATTAAAATATGTTTTGTATTTAAGTGTGCTTGTGTGTTTTGCTTGTTTATTTTGCGTTGTGTCTGTGTTTTTATGTTTTTTCAATCTGCCTGTTTGGCAATAAATGTTTGATCTGATTTATTGCGAAATTCTAACTTGCAGCATCGGTTCAATCAAAAAGCTTTTTATCGATAAAATCGGTTTATGGGCATATCATAGTTGGCAATCCTGGCATTATAGTCATACAACATCGGCATATTATTTGTTATGGTTGGACGTGTATAGGGAGATCGTTGATAGAAACCCGCTAGCACGTGATCGTTTGTTGGCTGAACATAGGCGTATTATTGCTTTTCGCTGGCACTTTTTCGGGTAGCAATGTTGGTGCAACCATGAACCTGTTGCATTTAGACAGTATGCCAATGAAAGCATTGTTAATACGTCGGTGGTTCGTTCGCAAAACAACGATCACTTTTATTGTCAATCACAGCGCCAACAAAAAAGTATAATGAGCAAGGAGAAAAATTTTGTTTGGGTTTGCTATATCAATTTTTTACAATTTTAGAGTGAAATTTTTGATGAAAGAAGCTCATCTGAAAAATCAGCAGCAGACACAGGCCACCAAAGCACAAATGAAAATTACGCATTTGAAACAAGCACAAGATCTCATTTTTCAAATAAGACGGAAGTAGATGATTTGATTTGAAATCTAGGTTTGACTAAATTTGGTACTGAGTTTCTGGCCTCTAGACTAGGTACTCGGAGAAGATTGCATGAGTACAGCATACAAAGTAAGACACGCGTTATTTTCAGTTTATTTCACTGTTGATCGCAATCTTTGCTACAGAGAAGATGTGAATGGCTTCTCCTGCAATTGGAATAGAGCATGTTCCATCCCTACGGCGGCTGTGCATTGACAGCTTGCCCCGAAGTTTTAAAGCGGCTTTGGGCCATAACTGGAATGAACACCCATCTATTCTTGTTGCTTACTCCACATAGATGAGAGAAACATGAAAATATTCAACATCTTTTATATCGAATTTTGCATGAGGTATGTGTGTGGAGACTTCAAAATGCTTGATTTTTTGCTTGGAATACAGGATAAATTCAGTAAATTTTCTTGTTTCCTACGGAAAAGTAGAGCTCATTCATTCACGCGTATGAGCTCATGCTCGGTTTGCATGTCTTTCGTCAGACTGGGCCACCACGACGGGTAGACTGCTTGGCCCCGCCATCTGTCTGCTACATAAAGACGGAGGCATCCCGTTAAGTGCCTTGCCCAAGAACACAACAAGCAAGCTTGCCGGCTTGTTCTCCACACTATCCCTTATTTGCTGAGCGCCCAGCAGGGAAGTTGTGAATACCATTTTTTAAAGTCTTTTGGTATGACTCGACAAGGGAAATGAACCCCAGGTCTACCGACTGCGAAGCGGACGCTCTAACCACTACACCATCGCGCCGGACTCGGAGCAAAGCTTTTACAGAAGTTCGATAAATGTCTCCAAAAACTCACTGGTGCCAAAGGGAAAGAAGAAATATTTGTTGGACTTTAAATTGCTACAATGTTGAAATCTGAGACAATGGAAAATAAAATTACTTTTAAAGAAAAGAAAGCGTAGCAATTTTTCCGTGGCTAGTGGAAGGATTTCTTGGCAGTAGGAGAGATCCTAATTACCGAGAATCGGTTGCAAGATTTATAAGAAGCTTTTGAAATATCGAATGTCAAATGTCATTGAAGCTGCATTTTCTTTGTTTACACCTAAATTTTTTCTAAGATAGTTTGGAAGATTTGAGCGAAAAACACGCTGAAAAGCCACCAGAATCTAGAGCCAAACGAAAGAATCTTTCAGGATCAGTGGGGCAATGCTCATGAGGCGGGGTTCATCAGCACACAAACAAAAAGCCCGTTCTCCAATTCAATTTTAAATGCATGTTACGAGTATTTTTTTGAGAATGTTCTGATAATTAATTTTTTTCACAGTAAAATATGTAAAACAAAAGCAATAATATGTTGGTGATGCAAAGTACTTTGCCAGCAATAGGATATTGCAGTACAGCCAAACAAAATAAAAATTGTAGAATAAGTAAAAAGTGCTGACGATAGAAAAACGCAATTGCAATTTCTAAATCAGCGGCAAAAAGCACATTAAAATCCGTCAAAAAAACAAAAAAATTTTGTGTTACATAATGTAATTTTGGCAAAATTTAAAGGGAAAAGTTATCACTTTGTTTAACCTTGCCTCATTTCATTAATATGTGCTGGAGGTTAAGATCAATCAGGCTTGCAACGCGACTGTACAAAAGTATTATAACTTTGCCTAAAAACACGTTTTTTGACCAATTGCTATGTTGATACTGCAGTATATTATTTTTCTGTAATACGTAGAACTATACGCGTTAGTTGCTATTGCTGCTTTGTTTTAACTTTTTCACTTTAATTGCAGCCTACCAGCCACAAAGCAGTTTCAAGTGCTTAAGAAAAAAGAAAAGCATGCTTTAAATGCTTAAGATGAATTGCTTGTTGCATTGTGAATAGAGTTTAAATTATTATTTTCTCACAAAGTGCCTTGCTATTATTTCATCAAAATCTTTCAATCGCGTTTTTAAGATCAGTGGTTGAACAAATTGTGCAATCAAGAGTTAGCTATAACGTCATCTTAAACCCAAGATAAAACTTTTTCGCATTGTTAAATTAAGTGTTGGCTTTTGTTTTAGCAAAAAATTGTTTTGTTCTCTCAAGAAATACAATTAAAAAAAATCTTTTCTCATTATGACATCATCACGACGTCACGAACTCCCTCATGACACTTACTCTGGAAAGTTGATCAGTCGTGCCAAGTTTGATGTTTGTACACCCTGTAGTTTCGGAGGAAAAACACAGAGACAGACAAACACACACACACATACACACACCGACAGAAAGAATTGCGCTTTATAGTATAGATATTCTACCTGCATTAGAACAACCGACGCGATGGCGTAGTGGTTAGAGCGTCCGCTTTGCAGTCGGTAGACCTGGGGTTCATTTCCCAAGTTGAATCATACCAGAAAACTTTTAAAAATTGTATTTACAGGTTTCCTGCCTGGCGCTCAGCACAATGGGGAAGGTGTGGAGAACAAGCCGGCAAGCTTGCTTGTGATTTCCTTGGGCAAGACACTCAACGGGATGCCTCCGACTATATGTAGCAGACAGGTGGTGGGGCCAAGCAGTCTATCCGTAATAGTGGCTTAGTTTGACTGAAGACTCGCAAACAGAGCATGAGCGCTCACACAGTGTATGCACATCTTCCTGCATAATGCTCACAACGAATAGTTCAAACGACGATAAAGACCAACAGTAAAAGGACTTGTCTCTAAAAAAATCCATTTGCATAATTTTCGAGCGTATTCAGAACCAATCTTTGAATCTTTGCAAGTTTTAGATTACAAATCAACGCCTAAAGACAAAACGGAAATCAAAAAAATGAACAATTTTAAATATAGACGCTTAAAATTCACGAATGCAGATTACCAAAACGCGCTGTGATTGAGAAACGATTACGACAACTGAAGATCAGGGTTCAGAACCGCCACACTCAGACTTAAAATTTAGAATGTAATGCAAGAGTGTGCAAAATTAGAACATTTACAGTAGAGCAGGGGTGGAGTCCTATTGAAAAACAAATAGAATTTTTTTAAAACATTTTCTGCGGAAAGTAAGCAAATAATGTTGCGTTTTCACTTGCCCAGTCAAGCGTACGCTAAAGTATTTATTGTTCTTTAATTTGCCAAAAAATGCGGCTCGCGGTGAGCGTAATTTTAGCAAAGCAAAAACATACGAACGTCAGGATAACGATTGCTCAAAACGAATCTACGTTTCAACGAAAATTCCAGAGGCAACTACGTGATTATCAGTGCACGTGATCGATTTCACAACTTCGTTTATTCGTAAAATTTCTGTGAATTTACTTTCACAATATTGAAGTTCCTAAAACAAGAGCTAGTGCCAAAAGTCAGTTAGAAAATACCGGGTACAAACGAAGTCCGCACTGCTGTTTAATGGTAGTTGCTAGGCTTGCAACCGCGTTTATTTTAATTTTATTCTTCAAGTTCTGAACGCAAGAAAACTTTTAAGCGTTAGCATATAAAACGATCGACAATCTAACTTGCCCAAGATGCTAGCTCACGCTCTTGAGATTGTGTGCACAATACTTAAACGAAAAGTATGCATTGGCTTGTTTATAAAACAAGATGCTAATATTTGCGGCTTGGCCGTAGCGCTTGTGTGAAAGTTCGAGAAAGAAATGCATTGCGCCAGCTATAGACCTACTGACCACACTAAAGTGGCTTTCAATACAAATTGTTTCAAACGAATCCAGATAACCTTCTGGATTCGTTTGAAAATGTTTTGCTTGTAAATTTTGATATTTTAATCCTTTCGAAAAATAACTTGATTGTTTTCTTGCCCCAACCCAAAATGCCAGCCATTTTAGATATTACGAAAATGGTTTGAAAATGTGATGTAGTAATTTTTAAAAGAATTTTTACATTTTGCTAGTTTTAACTCTCATCACGGATTGCTAAATAACATTTTCAATTCATTTTCACCTGGTTGGAATCTGCCTAGGAGAGGAAATCACAATCGTAAAATGCTTTTGCCGAGGACACAAAACCGTAGTCATCGAAAGCATTGAATGCACAGCCATTCGACAACTGTTGTTTTACCAATGGCGCTTAAACTCACTCAACCTTGTTAACAACCGAACAGCAAAGTATTATCTGCAAGCAAAATAGTCCAACTTCATTTCATGACTTTACTTAGCATGTGTTCGGATAAAAACATGATTGGACGCTGGAACACTAAATTTATAGTAAAGTCAATGAATGTTAAAACAAAATCGAAAAAGTTGTTTGTAAATATCAGCCTCGTTTTGAACAACTTGTTAACGATAACATCTAACACCAGATCTATTAACCGGCACGATGGTGTAGTGGTGAGAGCGTCCGCTTCGCAGTCGGTAGACCTGGAGTTCATTTCCCTTGTCGAGTCATACCAAAAGACTTTAAAAAATGGTATTCACAGCTTCCCTGCTGGGCGCTCAGCACATAAGGGATAGTGTGGAGAACAAGCCGGCAAGCTTGCTTGTTGTGTCCGTGGGCAAGGCACTTAACGGGACGCCTCCGTCTTTATGTGGCAGACAGATGGTGGGGCCAAGCAGTCTACCCGTCGTGGTGGCCCAGTCTGACGAAAGACATGCAAACAGAGCATGAGCTCATACGGGTAAATAAATACCAGATCTATTTATTTAATCTCTTGGTGCAATGATAAGTCATTGATAAAACTAGGTGTGGGCAAATTGTGGAGTGCGGAAGAATATGGCTTGTGGCCCGCCTACACAGAATAACTTTCCATACCCACACCTTTAGACTTCGGCTTTTTGCAGCTGACTTCTTACGTTGAACTTCCACAAAGAGTCTTCGTTCATGTTTGCTATGGTTATGTGATAGAAATTGCCGACAAAATTCTTGCCAAAAGGTTGATCTCCAAAAAAACTCCCGCCTGTTAGCCCTCCATTCAATACAAAGCCGTACTTCTACGCCCACTTCAAAAATGCATTTTGGCTAGCGCAAGCTTCCAGTGCACTTTAATTAGTTCCCAGTTAAAAACTTTTACATCCCTAAACTAAATGACGCATTGTAATAATCAGGATGTGACTTTACTTAATGGTCTTAAATCGTGTTCAAGTTAGTGGCGGTCTTAAGTTAGGGTGGCCATGGACAAACTAGAGACCTTTTTATTTAAATTTCATATGCTTTGTATAACTACAAACAAATTCCAATTTCTTTTTTGCGCTGAGCATAATGCGATTACTGACTCTAAAAGAGCTGTTGTAATTGACACAAACATAACGAGATTTTTTTGAAACTTTAGTTCAAAACCTCACTAAGTTTGGCAGGTTAAATTATATTTTCAAGCATCGGTATTTAACAAAAAGCTATGCAAAGGAAGAAATATGAGGCAAACGCTTTCTTTGTTTCTTCAAACCACCACCGATCAAGCAAGAAGCTTATTTTTGAACATTAATTCAAATTTTGCCATCAGGCTAGGCAAATGCATGGGTAATGGCCCGCAATCCAAGTAAAAAGACCAAAGATAGGTTTCTCTTTCCTTTAGACATCAGTTTCTGGATAGGGAGGTTTTCAATCTTAATCAACAGTACAGTACCATTTTGTCATTGCCGAGGTGATTTCAGGCAGCTTTTATGAAAAGAGAAACAGACTAAAAGTTTCAGCAAGAAACGGAAAATATTAATAAAAAGTGCAGCTGAGGTCTGGCAATGAGCAAACTTTGGTCCATCTCCATTCTGCTTGCACCGAAATTGAGTTTGCACATGATGACCTTTATCACAAATTTTGAAAAAAAAAAGAGTTTTGAACTACACTCGGCCCTCGTTTATCCGGACCTTGTTAATCCTCATGTCGGTTTATCCGAACGGCGTAATTTGAGTCCCGACGGTCGACAAATAAAATCAAGCAACGCGCCGCCTAGCGTACTGCCAGAAATGCCCGATAGGTGACCGCAGAGTCAAACCGACGCTCGTAAACCACGTGTTTGGCCCGATATCAGTAAACGACATTGCGCATTTTCAGTACAAATAGATTTCTCAAAAATCTTAATTATGCCATTATAAAATCATTGGTGACGTAAGAATAAATACTTATATACATTTGTGTTATCTGGACTTTTTCATTATT
Source organism: Trididemnum clinides (assembly GCA_963675345.1). Taxonomy (NCBI): domain Eukaryota; kingdom Metazoa; phylum Chordata; class Ascidiacea; order Aplousobranchia; family Didemnidae; genus Trididemnum; species Trididemnum clinides. Next base: position 10,590,484 of record OY776304.1, read on the forward strand.
TTGACCGGTTTCTGCACCATTCAGTTCGGAACAAGAAGCTCGAGAGAATAAACTTGCAAAATTTTTTTTTATTTTGTAAGAAGCTCTCGGAATTTTAGCAGCAATTTACGTTTGTGGGTAAAATTAAGAAGATGTTTTTTGAAAGATTAACAATCACAGAAACAATCTAAGCTGATTTTTTGTTTTGATATCAAGGCCAAGTAGGGAACATAGTACAACACCCCTCCAAAAATTCGCTAGTAGTTGTGCTCTTAATGGCTGTTAAACAAAGAGTGTAAAAGGTTGTGTTAAAGCACACAATAAACTTAGTATTTGAAGTAAAATTTTGCAGCAATATAAACGATGCTTTTTAGTTATGATAACAATTATGCCGCGGGAAAAGAAAAGTAAACTTATCAGACGGGGAAAAGGATTGAACAACGCATCGCACCGCTACAAAAGCACTGTAGGTATTGAACAAAGCGTTCAAAGACAAGTTTCTGGTCAGCGTACCGTCACCGAAAGTTACGTCCAATAGCCCTGAGCAAGGGGTCGGCAAGAAGGCTGTGACTCTCTCCCAGGAATGTAAAAATTAAAATAGCCAATGTTAAACGCACTTTTATGGAAATTAACCAAACACGAAAATTTTAAAAATATTTTTTGCAAATTTACTACAACTAGAGCCTCTACAAAGTTTCAACCCAAACTATGAGGTTGTGAAAATGCAATGTCAAGGCTGTGTAAAAACGCAATTTCGAGGCAATGTAAACAAGTCAAGGCAATAAGGCAATGTGAAAAAGCACCGCTTGCACTTCAGTTTGAATTGGATGACAGCAATGCAGTTTCTTCTCCAATACTGCTGGCTCCAGTTTTAATGGACGTGGAATTCGTCAGGCTTTCTTGGTCATCTTCTGCTTTACCAGGGAGACGCTTGAATGTTGTTAAACACATGACCTAAGAAGCAAAAGTAAAAAATCTACTTTTGAAAGTATATAGTGATAAGATTACCTTTAACTGGCATGTTGTTTTTAAGACAGCAGTGCTTAGTGCTCAGTTGCTTTTCAAGAAAAGACCTTTTCAGTTATTGTTTCTACTCGACAGATCTTGAAGGCGCTTAACTTGTTTGAAGCCCATATTGAATTTTCGAAAATTTGAAAATTCCTAATCAGACCTACAAGTTTATCAATGCTGAGCATAGCTACAAGCTAACTTCTAAGTTGACGGGAGTGTATATCACGCCAACAGAGACTTTTTGCACCGAGCTTTTCTAACAATGCTTTCTCTGTCTACAAAGTCGTGGGTTGTTGTAAGAGTTCTGAATCTCATGGCATTCCCACTATGTTTCATTCTGATGGTTGGAAAGGTAACAGCAATAAAAACAAAACTGCAGCCACGGCAATTTGTTGGAAACGACACTTCGTAGTAAAAAAAGGCTTTATTAGTAATTTGGTTCCAACAAAATGATCTTGTCTTACTCACAAAAACGAGAAAAAACAATCCAAAAAATCCTCCAGCTACTACAGGCAGATGGTCAAGCAAGTAAGAACCCCAAAGAGGACCAAGGATGGTTGCCATTTGGCGGAATGTTGAAAATACACCTTGATTAAAACCTGAAAAGTAGGAATGATCAAGGCCATCTGAAAACAAACTAGAAATCTTGCAATGAAAAAGTTTTACTTTTTGATTTTTGGATGTATAAAACAGCCATCCTTTGGATTATGAAACGCTAATATTAAGACCAACTGTAAATAATACAGACTTACATATGCCAGTTCGTTTATCATTAAGTTCAGCCCAAGCGAATCTGGTGCCGACTCAACAGGATCTGAGCCAATTTTTTATCAACTAGCTTGAATCAAATCCAAGTGCTCTCTGTGCGGGGAAGCCTTTTGATTGGACCAGACGAGTTTGGACCAGAACTGATAATGGATATTTATTGTTTGGGCGGGAGCATTTTAAAAGTTAAGTACAGTCTGAGCAGAGTTCTTACCTTAAAGATTATGACCTGGCTGGATTTGTTTTGAGTTTTGGCTCATATCCAGAGGTGGATTTAGGGTGGTACAAGTGAGGCACTTTCTTAATGAGTTTTTTGAAAAAACATGTCCTAACATCATAACTATCTGTTATATCACCTTGAAACTTCTAACCTGTTGTAATGGTTTTATAAAAGCCATCATACTTTAAAATACGTGCATTGAAATCATATTGTTTTAGATATTCTGTATTCTTTAATGTGATTTTTATGTTGTCAGGAAAATAGGCAGCGCAAGTGCTTGGTCAAAGATGCAATAACTTATTTTGATCGTTAGTTTGAATCTAATGTAAATCATCATATCCATAATCTCGAGTTCACTTTTCTCAGCATATAACCGAAGTTGCTTAGCAAAGTCTCCTTTCAAAACAAAACCACCGTTTTTTGAATCAATAGCAATTGCGGCCGGTTGTACACTGCCATGACATGTCTCACAAATTCATCGAGTCCGTGGCTACGTTTTATTTATCCTAATTCATCATAGGCGTCCTTAAACTTAGCATACTTTTATCCGTTAAATTTACTAAGTGCTTGACTTGGAATGTAGCGGTTTCAAACCCGGATTTTGTGTTAACTGTGTTCTTGACCTAAGTTGTCTTCTATTGCCTTATTTTTTCTGCGCTTTTGATTAATTTCTTTGTTTGCGCAGATTAGCTAAGTTCCTGATTTTGCTTTAAGCATACTTTGAATTGGTTAAAATTATTTGGCTTTGTTTTGACTGTGTTCAATTGATTCAGTTCTGTTGGTTCCGTTTTGTTTAGTTTCATTTAGTTCTGTATGTTCTATTCAATTTTTTAAATAAATGGATCCATTTCTTTTGTTAAATATTTTAGTCAACAGAGAAGCAGCAGAATAGATTTGCAGCTTTACGTACGATTGCCAGCTATCAAAACTGGTAATCGCTACAGGAAGTATATCAAGCTTGTAAAAGGGCACCAAAGTAATCGGTATGTATTTTCAGAATTAGGTTTTTAAATCCGAGGCCCCTACTTACGACTTTTCCGTAACTGTACAGTTTTTTGTATGAGTTAACGCCTCTGGCTGCACTTATGTCGCTTGGTCCTTGGGTAAACGCAGCCAGGCAAAAAAGCAAACTAACTTGAATAGAAACGGTCGTGGCTAAGTTTTTACCACAACAGCGCCCTCATCATCAATGGTGAGGTTAACAAGTTATCACTTCGGTGACAAGTTACCAGTTTCAACCAGTGATAAAATGTTAATGTATTGCTGACATAGTCTATTCTGGTACAAAAATCAAAACTAGCGTTTTTCAAGGAAAATCGATTAAGTCTAAAATGACATTACATAATGTTGCGCATAGCCGCTGTATTTCTCCCCTAGTTTCTGCAGTTTCTGGTTACGTCTTGCTTGCCATGTTTGGTACTTAGGAAATAAACATGTTTACAATTGCATCAGCCAACGATTTCAAAAAGTTTATTTTGTTTACTTTATGAAGTGCATGGAAGTATAATTTCAAAATTGTGAGATGGGGTGTTAAAGTGATTGATTTATGTATTTTCAGAAATGATCTATTAAATATTAGGACCACTTCTTTTTTTGTAGGTAAATGCATATTTGTACAACCTAAAGCCAATGGCTGGGCGTATGTGGTTGGGTTCTATCATAATTGCAGCCAAGATGAGCAGACTAACCCCAAATGAAGCACTGCCAGTTAAGTGCTTATAGCTTAGAGCTTACAGAGCTTCCATCATTAATCTCGAGGTTAAGAATATCATATTAGCCGGTTGCGCCGGCTTCACTCAATTCCAAAGTTAATTACTTCTACATTTGGATGATATGTAACTCGACATAAATATTTTGTTGCAAAAGATAAAACATGACCATCTCTGCCTTTCTTTTTTTGCAGGGGATTACCAAGTGTTTTGCTTGGAGTTGGGCACTCTCTTTTATAGGTTTTAGAGACTTTATTTAGAATAAACCTTTTTGAATAATTGGATAGATAATGCCAGAGAGCCATGAAGTCAAGGAAAACAGTTAAAATATACCAAAAGACTTTAGTTTTTCGAGAAATTGCAGGTTTGTGAAGCCCAGCCACCAAAATTTGAAGCGTCTTTAGCCAATAGGCTATATTTAGAAATTTCTGTAGACTTTAATTTTTCGATAAATCTTTTTAAAAATGTACATAGATAATGTCAAATAACTATGCTTGCAAGGAAAAATAGTCCAAGTATACCAAATATTTGACTTTTTCTACAAATTACAAATATTTTAGGTGTAGTATGATAATTGTTAAACTAAAAATGGAACATGATGTATGGCAACTAATTTTTGATCAACCATTACAAAATAATCCTTATTCCTATCGAATTTGAATTTCACGTTGCTGAAAAAAGCAAAATTGTTGAGCTTTGAAACGACACTAAGTGTTAGCACTTTGAAAGTTAGTACTTAGAAAGTTAGTACTCGTTAGTACTTTGAGCTTTGAAACGACACTAACCTTTTTGAATTAACCTTATCTGCTTTTACTCAGCCCAACATTTTTTAGAGGGGTAAAAGTTTACGCTTCAGGTTTTAAAATTCAATTTGTTAATGCAAAACAAATGCAAAAAACATTATCAGAATTGCTTTAAACTAATCTTTAATTTGTTAAAATCACTTTGAAAACCAGTTGAGAAATGAGATTACAAATCAGTTTTTAAATAAACTGATGTTGTAAAAATGTCCAATTAAAAAAAATCATCGACTGTGTTTATTTGTAGCAGCGAAAGAGTGTGTTAATAATACCAAATAGCATTATGATATCGTAGAGCAAGTTTAAAGCATCCAAAGAAAAAGCAAAAAAGCATGCTTAGAAGGCATAAAATGCTTAAATAAAAATTTGCTCGTAGGATCGTTAAATGAGCTTAAATTGTTGTAAGAGTTGTTTTTATCAAAAGTACTTGTTAATATCTTCAGAAAAAGTTGTTAATCGCGTTTCTACGATTAGTATTTTTTGAGAAAACACAGATAACAAATTTTGCAATCAAGCGTTGATCGAGACATAATTTTAGAACCCAACAAGATGATATTTTTTGTTCGGTGATAGGTCAGGTACTGACTTTTGTTTGAGCAAAAAATGGTTGTCCTCTATCAAGAAATGCTAATTAAAAATTTTATCTTTGATTATGACGTCATCATGACCTCACAAACCCCGAAGTGGTGATCAATCGAGCGAAGTTTGATGTTTGTAGGTCCAGTAGCTTTAGAGGAGTAAAAGACCCTAAACATACACACATGGAGACAGAATTGTACTTCATATACAGTATTAGATGCCTTATGAGACAGAATTGTCTCATGTCCTTTATATAGCGCGCAAATTAGGAGCAGAAAGCCAAGATTTTGCATTTACTGACAGCCAGTTAAGGTTCTTCTCACGCACTAATGTTCAACTGGAGTAGCTGGCAGGTAAACTTTGGGCACGTAGAGGGACTCTCACAAAATCTTGCCTTAGGCTCTAAACCCACCATTGTCTACAACGACTTTTATTGCACATTCAAAAGTTTCAGTTTAGCTTGGCTGCAACTGAAGGTCCTATGAGTGTCATGTCATTTAGAAAGGTACTTCACGATACTAAGTTATCTCCAGTAGAACTAATGACTGAAATTAATGAACAAACCTACTAATATGTCAAGTTTGCTAGGTAGAAGAGAAAGCAAGATTTTGGAAACTGGCAGCTTCGACAACGACTATTTAATACATTTGGCTGACGATCAAAATCATAGGCTTATAATCAAAATATTATATGATTGACAAAGCGAGCTAGGATGAAGAATTTTTTAACGCAATTTTTCACACTGAGCTGACGCAATAATACAGCACAATAGAACGCTGAGCTAGCTTTTTTGGAAGTGCAAACAGCCCTTTGATTTACCAGAGTGTTGTCATTACTAAAAAATGAAACGAAACCTTATATTGTACACAGCTTTGTAAGCCTATCAAGCATGATAAAAAAAGTGTAGAGAGGGATGACACAAAATGAAATTACATTGGCAGATTAGGCTTATAAAATAACAACTATTAAAAACGGTTTTTGTATTTATCTTGTTTTACCTTGATTTTCAGCGCTTGTTACTCTTGAAAACATTGATACCGAAGGTACAAAGGCATAGGACATCGTAAGGCCCACGATTGCAGCAAACGTTATGAACAATGCCAACATCCATGGTGGATGACTTCCTACAAAAAACTATAATGACGTACAATATCTTCTTGAAAAATTTCACATCTCATTTTGCAATAAATGGCTTCTTGCAGCTTATAATTGAATTAATACTAACTAGTAAAACAAACTTTATGATATCAAAAGTTTGAACGCAATTTTTTATTACGTAATATTACTGAAAGATTTTTTTGCCAAAAATTGCTAATACCAGTGTTTGGCGCAAGACTTTTTGGGAGAGAGCACAGCCCCTATGCTCTCTATCGGGCCAGTGACTCGCTTATAATAAAAACTTGACATAAATATTGATTATAAAACAACTAAAACTTGCTGCTCATTTAAAAACAACTACAAGATCTCCTTACCTGTAGGTTGTTGAACTGCGAATATTACGAATATCAAAAATAAAAGCATGTTAACAGTTAGAGCTGTAATTCCAAATAAATATAGGGAGCGGTCAGAATATTTCTTGCTTACGAAGGACAAAGAAACAAGACTGATTACGTACTGAAAAATAAATTAAATCAACATATGGATTGGCAAAAAATAGGGGGAGGTAACATCACTCACTTGACGCTTTGCTTTGCTGAGGTTTGAATGTGAAATAAATCGAGTTATCAAAGGGATAAAAATAGAAAAAAGGTTCAAAACTATTGTTGTTACCTTGTTTGAAAAAAGTCTTCTATTGAAGAATATTTAGCACTAGTGCTGCTTCATTACGACCAGTTCAATTTTTTCAAAAAACAGCAGAAATTCCGTAACTTATAAAATCGTTTAAGGGTGGATTTTGTACAGATTTAAAGATGGTGCGGTTTTACGATACCAAAGCACACCAAAATATAATTGCTATCTTCTGATGTGTGGCTCAATAGTTGATTCTGCAAGCACCATTACAAGTTTTTCAAAAGATGAACGCCGCATTTGTAGCAAAAAATCTTTAGATCCTTAAAAATCTTAATAACTTAGGAACTTTTGATCCCGATTCTTAAATCGAGTACCAAATAGCGGCGCTGAGCGCATCATTCAACTTAATTCCTTTACAATAAAAACTTTAAAAGACGGAAATAATTTGCTGAGCCGCCCTAAAGCAAATAAAACTATACTATCGATTTCATGCAAACCCCAATTGCTTGTTATTAAACTCATCTCCTTGGCTACATGCAATAACCTAGCCGTGAAATTTTGCGCTATGTGTCGCTTTCTGTTCGAACATTTAATCTTTAAAATGATTTTTGGTTAAAACCGTATTGAGATCTTATTTCGCAATAAAAATTGTTTTGCGAGGTAGGGGGTTACCCTGTATGAGAAATGCTTTTGATCTTAATTATGAGAGATGCAGTTTCAATAACTTTTTAAGGAATACCACGCTTTGCAAGCGATTAATCTACAGTACATCTTAGATCAACTATTCAGCAATATCAAATTGCGCTGCGGTTAAAAAAACTGAGCTAACCTCCTGAAATCTACTCATGCAGGAACATCTTTTGAAGCAATCCAGGCAATGAAGTCGTAGACATAATATAAGTAAAAAAGCTTCACATCAACTGTGCTACCGTATTATCAAAAAAAAATCAACTTTGCTTTCACACAAGAACTTTCATTTCCTTGTTCGAAAAGAATAAATTTTGATATTTAAATTTTTTTAATTCAGTTTTTTGATTCTATTACTCATTTTAATTTTTTGCTATGAAATGGATTTTCACCAAGGGTGGAGAAAAAGATCATTGAATATATTAAGCACAAAATTTGGTGGCACCCATGATCCATCGAGTTAGAACAATAAAGTTGCTTTTTAAGCATGTCGCAGAAAGCGACTCTTGACACCACCAATCGCAACCAGCCTTGTTGGTGTTGGTGGTACCAGTTTACAATATGCATTCGTGACTGGTTTGAAATGGAGAACTGTTTTACGCAAAAATCTGATCTTGATAAATTTGTGTTGTGAGTCTGAGTAGTCGTTTCATGCCCTGCCATCATCTCAAGAAAACGGAGGTGCAAAGTCACCAATAAATATTGGTGCATACAGTATACGTTTCTGTCTGGTTTTGGACGCTTTTGCCCACTTTTGTATGCTTATTGCTCTTAAGCATTTTTGTACAGAAATTTTCATCCGCTTAACACGTTGACTGCCATGTCAGTTATTTTTGCCTGACAGTTGTGTTGCCACTACGGCCACGTCAGTCATATTTAACTGACACGGAAAATTTTATTGCAGACCGCGTCAGTTTCTAATGCTTGACACTACGTTTATTTACAATTGACATTTCAAAGCGTGGCCTGCTGCAAAATTTTTGATACGCGTGGTTCTGAAAAATGAGCAGAAATGGAAACTTTATACACACTTTTTGATTGAGGCAAACATTTTGTCAATATTTTTATAAATACAAATTAAAATGATAAAAAACTATCGTCATCAATTGTTCAAAGTACATATACTACAGCTAGCCTGCCAGCAAGCAATAAAAATTGTTATTGATGCAGTGCATTGAAGCAAGATAAGCACAGTTGTGGTTGACCAAAACATTTGCGCTATATGTGTTTGTTTATTTGGCGTATTTTCGAGCTCTTTCACGACTAAATTTTTTTTTATTTTGTTGTAACACCAACTACAATATCTTCGAACTGATTTTCCGTTGGAATTGACCCTTTCTACAATATCATGATTTGTACTCATTCCCTTTGAATGAGAGTTTTGTTGCTCACGATCTGCAATACGCAACTTCAGCAAAGCATCAGTCAAGTTTTTTAAATTACGAATTTTGGTTTTCTTCTTAGATGCTTTCTTGTGTAAAATTCATGCGTTTACTATAACAATTCCTAAACTTGGTTCAATTTGCGATACCACATCACTCCTTTTCGAAGAGACGTGGCATATGATGCCATTTAATCCGATAAGTCAATGTCAGATTTCTCTTTGTTGCATAATAATAAAATTGCTAAAGGTTTTTCTATTTCCCTTCGAGACCAACGTTGCCTAACTCTGAAAGAATGATCAACTGCTGACGTTTGTGGAGGCTGATCATTGACAACTGATATCGAAGGTGGTAGTGCACATGTCTATTGTTGTGCAGATTTTGATGACGGTGTTAACGGAAACAGTTGTGTGGGTGTAAATGACTGTGATTGTGCTGATATTGGTGACATAATCGGTGCAGGCTTGGTTGACAACATGCGAACATCCGGCGTATCTTTCCATCAAGCTGCCACCCACTGCTATTTGCCTGGCTAAAATCAATTATCTGCCGGGAAAAATATAACTGCTTAATTAGCAACCAGGCAACTGAATCAACCATAAGAAATCTAGCAATCGCAAAATTATTGTTTATAAATGAAGGTTTGCATTACAGATCACAACACAGATTAAAAAACGAACACAATCATCAAAATTAATAAGAAAATGTTCCGTGTGGCCACGTCAGTCATATTTAACTGACAATAGAAATTTGAAATATTTCAAAAAATGCGTCTCCAAATTTGTGTTGGTTAGTTTGAAACATGATTTTGAGTTAATATAAACATAAACAAACAATTTGCTTCACTTGGCCCAAATGATAATTTTTCAAAAATTTACTTGGGAGTCAATGTGTTAAATATTAATATGATACTTTACGGTACGGTACGGTACAGGTACAGTTTTATGGTTACCGTACGGTACGGTACAATTACAGTTTTAAGATACAGTTTATGTTGTTGTCCAGCGCCGTTGCCAGAGCAAATAAAGTGGGGAAACAAACCCGAAGTAAGGGAACTTGTTTTTTTTTATTTTTTGACACTGCGCGTTGCATTTGGCGAATACAGTGTATTCTTACACACGTGTAAATGCTAGCTGATTACAAATTCTTTCTTTTTCGGTCATCAATATCCTTAAAGCGCACATTTGCGGATGTTCAATTGAGATCAACTTTGCGGACTTTTATGTTTGGAGACCAATATTTGCATTGGTTAATGGACAGTAGTTACATCAAATTCGCACACATTACACACCACTGCTCCAAGCCAAACCAGGAATTCAGAATGGTCCCAAGCAGGAGGCACGAAAAGCCGTAAGGGAAGTATGGCCTTCCCCTGTAGCAACGGCACTATTGCCCCTACGAACAACCGATTTCCTCTGCAAAGTACTTATCGGCAGCATATACGTTTTTGTAAATAAAAGCACAAAAACATATTTTACAAACCCAGCCGGATGCTCACACCACAAGTTATACTGCGTAACACCATATAAATATCAATGTGGATGAAAATATTCGTACAGCAATGCTAGAGAATAAAAAAACGCAACTGGAAAAAACGTGCAAAGCGTGTACTGTGTGCAGTCGCCTTAACAAAAGATGAACAGAAAAAACAGCAATATGACATCATTGACTTTGAGTCATCGTTGAATATAATTTCTAGTTCTGACCGTTGAGATCACGCTTTTTCAACTGCAATTCTGACGCACAGTTTGTCGCGTCACGCTGTCGACTACTTTAGATCCAAGTTATTGTTGATTGAACGATCACTTTCCATATCGGTCCTCGTTTTCCACAAAAGGAAAGCACAAGTTACATGCAGACCTCGCAACGCGAGCACTCTCTAGCAAGTATGATCAAAAGCATGCTAAGCTAGTTACAGCAGCATTCCTTATCCTGGGATAAATTTCTTTATCATTGGATGCAAGCTAAATATACCGTATATCCTCGCATATAAGACGACTCTAGAAAAACAACCTTAAAACGTTAAATTTATAAAAATTCGCATATAAGCTGACCCTATAAATCGTAACAAGCCGTACGCACCTATCACAGCAAAAGGTTGCAGAAGAGAATTTACGAAATGATAACCATTATTGTTGTGTTTTATTTTTATTAATAGCAGTAAGAAGTATCTCAAAAAATCCATCAAATTCATCATCATTATCATTGTCGGACTCCCCAAAGAGATCTTTCCGCTCCTTCAATGTAAATCGTAAATGCGTAGACGATCTTATCTTGAGAACAAAGAGTGCGATCAGAGTTATGCGCATATAAGCCGACTCCTTAGTTTGGCAACTTTTTTTTGAGTTTTAAACTCGGCTTATATGCGAGGATATACGGTATTTCTTTTACCAAAATGGTCGGCAAATTACGGCCACAAACATCATAATCTCAAAAAATTGAAAATTTGGAGTCAAATCCAATTAATTGAAAAGATAAAGCTGGAAAAGAGTGGAAAAGGTTAAGCACCGTTGGGTTTGAGAAAAGTGGCACCTATTTCGCACCAGTAACAAAACTTGATTAGCTACTTGTCCTGCTACAATCAATCACCAAAAAATTATAAAATATTTATATACGAATAAATTGATTTGCTGCTAGTTTAAATAGGTTACGTGGAAAGAACAAAAGAAAAACAACATAAAAAAAATTATATTGTGTTTTTTTTCTAGTATAATTTTTTTTTACTTTTTTATGCAATCCTAATTTTTTTGCAAAACCTAAAGATGCCTTTAACGAAATTGATTTTTTTGGGATAAATGAATTTCCTAGATGATTTTATTGCCATGTATTTGATGCAGACTGTTTTAGCCAATTACTACTGAAACAGAGTAGGGTTCCTTAGAAAGATGATCTTTGTTTTCCCACTTAAAATTTTGACTACCAACAATCTGGACTGCCTTCGGTTCAAGGTTCAATTTGTCACTGTCCACAATCAACAGATTATAAAGTAGATTGTGCCAGGTTTAGGGAAATTAACTTGCTTTGTCACCGCGTGATGGTAGAAAAATAGTAGATGCCACAAAGGCATACTGGGCTGCTTCTGCACAAGCAACTTATCTAAAACGTGGGTAGTTACAGGCGATTTTATTTGTGACCGTATCATACATTGATGCAATCGCGTGACTGAAAAATTGAAGACGTGTAAATTACTTATCGCGCAAAAGTCACAAAATGTATTCAAAGTACTAGTCATCATGTGACTTTATTAATTTTCCAGAAAACAAATTTTTATGAGTAATACACAAATAAGTAAAAGTGGACCTCGGCACTTTAAAAAGTAAGCCGGTACCGGCACTCGGTATTTGTATTCAATAATAGCTCGATATCTGCATTAGGTACTCATTTCAAAAACCAACGATTACCTTAATGGCACTCGGTACCTCATAAGTGTAGCTAAGACTAAACAAAAGCCATTTTCCCACCAAATCTTTTAAATTCTATCAAGAAACAAAGACGTTTTTAGCTATTTTGGCTGCAAAACGTAGATTTCAATAAATGATCATCTAATAAATTTTATACTTTTGCCCCACACCATCTCTGTTGCTAGCTTGGCCGCTGCTTAGCAACTTTTACAAGTTTTTTCAAATGAAAAAGGCAATATGGAAGCATTGCAATCAAAAATTTTTTTCAATGAAAGTCAACATTATTTATTAACATATCTACAACTACTTTTGACAGGAGTGCCTTGGAACTTTATTGAATATCCATCAGGTTGTTCAATTGTCAATACAAAAAGCACCACAACGTACCTTAAAAAGTAACCATTTTGATATAATAAAACCAATACAATATCGGCAGGCATTTTCAAATTTACCGCGGGTACCAATATCGGTGCTCAAAGAGTAATTTGGTATTGCCCTCCTCCGAAAACACAAGAATGTTTATTCAGTATGGATTATAGCTTAATAGCAATTTTTGTTTGACAGCCCACGACATGCCAAAGCAAGAAACAGCGGGGGGCCATATTGGCGTTGAGTCTGATACTTCCTCATGATAAAAGAAAGTACTGCAGAAGGTATAAGAAAGGCCTGCGTCCGTTTTTTAAGGGGAGGAGGGATTGACTAAAAAGTTTTCAAAACTAGTTTGAGGTAAATGAAACCTTAATATCAATTTTTTTATCATTTTTTTGTCTTGAAACTCGCGAAACCCACGTAATCAGATTATTGAAAATCATATTATAAAGAGTTCTATTCTTGATTAGCTGCATGCATAAATAAAATCTGAATATTGATAACCACACAATCATGAGATTGAGTCATCATTAATAGATAGGGAAAAAAATAGGGCTAAACTCCACGAAGTTTACTCATTTAACTATCTACATTTCAAACATCGTTATGTTAAAAACTCTATTAAACTAAAATATTCAATAATATTCCAATTTATAATAGAATACATAATGTTTTCAGCAACTATGTTCCTTGTCAAATATTTACAACATTTTTGATTTGCTATCTAGTATCACTTTTTTTCAGCCTTGGAGCTACTTGTTATAATCTTAGGAGTACATTATCACATATCACTGTACAACAACAGTTTTAATAACCACAAAAATGTCAAAAGATATTGTGTTGAATTCAATGCCAATATTCAAAAAACACGTACTTACCAAAGTTATGTCATGTTGACTGTTTTGTGTAGTCAAAGAAATGTGCAGCCAACACGTCACAGCACAATATCATTTTCAAAGCATAGTGTTGCAAAGCAAGGCACAGATCAAATAGCAAACATGTTTATTAAAAATCTGAACATTTTTGACACTTCACTTTGCCTTCCTCCGAGAAATTAATTGCTCTTTACTGTATCAGCAAATTTTACATGAAAAGCAGTACACAAATTCCAAAGTTATGACATCTTTGCTGACGCACTCAGCAACTATAAAGGTACGAACTAAAAGGTGACGAAATTAAATGACGATAAAGTAAAGACAAAAGATCGGCACTGACGCAAATACACGAATATTGGCATAAAGACACATGATATCTTAAATTTATGTAAACTCAAGAAACTAAAAACATTGAGCAAAAAAGAACAGCCTTTTGCATATACCTAAGAATTTAATCAAGGTTTTGTGTTTTTTAGCAAGTAACGTTTTTTGAACTACGGCTTAATGGTCGCTATTTCGCTGTCTAATTATTTTAAAAGAACTAACCTCAAGTTTATTGGCTTTGCAGCGTTAATATGAACTGATGAAACGGATTGTTGCAATTTTGTTGATGCTTAAATTCAATAAATAATTAAATAAATTTTTAATAAACATGTTTACTATTTTCTCTGCTTTACTTAGCAAAGCTACAGTTTAAAAAACAACCTCTTTGCCAAAGTTTTAGAATCATTTTTAATCATAAAAACTTTATCCCAATCAGATTCTACTTTCTTGCATTGGTCCAAGATGGTGCAATTCAAGTAACGTTTTTTGCGAGTGCCAGTCAATTCGCCAGCTTTTTAAGATTACTAGTGAGCACATGTAGTATTTTTCAGTTCGTGTCATACTCCATCAAACTATCCTTCACAATCTTTGTCAGCACTTGGTGGTGAGATGCATAACCCCGACGAATGTCTTTCAGACTGTTTTGTTAGCTTTGTAGACCGGAACACATTGACTTAAGATTTCGAGCGGATGTCAGACCACTTTTACCAGCTGTATTTATTTAAGTTTCTCATTGGCTAGTTAATATTTTGTGTGGCTTTCACCTACCTGTATCACAACCTGCATTCTTGAGGGGTATAATTTTAACAAATAGCAAAAAGGTGAGAATCAAACTCCATTCCCTGAGCACTTCAATAACGAGTCGTCGCAAGTCGGTGAGACTTGGTACGCCATCATAATTTGCTGTACGCTCATTAACACGATCCTTTAAAATACAGCCAATGTTTTTTAAGGTTAGAAGAGCTCTCTAAAAATTCACCTGAAGAGAACTTGGCACCACTGTTCCGGAGCAGCTCTTGCGTTTGAAGAGCTTTGAAACGTGGTGCCTTGTCACGCAAAAATGTGACTTTTTTGACAGAGCACACATGTTTAGGATCTCTGAAGAAAGAAAATACTCCATCAGTCAATTTTCTTAATAAACACTTAAGATAACATACTTGAAAACAGCTATAGCAGAAAATTTGATAATTTGCTATACCAGCTGTGAAGGAGGGCTTTAATTTTGAAAATCATACCCCTCAAGAATACAAGTTTTGCTACAGGCAGGTGGAGGCCACACAAAATATCAACTAACCAATGAGAAATTTAAATAAATTCCTATTAATTTGTCTTTTTCTATTTTAGTTTGTGCTGAAGAGGGGAACTCTAATTTCGAAACATCATGTACTCCACAAAAACATTATTTAAAAATTACACTTACCACATACCTTATAAAGCAGTACAAGGACCACATGCTATGCTCTTTGTGCGACCACGGATATTCAGCATTCATGAATTGGCTATACTATGCTCTTAGGCGCGAAAAAAACTTGCAAATTATCTTTCGAACATGCTTTTATTCGCAGAAAAATTGGCATTTTTCAAAAATATCTGAACTTTTTGAGCTAAAATTTTATATTCATAACCCCTCCGCGTCGCTTATCATCATATGATGATGGCGAAGAGAACGCCGCTCATCCTCATATGATGATTTGCCGGCTACGGCGAAATGCGTGTATTGAAGAGAGATGTCAAAAAGGAAAGGAAGATCTCTCCCAAGCGAGCTTTAAATACACGCATTTCGCCGTAGCCGGCAAATCATCATATGAGGATGAGCGGCGTTCTCTTCGCCATCATCATATAATGATAAGCGACGCCGAGGGGCTAAGAATGGTTCTTTGTACATACGAAGATTCGAGGTTTTTCACGAGCATTTAAACTCTTCGTGCACGTATTATTTTGTTCGCGCAAAGATTTTTTATTTGAAAAAGATTTTTTTCTTCATACAAAGATTTTTTTGTTCAAGCAAAGAGTTTTTTTTGTCCGAATATTTCTAATTACGACAAAAATATTCGTAAACGCAAAAATCGTCGTAAAAATTTACGACTGCTCAAGATCGCTTGTAAACTTCACCAAGAATTTGACATTGCATGTGGGAGAAGACGAAGTGACTGCTAGCTACTTTCTAAAGTACTACAAGTCTGAAATGTTTTTTGGGTTTATTTTTAAATGATGAGGACGAACGAGATTACGACGTACAAGATCGAACAAATATTTTAAATTATAAAACGGAAACGGAATTAATACAAGAATTCCGTTAAATGAAAACAAAATTTTGGATATCCGTGAAAAAGCAAAAGATGAAGTGCAATCAGTTCGCAATAGAGCAGTCGAGTAAACTCTAGTGAACATGGTATTGTCGTGTCTAAAGGCATTATCTTCTGGAAGTCTTGAAAACTACAGTAAAGACTTTATGCAGGTTTCACACGCAACCGTCAGTGGAGTGCTAACTGTTTTTGCAAATTCTATTGCAAGCAAAGTGTCACGTTATAATTAAATGCCAAAAAGTAAAGAAGTACGTTTGCGAGCAGTAAATGAATTCAAATAAGTAGCTGGATTCCCCGCTCTAGTTGGTGCGATCGATGGCTTGCATATACCGACTATTGTCCCATCTGCAGACGAACATGCCTGTCAGGCAAAAGATGATTTATCCTGTTTACATGCAGATTATTTGCGACAAGACCTCATTTTTTAGGATGTGGTAATAAAGTGGCCAGGATCACACCCCAACTCTTTCATCTTGGTGTACTCGATTGTGCGTGATAGGTTTGAAAATGGTGAATTTTGGAGGTTGTTGGGTCTTGGGTAATAATGGATACTCGTTGAAGTCGTGGTTAATTACACTATTTGGTAACCGAAGTGCAGCAGCAGAAAGAAGATTTAACGTGCAACTAGAAAAGCGCACTGCTTAATTTGAGCAAACTGTTGAATTGCACAAAATATAATGGCGTATTCTTGATCACACGGAAGGTATTTTATGCTGTGAAAGTGGGAAGGAATGCAACACGAGTTGCGTTTCACATAATATACGTCGTAGAAAAGGAATACTTTTTTAAAATAAATTTGGAAATAACTAACTTGCAGACGCTGAAGAGAAGAGTCCCCAACAAGAAGCCCAAGTGGTATTCAAGAAAAACAAAGAATTGTGGAAATGCCGCATTCACAGTACTCATTTGCTTGAAGCTAATGGCATATGATTATGTGTTGAGCAAGCAATGCAGGAAATTTGTGGCTTTGTGAAAGCTGATTCCATTTTTCAAAGAGTTTCTTTGATTTATTAAAATTAGTGTCATTCCATAATATGAATATATTTTAGCCTGTTGTAATGTTATTAATTTATAGCCAACAGTAATTCACTTTAAAAAACTATTAAATTTCATAATGTAGAGGTTGCTAGTAGCTAGTTACTAATTTTTTGAGAATTTTCTATTTATAAGGGTCCACCTTCAGCATCGCACTAAGACAAAATATAAAATTTTGCTTCAAAATAATCACCAACATCATACTGTACAATACAACATTCTATTACTATATGTCAATAACCTACGACCGGTTTCTACCATATTGGATCTCATCAGGCGGGTGTTAAAAACACTTATTGCAAAAAGTAAAAGACACAATTATAAAAGTGCTTAATACGTGACAATTTTGTGATTGTGTGCAAAAATATGATGTCATACAAAATAATACAACACAGCAATACCTATATCAAGGAAACTCATTTGAGGACACACATTACATTTTGCAAAATGATCAAGTCTTAGTAATGATCCCACACCCCTACTAGTGCTTACCGACGTGACTTTTGTAAATATCATATATGTGGATGTCCTCAAATGTGACCCCCTTGACATAGGTATTGCCACACAATCACAAATTTGTTGTGTATTGAGCATTTTTATTATTATGTCTCTTTTGCACCCTCCTTATGAGATATAATAAGGTCAAAACCGGCCGTGGGTTATTGACATTTAGTAATAAAATGTTGTGTTGTACAATATGATGTTGGTGATCAATTTTGAGGAAATTTATATTTTACCTTGTTAAATTTCAATTACATAGATAAAATGCGAAAATCGGTTACAAATTGGGATACAATAAATAACTTGGCCATACTCATAACGTACTTCAAATTTTTTAACAATTACGTAAAAACTGTATTAGCCTACAGTCATTACAGAATTTGTATGCGGTTTAATTTAATCATAGCTTAGCATGAAAAATTGCATTATTTTGCTGCCTTAGGTTGGATATCAAAAATATTTAACATGCTTTTCAATATACTTCTCTATTTCGCACAAAAACGTTATTTAACGAACACTGAACAAGAAACATGATTCATTAGCAAATTTAAAACAAAAACAAAACAAAAGCTTAACAAGCAGCTCATCCGTGCGTTTGTTTAACAAAGAAGTGAAAATCCATGAGTGGAAGTAGAGCGTGGAATTTCTTCATGTGGTGGGGAGTCTTTTCGATTGCACAAACATAGGCAGATTGCTGGTCAAATGGAAGAGCGTGGAATTTGATTTTTTCATCTCTCCTGATGTTTCCTCACTACACTGATTAGGGAGTTTTGGCTTTCCAACAAATCAAAGTTGATTTGTTCTCCAGAAGGCCAGACAGTTTTCCTTCGTTGGCCAAGGCCTTGTAAATATCTTCCGGTAACATACCTGCAGTAATATTACCAACCAGCGATGGTGGTTTCATTTTTTGCATTGGTTCGTTTTCAAGAGCGCTGGTATAAAGCAAATCTGCTCCTGGCACACCGTCTGTGTAAACACTATCTGTGATTTCAGCAACTTTAAATTAAATATCTGATGGATAATTCGCTTTACTAACACTCCCACCAGATTTTCAACAAATTGCTTGTAATTGGCAACAGCCTCTTTGCTTAGCGATTTTACGACGAACTACTTTGCGCTTTACCTTGTCCGACGGATAAGCTTAAAAAATTGTGCGAACAGAATTATTGTGGTATTTACCATTTGAATATAATTGTGAAGATTAGCGAATAGAAAACAAAAAAATCGCAAACGGCTAACGAACAACAGATATTCGTGTTTGTGTGAAGAGCGTAGTATGTGGCCCCAACCAAATACAGTCAAACTTCGTTGTAATGCAATCTTCGGGGTGCATAAAACGTCATCAAGAAAAAAGCGGTCTCGCGTTATATCAGGGTTAAAAACATCACCAATTTTATTTTATCATTAGTAAAAAACCAGGCTAAACAACAAAAATTTAATACATGTATATTTCATAGAATACATCACGTTATGAGCAAACGATTGAAATCTTCTGACGATTCTCAGCAAAAAAACGATTGCAAATATACTGCTGTACATATTTAAATTAAGACAGTTGCACTTGCTTGGTTGACAATGCTAGCAGCGTTTGGTGAAACGTCCAAATTAAAATATATATAGCAGTAAAATGGCTTTGGTTTTTTTGCTGAGAAACGTTACGTAATCATCCAGCGCTTTTTAAAAAATGCGTCTTTTGTACTTTGCACATAAGACCAGCGAATATAAAATTAAATAAGATTAGTCAAATTTTGAGGCTTGCGAACTTTTGCATTCCTTTTTTGGGATGCATCGATTAATCACGTTATATGCGAATTCGTGTTACCTCGAGGTGCGTCATAACTAGGTTTCTTTGTAATTCCCATTCAAATGAGTTTAAAATACCTCTTGGTATTAAATATTTTCCCACATTTTACTCATAGAGGCCGTCAAACCTACGAGTCACAAGAGACAACTTTCTGCGCCAGTTAATTCATCTTGATATCTCGTGGTTAAAAATCTGCAGTGATGACTGCCCTATAACGGTCGGTTCCTTTATTTTAATCTGATCTTGACTGGGTTCGCATTGTGAAACTAAATGCTTATTTTGTACTGTGTTTTCTTACCAAGAAATTTCGTAGGACAAACAACAACACATCGATTCAAATTTACCCATGTATAAAGATTTACATGCTTTCACTTACTAGTAGTCCAGATGAAGAAAAGTAAATGCTATTTTCAATCTCTTTCCAATCAAAAAACCTAGAACTCAAAGGAGTCAATATTGTGTCCACTGAGCTAAACACAAACATGATCACAAAGCCAGTAAACATGACCAAAATGCTGATTTCTTGAAACAGATCTAAAACATACAAAAGTGTAAATAGCGAAAAAGTAGTTTATGGATTATGTGAAGTATTTTTCTACAAAATTTGCTAGGAGAGCAACACCGGTGTTAAGCAGAGAACGAATTGTCGGCTGAAACTTTGTTGTTTCGGAGTTTTTTACGTTTAATTCCATTAGCTTTGCTTTACAGTATTCTCGATAAATTTACTGCTTGTTCCAATTTAATTAACAGTTATGATTGTTCGAATTTATCTGCCAAAAAAGCATCAAAAGTGGTTGTTATAAGAACACAATAACCGGCTATCGTGAGCTCTAAAGGTATGATCGTTCGATTACAATAAACTATACAAAATAAAAAAAACTACATTTTTTAAAAACGTGATTTAAAAGCAGGTAAATTTCTGTCCCCTTTGACCTAACCTAATGAATATTTCATCTGTCTGCAAATAATAAGTGCAGAGTATTGTTTACTAGCTGGCTCCCGGTGTCGTACGGCAGAGTTACCAGTCAGTTAAGCCAGAGTGGAAATGTCGGTTCAGCCGGCTGAGACGGCTTTACCTAAAAACCATTTCTGAAAGCAGCAACAAAGACTTGCTTTAGATTAAGATTCTCATAAGTCCAGGATTTTGGCATCTACTTGCTAAAAGAAAGAGATTTCCTCTGCAAAATTTGGGGGATCTTCATGAAAATAAAAAGGTCTTTGTAATTGCTACAAAAAAATATCTCCAAAAAACTTTCTCGTCTTTCTTTTGAGCCAAAATATATAAAAAAAATATATTTGCAGAAATTAGTCTCCAAAAGCAGGCCTCCAGGGTTGTTTCAATACCAAAATGGTCAAATGACAAATGAACCGCCAATGCTTAAAGTGTAAACGCGGCCATCAAACAATATGTCGGGGATGCTGCCTCTTTACATATATGGTAACCCTAGTATGAATGGGTACATCGCCCCTAAGTTCTTGATCTCAATCATTTTACTCTTAAATTAAGGCAGGTATCACTCAAAAACTGCCAATTATTTTGCGAATTCTATCTGTTCCTTCCAAAAAGTATTGGGACAAAGTCAAAGTTAGGGGTAGGAGCCGTAATGATGGTCGCTTTGCAATTAATCGTTCGATTTATGTGGTGGTTGCCATATTCCACGACCTAGGACGATCACTCTGGTAATTACATATGTGTGCAGCTAATAGGTAGGCTGCTGACAAAGCCAATGATGTCACTTTTATCCTGTTCTTTCATTACGTGCATGGAGGCGTTAATTTAAATTGCAGAAGAAGGCTTGAGTGGTTGAGATATATCGGCAGAAATAAGCTATTAAGTAGAAGGCCTAAAGCAAATTTTTCGCGAAACTAGGCCTAGTTACAAGTTCTAAATCTTTGGCTGCACGTATGTTTTTTGGTGCCTACATTAACGCATCAAGGCGAGGACACATTGACCAAGAACCCGCTGTTCACTATCTACATTTCAATTATAATAAAAAGTTAGATTATGAGTTGACTGGCAAATTTTTGGGCTAGAGAGTCAGATGATATTTTTCTGAATCCTGCAAGATTTCACATAAAAACCAGGCATTTTTTCCATTTTGCTACAAATGATTTTGAATTGGGCACTTTGCCGCACATGATTATGTATTTCTATATGATAGGGTTTAAGAGCACTAAGGCGCACGACGTGACTATGCATAGGTATTCTAGCCTGTACTCCACCAACGGCTCAGTATTTACAATTTTTGACTTCCCATTGCATTATTAACCCTTTCCGGTCCTATTTTTAGGATCCTTAGGTTTTAGCCAGGTCCAACTTTTTTTTTTAATAATTTAATTTTAAAAAGTAAGAGTATTATAAAAGAGTATTATAATTACTAATACAGAGGTCTCTATGGTGTCGAACACCTTCTTTTTGGCGGATTAGTAAAGCTCATAACGCTTGAAAAGCAAACAGCTATCAGGAGTAGCTAAGAAGTTCAGAGACTTTTAAAAAAAACCGGAAAGGGTTAAAAAACCAGATTTATATGGGTATACTAGTATTGTAATATGTCATTTTATTGTAACAGGCAGCGTAAGCAACAGGCTATACTATTTACGTTTACTTTTAAAATGACAGAGAATAATAAGTACAGCTGCCGCCTGCTGCATTATTTAAGATTATGACAAAACAGAGCTGTCTTGAGGCATTCAAAAAAATTGCGCTTAAAAAAATACCTAAATACCTAATCGCTCACTGCTACGTAGATAAAGCTCAAATTGTTACAAATTTCATTTTGTCTGAACCACCTTGTTAATATTTCGCACAAAACCATTTACGCGCTTTTCAACAATTAAAATTTTTGGAAAAAATGAAAAAGCAATATCTACGATGAATCGGGGTTATGATACCACCTTTGTTTTTGAAAGGGGAAGATATTTAAAAATTGGTGCTCTGGGGACTGGCTTTCGTTTGAGCCATAAGTAGGTTCCTTTGGTTAAGAAAAATGCAAGTTTTGATATATTATTTTAGTTGTGACGTCATCATGGCGTCACAACATTTTTATGGCAATTATTCCATTGTGGTGATCAGTAGTAATAAGTTTCTCGTTCGTGCGCAAACAGTTTTGGTGGAGTAAAAACACTTGCGAACACAGACAAACAGACAGTCAAAAAAATAGACAAAAGTGCGAGTTAAAGTGTAGATTTTACTTTCAGTAGGTCGGGAAAAACTTACCTTGAGAGATGATCATAAAAAAAGTTGGGCCAGAACTTTTGGGGGTAGTTTGATTTGTAGTTTCTGCTGTTATTGCGTGATTGGTATCAACAGAGGTGGAGGTACGAGCAGAATCCAAATCATGATAACAAAATATTGTCATTATCAAGTGGATAATCCATAACATTACCATGAAAAACTGTAAAAGCAGACCGTAAAGAGAGATTTACTTTAATTGTTTTCAACAACAAGTACTTCAACAACAAAAAGTACATTTGTAGAGTTCCTAAGTGAAAAGCGGTTTTAGAAATATATATTGCGTAATGCAAATTCAAAAATGCTGTTTGGATTTGCAGGCAAAGAAATATTTAAAATTGCTTTTTGGAGAAAAGTAGATTGAGCGAAGCTTTTTGCGAAGGTCGTTGGCTGCGTGATATAAAATTGTTTCCGGGTAAGCAACCAAAGGTTGGGGAAACAGAATTGAACGACGTAATTGTTGTGCTGCAACTAATTAACATACAGTACAAAAAACAACAAAGTCTATCCAACGACTTTACAAAGAAAAGCATCATCAGACTTATCACATGATAATCCATCGTCACACATGCAGAAAATTACCTCACGTCATTATATTGGTGTTTCCATCCTACCCTTTTTTATTTAAAGAGCGATTATCACTCACGCTCTACAAGTTAACGCTGCTGCGCTACAGTATTTTGCTTATTTTATTTAAAGCATGCTCAAAAATTTACCTTTTTTGACAACAAGACAAACAAATATTGTGGCGTGCGTTTGAAAAACGCAAGTGAAAGCCAGCATTTGGACCACAGGTTGTCAATCTTTTTGTTCTCGCTCACCCCTTCGCAACACTCAAAAGTTATTGACCTCCTTTATTGTTTAATACTGTTCCAGCAGTAGCAGCTTGCAATCACTCTTATTGCGAAATGATTTATCCTATTTTGGTGGTGCTCAAAGTTTCTACATTCGCCAGATTTCACTAATTCAAGCCATTTCAAAAACAATTGTTTTTATAATATTAACATCGCTTTGCATGAATTTTCATGTTTTATCATCATTAACTTTTATGACATTTTCAATTCATGTTTTATTAAATTTTTAGCATGGTAAGTTAAATTCACCCCAAGTGATAAATTTTCGCCAGTTAGGAACCCCTAATTTAGGCAACTTCTGACTTTTATTGGGTGTGAAACTCAGCCCAAAGAAATACAAATGTTTAACAGCCCGAATATAATATATCTGATCGTACCGTTAATGACTTGCAGTATTACGTAAAGTATAGCAGCATTCTAAAATATATATACAGCTAAAAAGGTTAGGCAGCAGATAATTTAGAGGAGGATAAGCAACGCACCCAGAAAGCGTCTTGAACGTTGATAGCATTGTTTGAGAAAATTCGTTTCAAATTAAACCGGAAAACAAATAATAACCTCAGCTGCCTCAAAAAACATTCTAAACCGACTACTAGGCTTTAAGCTACATTGATTGAACCCAAAATTGATGTCAACATTATTGTAGACCTGAAGAAAGGATTTTATGCGAAGGTTTCCAAGCTGTCTCACAAAATTTTGTGATCGAAAAACACATAGCCAGCACAGATGGCAAATTCAAAGTGAGTCGTGATCGGCACACGATTTGTTTCATTTACAAACAGCAAGGGTTTTTCTGTAACTGCAAATTACAAACGTTGCCTAGAACAAACGTTTACAATAAATCTTTAATACTTACACCAGGAGCTGTGTATTTGTTGATGTAAAAGGAAAAAAAATGAAAATTGAAGCAAATCAAAAAGAAATTAAAAGCTGGGCCAAACAGAAGACCAGCTTGACGACCGGTAAATATGCGAGATAGTAAAGAAGTCCTTTCTTCTGGGTCTACAGCATTTGTGAGCATGCCAATGACAGAAGATCCAACTCCAGCTGTAACGCCGACAATGAGACGACTGATTACGATCATGTATGGTTTGGTAGAGGTAAAATACAAGAAATTTCCTACAAAGTATTTAAATCAACACAGAATGTACCACTGATAAGGTTGATGCTAGCAATTACATTCAGCTAATTCAGCTAAGCAAGTGAGGATATGAAAATCGAAAGAGTAGAAAGCTGCAGCGATTTTTAATTGCTTACACTGTATTTTCATTAACTGGCAGCCTACTCCATCCACTACAAGGTTTATGGGCATTAATTGGAAGAGCTAGCTTATCTAGCATGAGTATGCTAGATAAAATATGCCACTACTCTAATACGGAAACGAACCATTAATTTAAGTTTTAAATGTGGAATTTAAACTTAAGAGAGCTCTTGAAAAGTTTTAGTCTTAGTCGCCAATTAAGTGTGTTCACTGAAAATTGATTAACTGAATTACTGAATGCCAATCAAAAACTTAACTTTGTGTAATACTCATGCCAGTCACGCAACTAACAATTACAATTGATGTGAAATTGAGAATTCAAAGTAGTCAAGGTAAACCCACGAAAACGTGCCAAAAGAAATCTAAGGCTGCTTTTACATAAATTGGAACGCCTGAAGGTAATTGTTGTTGGCATGTTGGAATCCTAAGATAATTTTGGAATGCTTTAAAAAATGCTTGGTTTAAAAAATAATAGAGTTTGTAAATGGGTTAGCAGAGTTGCCGACGTGATATCATCAAAAATCCAAAGCAAGGCTTCTTTTGGGTCAAAAATTGCAATATCCCGAAACGCTTTGTCACAAGAACCTTTAATGTTGATCTCATATAAAGGTCTTAGCTCAAAAGTTTTCCAAAATACGGTGTTTCGTGGCGAATGTTATCAATTCTCTAACTTTCTAGCAAAAACTGATAACAAATCATGTGATTCATCGTAGGTCTATAAAAAATCTTTACTCAAAAATGTTTAACTCATGTTTGGTTTCAAAACTCCAAAAATTATCATCATTACATTTTACAACATCAAAATTTCAAATATCGTTTTAAAGTTTCCGAAATCTTTGACAAAATTTCAAAGTTGGGAATTATGTATGGAAGTTGATGGGAATAGTTCAAAAATTACTTTTTTTAGTCACTTTTTCCTAAAACATTTAAAAGCATCCGCTGGCGACTTTGGTTACACTTTTTAACAAAAAATGCTATCACCTCAGATCAAATTTTTAGGAAGTGCAAAGGAACTAAAAACACTCCAGCGTGTTTTTGCGTAGTGAGCAAAAGGAAGTCAATTGACACAAAAGCATGGTTGTTGTGGGATGTTGCAACATTTTGTCTGGAGTGTCTCTGATATTTTGAAGAGAGGTTTTCCAAAAATGCTTTGCGATCAGGCCACACCGGGCCGAAAAAGAAATAGCATATTTAACTTTTACGTCACAGACAGTAGGTTAGCGCATGCAGTAGATATATAGCCGTGCGTAGCTGACGGATAAAAGCAACCCCAATTTAAAATCGACTTAAGACAGATATTGAAGCCTTAGTTTCTGTACTGAAAGTTATTGGATGGTACTATATCGTAATGTTATTTCGATCTACTTAATCGAAGTAAGTCGAATACTGGCAGAAGGTCAACGGCCATATATATATATATATATGTGGAATGCCAATGGACTGGATTGAAAGACCAAACTCAAAACACATTGACGACTTTATTGTCAATAGCCTTCCCACACTAAATGTTATGCCACTACAGCCATACACTAAAGAACTGCACATACCTCCAATTGCAAAAATGTCAGCTACTATAACTGCAGCTTTGGTTTTACCGATGTAATCAGTAACGCGACCAAACAACGGAGCAGATATGAGCGCACTGAAACTCATGGTAGAAATGCACAGTCCAATCACAGACTTGTCACCATGAAGATATTGAATAAATGCGTTTAACGAAGGGATAATAACCGCTGAAAAATAGAGGTAAATTCACGCTATTTAATAGCAGCTTCTTTTGTTGGCATAGATTTGTGCAGAATTGGGCAAAGTAAACTTGCATAAAGATCTAACACAGCGTGGTCCAACTGCAGGCCCGCGGGCCAATTTCGGCCGGCGAAATAATTTTTTTGGCCCGCGAAGCGCCAGGAACATTTACGGCAATTAGAACGTTTAGATCTTTAAGATATTTTTAAGGCTTCATTAAATAATTTAACTTCAAAGCTATTTTATAACTTCTGTGGTAATGTTTTATATTTGTACAACGAATAGCAGCCGTCTTTTTCACTTTGATAGCTGCTGCTTATTTTTTCATATCAATTATCAAAAAACAATAACACAAATTATCGTATAATGGTCTTTTTATTGTATAACAAACAGCTATTTACTTCTATTTTTATGGGCTTGTTTAGCAGCCATTGAGCAATAGAGCAAGAGGCTAATTTTGGAAGTTCAGACTAAATATTCCACTTTAATCAATACGCAGCTTTATAAAACTAAGAGATGAGTAGTTGCAAAAAAAGAAAAACAGAAGAAAGGACATTTTTTAAGAAGTGGGAGGAAACTTATCTATTTATTGAAAACAGTGGAAAACCACTGTGTTCAATATGCCAAAAGACAGTTTCAGCTACAAAGGAATACAATCTAAAGCGACATTATGGCACTCTCCACAAACATAACTTTGAAAAATATAAAAGAAAGGAAAGAAAGAATATTTTGCAGAGTCTCAAAGACAAACAAGAGAAGCAAGTCAGTAAGATGTTAAATTTTGTAAGCTGTCAAAAGACTAGCTTAGCAGCATCATATGAAGTTGCACTCCTTCTTGCCAAAAAAATGAAGCCATTTCGAGAGGGTGAATTAGTAAAAGCATGTGCAATTAAAACGGTGTCTTTATCCCATCAGACAATGGCAAGAAGAGTAGCGGATTTAAGTCAACACGTAACTTCTAAACTGAAATCTGCGATGAAAAATTGTACCTATTTCTCAGTGGCTTTGGATGAGAGCGTTAATGTGACTGATGTTAGTCAACTGATGATATTTGCTCGACTGGTGGATGAAAGTTTTGAAGTGCAGGAAGAATTATTAACACTTCATCAATTAAAAGGTGGAACAAAAGGCTCTGATCTATATGAAGCGATAAACACTGCTGTTTCCGAGTTCGGAGGATTCAAAAAATGTTCTTGCATAGTTACAGGTGGTGCAAAGGCCATGAGGGGAAGCAAAACTGGTCTAGTTGGATTGCTAAAAGAAAATGGAATTAACTGCGTTACTTTGCATTGCGTAATTCACCAGGAAGCGCTTTGCAGAAAAGTACTGAAAATAATGAATGCAATGCAAAGTGTTGTCAAGATGGTCAATCCAATAAGGGGCGGAAATAAATCTCAAAGACACCGAAGGTTTGTTTCTGTTTTGGATGAGCTGAATGCTGCATTTAGTGACCTGCCCCTATATACGAGTATCAGATGGCTGAGCGCAGGCTAGGTATTGACACACTTTTTTGGATTGCGCAAAGAAATTCTTTCATTTTTTGAAGAAGAACTAATGGAGAGCACAAACACTTTTCAAGCGCAGTTACGAAGCATTGAATTTCTTTGCGACTTAGCTTTCTTAACAGATTTGTCATATCATATCATATCATATCATAAATATTGTCATATTTATCTGAACGTGTTAAATTTGAATTTGCAAGGAAAGGGACAAAGCATTTCTCATTTAGTGGGACATGTTGAGGGTTTTCGCTCAAAGTTGGTTTTGTTCACAAACTGCTTGCAAAACAACAATCTTGCTCATTTTCCGTCCTGCTCAGTGATCAAGGAAGAATACTCCAATGCTGATTTCACACAGTTTGTAAGTAATATTACTTCACTGTCCGAGGAATTTCAAAATCGATTTCAGGATTTCGAGAAACTTAAAAGTCCTTTTGCACTATACAACAACCCCATGCAAGTGACGTTGCTATGCAGCCATCTGAATTTCAACTCGAATTATGTGAGCTTCAAAGTGATCAGGTTTTGTTGTCAAAAAGTGGGGAAAAACCAGAAAACTTTTGGAAGTTTGTTTCACAGGAAAGTTTTCCGATTTTAAAGAATGCTGCTTTAAAGTTGTTTTCTATGTTTGGAAGTATATACATTTGCGAATGTGCATTTTCAGCAATGAACAATATCAAAACGAAAAATCGAAACCAACTGGGGAACAGTACTTTGGGTTTACAAGATTGTCTTCGCATGGCCACAACTAACATTTCGGTGGATACAAACGCAATTGTGAGAGATGCATCTCGACCACAAACGTCCCATTAATCGGCAATAAACAATGAACATTGAAATTTATTTTGTGTGCTTCTATGCTTACCTTCTGCAATAAAATTATCCTTTTTAACCAAAAAACAACTCAATGTTAAAATTAAGTTTTCGTTATAACTAATAGTTTTGCTGATCTTCTGGAATTGGCCCGCGAAGTAAATTAAGAGCTTTTTTTGGCCCGCGATAAAATCAAGTTGGACCACGCTGATCTAACATATTACTATTTTTTCGTCAAGGTAAAACTTTGGAAGCGCACGGAAAAGTTTGTGCTCGTTAGACCTTAAAATCAACTTCGAAGTTGTCAGTGTTGCTAGCAACAATTAATTCTGTCACAAAGATTTGAATCTCAGCAGGAAAAATTGCCGCGAAATTTCTTCACGAAGAGCTTCATAACGCAAACTGAAGTAGTTAGCACTCGTTGGCCCATTCCCTTGATTGAATCTCATTAGGATCTCAATGCGCTGATCTGCCGTTTGTTGCCAACTGCATAGCAGGCTATTTTATAGGCACAAAAACATTTTTCTTCCTAAATATTGAAAAATATGGGCCGAGCAATATTGCATTTTCCGTTGAGCATGTCACGATGACGTTGTTATATCTAGTATCGTTGCAAATCCAAAATTATAAGGAACAACGCCTTCAACGCGATCTTTTTCGTAACGTCATTATGAGCGCCCCTGATGGTTAGTGTCTAAGGTTAGAACAAAAGCCATTTTACTGAAAAAGTTGAATACAGTTAAACTAAACAGTTGAACTTTCAAAGCGCAGCATCACATCAAAACTTTTTGTTATTGGCAATCCTATTGGCGCAATGAAAAGCATAATAATTTTTGTTTAGACCTATTTCTCACTGCGCCATCATTTTTTATGTTATGAATAGGCCTAATCAACAATAGAATATCTATTTAACGTAATTTCTTGGAGTCAAGCTATTTCATGATAAGATCATTTGCATTTAAACTTTCACAATTAAATCTTATGCTATTGGCAATTGTCCCATGCCCTATTTTTAGATTAATACGCTTTCAATGTAGTAGGCTATTTAGTTCACACCATCATCGATAAGAAATGCGTTTGGCGTTGTCGGACTGGCAAGCGGAGAGTTAACTTCAATGTCTTCCATTATGATGTCAGTCTAAATTGACCTTTTACTTACCAAATTCTGTACCAACGAAAAAGAAATAGCATCCAGCTGTGATAAATGTTTGTAAACGTTTGCTACACATTTTTGAAAACAAACTTTTCAAAGTTGATCACAAGCTGTCAGAAATAAAAGTAATTTAATTTGCTGCAGCAATTATTCTTTGTTGCAGTGTCACAATTTCAAACACATCATTTCTGCCTCACGTCTTAACCGTCAAATTCAAAAAATGAAAAACGGACTCTTGGTGTGCTTTTTTCAGCATTGCTATTATGGCTGAGATACTATTCAAAGTCATAACTCAGTAAATTCGATTTCATATTTCATTCTTCGCATAAGTGTTAGGACTGTAGATGCCATTTTCAATCTTTGACTCAGCATAACAACACCAAATTTTGAGGTGAGTAGAAGGCCTAGTAAATTCACATTGCTTCAAGCTACCGTGCAATCCGCGTTCGACCTCGAACTCAATCTCAACTAAGATCTCGCTCAGCAACTGCTTTTTTATCGGCATTGCTTTTTACTGATGCAATTGCTAGGCGATTTGGCAAGAAGTCGAATAAATCATGACCATTTTTTTTTTATATGTGATAGCAGGCCTCGGGATATTATAAGAGGCCTCTGGGCAAAGTTTTATTCATTCACCAAAACGCAAAAATAAGTTTTTAACAACAAGGTCAAAGGTCAACATAAAAAAATGGATTTACAACAATAGCTGATAAGCGCCGCCCAGAGTTTGGCTCGCGCAAGGACTTTTTGCTGCCCGCTACTAATCTCATATCAATACCGACTTTAACACAATATGAGTTCAGGATGTTGATCCCCGACAAGAAAAGGTCTTCATCTTGACAAACGTTCACTAGTGCTTTCAAAACAATCGCCTTCATTGAGTTGCTTTTATCTGTAACGATCGATAAGCCTGACTAAGATTAGTTGATCTTCAAACAAACGGATTTTATGCGGCTCCGACAAGACTTCTAAATTAGTGAAATGTGGCCCAAACTATGATGACTTCGAGCACCCTGATCAAGAGTATTTTTCAAACGACTAAAAGATTTGATATTCTTTGGCGTGATTGAGATAATTTCGCAACTTGTCAAGAAAACTGCTGGCGTAGCTTAAAATCAAGTTGAAACTAGATGTACGAGGAAAGATAATTTATTTTTATCTCGCACACGAAACGAAACAAAGCGATGTTGCAAAATGCAAAAAGATCTGTCAAGACCAGAAAGCATCGAAGAACCTGATAGAGACAGATTATTGAATTAGATGTTTTTTGGTAGCAGGAAGTAGTGACTATAGTGATAATGTAACAAATAATTATAACAAACGGTAAACCTAGAGTAATTAGAAACATCAGGTTAATCATTTAGGAAATCTCTTTTAAGCTGTTAAAAAAACAGACTGTCAAAAAAAACAAAATTCAATTTATATCTTAACAAAAGATTTATTGAGATAACGGCTTATTAGCAAGTAAAATTTACCTGCTTAGTTGAATAAAAACGCAGCGTATGCTTTTAAAGTCACTTACTGTCTGGCTCCATAGTTTTAAACTTTATACAAATCTTTATTGAATTTTGAAGACGTGATATGCTCAAGATCAGATAAGTTTAAAAAATTTAATTTTGTGTGCAGTAAGAAGAAAACACCAAAACCTTCTTCAAGGTTTTCAATTTATGCAGTGGTTAGCATGCAATCGCTAAACCGTGAACGTAAAGTTGGGCCAAGTTTGTCCTAGAAGTTGTTTTTGGGGTAGGGTGACTACCACTCAAGGTACAGACTAAAACTTCACGGCCTTTGTTTTATCCATTTAAAAACATTGCAATCATGATACCATGACTTGTGGTTGTTTGCTTGACCAGACTAGTGTGATGAACTTTGAGGTTACGAAATCTCGGATGTTCGCTTCTCACGAGAGTCAGAGTTTAAGTTTTGAAAGCATTTGCATTGTTGGTAAGCTATTGCACAAACAAAAACAATGTTGTGGTTTAATCATTTTATAGCCTGAACAACAATGATTTCAATAGTTCTTCTGGATAAAAAATCTCTACATCAGCAATTTATTTTGATTTCGTGTGTCTGATTTGCAGTCTGTGTCGCAAATAATTCACATTAAAAAAATTATGATTTAAAACACATGAGAAAAATTGAAAAATTACAAACACGTTAGAAATTATAATGGCAACAAATATGAAGTTGGTTAGTAAAATAATATGTTCAAAGCAATTAACGTACCAACATTAAAGCCACGAAAAATTAATACCTCCAATAAAGAAGCGCCCTGAAAAAATTAAGCACAACCAAACTGCCCTGGTTTGGAAACGTATCTTTTAAATCTCATAATCAAATAAATACCTCTGTCAACTAATGCTACAGCACAATTGAAAACAAAACCATATTCTCAATGAAATTGGTTTTACCTAAAATCCACAAGGGTGCCCTAAAGTGTTCCCTTTTACATGACTCATCCCCACTGTGGACTTTAGAATAGAATAAACCAATACGTACCTGAATTAATAATTATTGGCATAAATAAAGAGAGACTAGCACCTAAACCAATGTGCAAGAAAACTTCTCTTTCGCCAAAATTTGAGTATTAACTGAAAACATTTACTTCAAAATCAGGAATGCGCAGCTGCCTAAGCTAACAATTAATTTTTTGTCTAAGCAAAAAGCTAGATCTTTACCTTTGGCCACCCTTGAAGTTACTTATATTAAAATCAAATTCTTGGTGTCATGTTGCCACTAAAATGTTAGTGGAATAAAACTGTTGGGTACTCCTACTACATGACAGATTTTGAGCGATTATGAAACTTGGCAAATTTTGATCTATTATTGCAATTTTGCTCATAAATACCACCGCATTTTTTTCTCTTCTTTATTCAATAAGACATCTTTGTAAAATAGACAAAAATATTAATTTAAAAAAATTTTTTTTGCTATTTAACCCTCTACCTACCAAAAAAAGTATCCTTTGGCTTCAATGGACCCCAATTTTAAAAGCGCACATTTGGGACTAAAAAAGTCAGTGAAACTTGTGAAATTATATAAGAAAGAATACAATAAATGACAAAAATTAACTAACAATCATTGCAACAAAACCAAAAATTTAACACCGCAAGTCATAAATTAGTATGCACTTATGAAAACCAAGCTGATTTGGAGGTGATTCATTATCGCGTAATAGTCACACTATAAGTTTAACTCAAAAGAAGCAACCAAGTTTACGGTTCATGATAGTTCACAAGAGCTACTCTGAGGTTTAGTCATGATTACGAGTACATTGATCACAGATGATTTGCAAATCCCTTTTTCTTTTTCTTGCTAAACTTGCTGCTATTTTTGCCGCGCAATTGCTGTCATATTAGAAAAGCATGGATAGCGATGACATCGATCACATTGTAGGATTAAGCTACAGGCTATCTTCATTTTTTTGGAAGGTATGTTTTTACCATTCTGTCAAGAGTGTCAACCCTACTTTTGACGCTGTTGTAATACCCTCGTAAAATATTACTTCAGGCATTTTTCTCCGTAGAATTTGAAGTTTTTTTTGGGAAGTAAGTGCACGCTTGACAGCATATTTACCACACAGTCTTTTTTTGGATTGTATGGTGTGATTATTTTATCTTTTTGGAATTCAAAAATAGTGGACGTTATCTTACGATTATTAGCAACGGTGAATTGTTGAGGAAGCTACGGTTTGTTTTTCGGATGGTTCCAACAAGCATAAGCTTTTTTTACAGTAGTTCACCTGCAAGTAGTAGCTTAGTAAAAAAATTATTGCAAGTTATGTTTCTTCCAGAGTTTTTGGTTTCTTTTTGACTAAATTTTTGACCACCCTAGAGCCTTGATTAACTTCTGTTACAACTGTAGCATTTTTTCCAGTGTATACTTGGATTTTCCACCCATAGAAAGTGTTGGCCTTACATACTACCCAAATTTTCATGCCGTATTTTCCAGGTTTTGAAGGAATGTACAGTATTGTCGAAAGAGACATCTTCTTCTGAAAAAACAGTTCTTCGTCAACAGTCATACAGGTTTTTGGAGTATAGGCATCGCACAAATTGAAATCCCATTCTTTGAAAATATCTATAATAAGCTAAAATTTGTCAGCAGATCTATTTCTCCCTTGTGAATTCGCGTCATCAAATCGAATCACTGTAAGGATCTGTTGATATTGATTTAGGCTCATTAGTCAAATGAAAATTGGCATCTCATTTTCTTTACTCCAAAGTTGAAAAAATTTTCACATTTTTGGATAAGTTTCAATAGCAAAAGAACTATGGTAAAGCATTATCGCGATAACCAAAACACTCCATTAATACGACCCCTTCATTAAAGACCCGATATTTTTCTATTAAAAGCATAGCATTATATTTCAATAATAGGATCACCTGCTTTCTGGACCGTGATTGCCTAGCGGCCGCTTCAAAATACACTTTCATTAATGCAATTACTTTCACTGCAACATTTTTGCTCTTGGAGCAAATATTAATTTTCGTAAAACACTGATAGCTTTTTGCTTAATCACACCTTCCTAGAGTGTGACTGATTCAACTGAAAAGCTTTATTGAAATATTTTTGTTTGACCTAACATCTCTGGCTGCACGTATATTGCTAGGTATAATTGCAGCTAGGCATAACTGCCCTTAGGAGAGGTGCAAACTAATTCAAAGTCCAGCACTTATAGCTTAGTTCTTACAGTAGGTTAGGTTACGGTTTAAGAGTATAATCCATAGTATAATTGTTGTGATTCCTGTAATATTTAACGCGAAAAATTGTCAATTTGTTCAATTTTGTTACATTTGATCAATATGTGTTAGAGGTTAAGATCAGGCATGCTTGGAACACGATTGTACAACTTGGAAACTTGACATTGCATTAGTAAAGATAGGTTTCTAACCGACTGCTATCTTAATGTTCTAATATATTATTCTTCAACTGGCAATAAATAAGTTGTTTGTGTTGTAAATAGCAGTGATAAAACAGCCTTACGCTTAGCTGCCAGCTGCTTTCATCATTGTTTTTACTTTAATCGTACAAGACAGCATTATGACATCATAGAGCGAGTTTGAAGTGATTAAGAAAAAAGAGAAACTGCTTAAAATGCAGTCGGTTAGAAATAAAATAGAATAGACATAGAATATGTTATTTCATTGTCAAATCAACTTTAATTGTTTTAGAATTGTGTTTATCGAAAGCACATGGTAATATCTTCCAAAAAATCTTTAAATTGCCCTATTCTCAATAATTCGTGAGAAAATACAGAAAACAAATTGTGCAAGGAAGCGTTAGCTGTTTCGTGACTTCAAACCCCAAAAACAAAATTATTTGTAAGTTGGGGGCTGGTTTTCGTTTGAGCACAACAACTGTTTTTGTCCGTCAAGAAATGCAAAGTTGCAGATTAAAAAGATTATTTTTGATTACAATGTCACACACACACACACACACACACACACACACACACACACACACACACACACACACACACACACACACACACACACACACAAACACACACACACACACGCACGCACGCACGCACGCACACACGCACACACACATATAGAGAGAGAATTGCGCTTTGCAGTACAGATTAATACGGTCATAATTGTGTTTTTCTTTTAATCAAAACACTGACTGTAAAGTGGACGGTAGATTGTCTTCCTGTACCTTTTGAGGTCACAATCTAGTAGAAAAAAATTAAAAACCAATAGCCTACGCTATTGAAGCAAAAACGTTACATTAGGTCAATGACATCAGCCATCACAACTGCAAAAAGCAGTGCCAACAAAAAGTAGATACGGGCAAAGTCGTGAAGACTCAGTTAAAGCCCAGTTTTCTCGAGATGGTTGTTTCTCAACTAGCGGTAGATTTTTCTCGAAAAAAGACAAATTATTTCTGAGCTGGAATTTTTACTTATTCGGTGGATTCCTTTTCATACGTAGACTTTAGCCCCAAAATAAAATAAGCTTTTTTGCCAAGAATGGGGACCTATGGCCCCACGCCCATTTTTTCTTCTCTGGCAAAGGTAGTCAAAAAATATTTATAGAAATTCAAATTTTTTAGAAATAGTTGAGATGCTAGAACAAGATATCAATATAAGTGATGATATGCGCTTTATAGTCTAACGCAATCCGTTGAAAAATACCACTTCTATGACCGGTATTGTACCTGTTAAAAGTCGTGAGGTGAGCTCAGGTATTGAACGTAGGGCCACGAGTGCAAGTTACTTGTTCCACGGATCCACACATCAGATGTTAAATAACTTAATCTATATCAACGCACGCTCACAACTACAATCTATATGCGAGATCCGCTTGAGAATCCAGCTTGGAAAGTGCTGTTGCGACGTTATAATTCAAATTTTAAAATGCTGCTGCTGCCTATTTGCGAAATTAATTCAGTGAGTGATGACAAGCACCTTAGAGGCGAACAAAATCTTTTGAAAAGTATTACATTCATTCTCACTTCCACTGCGGTAGCCTGTAACATGCCAATTATCACTCACTAGCCGGCTTTGCCGGCGTCGCCCGGCAGGGGCCCTCCATCAGTAATGTCCCGGTTTAGTATTTCTGTTTAACCGGTTGCGCTGGCTTCACCTATCCGGCTCTTGTGTGAGCAGTAGCAAAAAGTTAATGAATTTTATGCGCTTTCACAATTCTTCTACACGAAATTGTGATCATCATATTCTCTTAAATCATGACTGGCAATGCTCACAAAGAATCTTGCCACAAAACATTGTTAATACTTGTGAGGGAGCAGGGATTGTGTATAATCAAAACTGATTGTAGCGGCAAAATATTGGTTGCTTTCACAATTAAGGAAATAAACTATTTAATGGTAAGTCCATTTTGCCAATTGGTGCTTTCCCTTTTCTATTTATATTTGTGATACTAATTCCTAATTTGGCTGCACTCTTGGTCTTGTTTCCGGCATAGCGAGAAAAGCGGCTATTGTTCTCTCTATATTCAGTTTTACAAATGTTTGTGGTTATAGTTTTATGGTGATTTTTTTAAACTTGGGATTTTGTTACAATGATGTAGAGTATAGACACAAATGACATAAATACTATAACAGGCAGCATATCAGCATAAGAAAAAATCCTTGCTTTATAGTATATACGACGGCCACCACCCAAAGAGCCTCCGTCAGTAACGTCGGGATTGAGAGTGTTGGTTTAGCCGGCCAAGCCGGCTTTACCTATTAGGTTCTTGTGTGTAGAGTTATCAAAAGTTTATGTGGTTTTTGTACATAAGATGTTCACGACTTTTTGTGCTCCTTTTTCCAATAGAATATCTCATTTCAAGAACATGGCTATGCCTTAGGTCTATGTGCTCTGTTCATCGCTGACCAGAATCCAAGGGATCCTTGCGTTTCCCGTAGTTTGGAAATAGGGATTACATTTCTGATATTAATCCTAGAATGCATAATATGGGTCACAAAAGACCCGAGAGGTGTACTCGAGTTCATTGCAAGAAGAGTTTTTGGTATATCTACGCAATACCTCTTGACTTTGTCAGCAATTTAGTTTTGTTCAGCTTGTCGATGTTTATTTATCTGCAGTTTGATTACTTTTTGCAAAAAGATTAAGTTTCACAGTTACCCCGAGAATGCATAACATGCATAACATTTTTGACCCGAGCTGCTCTAAAGCTACATTTTCATCAAAAGTTTTATGAGCATATGTTAGCTAGCTACATGGAAGGTCCAAAAGTCAGGTTTTATCCTTCTAGGTTAGAAAGTGTTGCGGTTTTGATTTTATTGCCTTCAACCATGCGTAAATGGCAGTTTGTTTCAAGTCGTTTAGCTGAAGCCAACGTGGCAGCTTGTCAGGAAGCCTGCTAGCATGCAAGTGGTACATTGTAAATAAGTCCATTTAATAGTTGAACTTGTACATTTTGCTCATTGATAAGTTTTGCATTGTTCTAGTTTTGCTAAGAAATTTAGGTGCTTTGCAGGTTTATCCAATAGCTACCCAAATTGTAACTTCCTAACATTATGTCTGAACCTTATAACCATAGTGTTAATCTAGAGGAGGCAGCACGCAGTAGTGGATATTAGGTGAGGCAAATGAGGCAGCCGCCTCAGGCCCCCCCCCCTTTTTTTGAGTTGTCGAGGGCCCCCCCCCCCCCCTTTTAAAAATGGCGTGTGTAGTTTTAGGCTATTTTGTGGCATTTTGAAATGGTTCTTGGGCTTAACAACTGTGGAAGTGCAAACTGTAAGTGGCTATTTTGCCTTTGACCGCATTCTACCCTTGGAAGCTATTTTGCCATACAACATTTGTGTGTCTTCAAAATTGGCTTATTTGCTGCAGTGCTCATAAGTATTGTTTTGCCGTGCTCATAGTTACTGTTTGGATAGTGATACTAACTATGAATAAAATGGGTAGAAGTTCGAATCTTTGCAGGCAGGGTACTTAAACAGAGGCAGTACCGGTATACATTAAGGAGGGGATGGCAGTTTGTGGATATGGGTGGGAGTGAAAGCTAAAAGTTCCATTTTTGTCAAATCACTTTTTG
This sequence comes from Trididemnum clinides, assembly GCA_963675345.1. Lineage (NCBI taxonomy): Eukaryota > Metazoa > Chordata > Ascidiacea > Aplousobranchia > Didemnidae > Trididemnum > Trididemnum clinides. The sequence goes on from OY776304.1 coordinate 10,629,033, forward strand.
TCAATTTTAATACATTATAGAGATTGGCTAATCACAAACGACTAAAAGTCACGTTTTTAATATGTCACTGAAATTGACCAATCACAAACATTCAACAGAAAATAGAGTGCAGGGGTAAAATGTCATTGACGGCAAAATAGCCACTGCCTAAACAAAAATCAAACACTAAAATTTGTTTTTTCTATTACTGTTTTGGGCTAAAGGTTTTCCAGTTCTTTGGACAGAAACTGATGTGGCAATGTGGGTTTAACATATTTTTTAGGGTGGAACCTCATTTTACTGATGTGATTAGAACAACTTATATTTTTATCTGTTTGAGCAGACCAGACTTTGCCTGTGAACTGTTATAAAGATTCATTTATGAAGTCAGTCCAGCTTTCTGTTGTATCAAAACGTGAATTAATTAATTCATCTTTTTATGAGCAGTTTATTGATGTTAGTGAGATACTGGTGAAAGCAGAAATAAATTTGCTTTGAAAGAATAATCGGTCAGCTGCGTTTGTGGTGCAAAATAATAATAGAGATATGCAAGCACAAAAAGTTTTTGCAAGATTTATAAACATCAAGTTTTAGTTGCTTGGCATCTTTGTACTTGCTGTGTTCTGCTCAAGCCAATGATTCAACGGCAAATTTGCTACATCCTCATATTTAGCTTTTTAGAGAAATTCGTAAAAGGAGAATTAGTGAAGTCATTATCCATGATTGGTATATGCCACTATCTTTGGTTATGATAGTAAAACAATAAAAGATTTTAGTGGCTTTAACGCTTTACTTGTCTAGTGACTCATCCAAACAGGAATCTACTACAATCATATTTATCAAAAAGATTTGTTTATTCAGATTCATTTGTAAATTATCAGTTCAATTAAGATAGTAGTCCTTGATTTGCTGTATACCTTACCTTATACCAGACAGTTTTAGTGCATCGGTTGAATGGAGAGTATGAAAGTATAGCATCAAAACGAAGGCGAAAGGAAGAAAGTAGGAACATGGATGATGCAAAAGTCTAATGGATAGATTTATTGTAATAAACTGCCCTACTACTACAAAACTGAGAGATGAAAAGTGCATTTTCAAGCATCCAAGTTATGTGTATTGATGAAACAGAAAATGATACCAGTAGCCCTATGTAATCAAGTGTCAGTGAGTTCAAAGATAATAATGTAGAGGATATTGTTATTGGTAAATTGGTTGCTGACCTGTGCTCAGCAAAAAACAAGGCAACAACCATTTTAGCTAAACTTTCTGTTTTTTTTTTTTCTATAGACCTAATGCATTTTACCAGCGCCAGTATTTAAAATTTTAGATAACTCCTATCTCAACGCATTACGATTAAATTCAATGGTTTTTTACAGGCACAACGTTTATAAGCATGTGAAGACTCATATTTTTAGGAAGTTTAAGCTTTGTCTAGCAGTACACTAGCTACGCACATTGTCAGCCCTTTATTTCACGATGTTTTGACAAAAAAATGGCCTATGTTGCTGCATAACATCTAAATATCCTGCACAATTCTGTTTTGTGGAGTGTTTTATGACAATTAAAGTCACACCAAGTTTTTAAAGCACTTGTGTTGCAGCAAATCATTTGAATATTCCTTACAATTGTGCTGTTATTGTAATGCTTTCGATAGCGAATTACTCCAATTTTTTTTAAAGGATGATTAACTGTGTGAAATGCGGTAACTAGTCACTGCAAAAAAGCGTTTCAATATTTCTAACGTATGGCTTTGATTATGAATATATCCTAATGTATCTGCATGAATTCTTTTGCAACAATCTATAGCCTACCCAGTAGCGTTGTTTGATCGCAATTATTTATAGCTACATCAATATTCGGGCCCCCTTATTAGAATTTCGCCTCAGGCCCCCAATTTTGAATATCCATCACTGGCAGCAAGGCAGTTACTAGAAGAAGATGAAAGCATCATTGGAAGCAGTGAGTCTGATCAGTCCGATGATGATGACCCAGAATATATCCCCCATGTTGTGGAAAGAAATATGGATGAAAATAGTGATTCTGATATGGAGGCATCTATTGAATCGCAGCGTTTAGCAGAAAACCAGGGTGAACCTGAATCAGAAAGTGATTCTGAAGATAGTATGACTACTACACTCAATACTGCTGCAATCCAAGCTTCATCTTCTAGCCATACTCAAGTGCCATGCTCCTTGGCACTTTCTTCAACAAGCCAAGCATTTCCAGTTTCTACTTTTTTAAACCAAAGCGCTTCAGTACAACCATCCGACATGGACTCTCGCTCTGGTAAAGATGGAGCTTATTGGAGTTTAACCCGATCTCCTCAAGGAAGATTTAGATCTCATAACGTGATACGATCAAGACTAAGCACCGTTTTATCTTCAGAAGTATATATACCCGATAGTGCCTTTGAGCTTTTTATCTCTGATAACATTGTTGAGGAAATATTGCTGTGTACAAACCTTCAAGGCCGGCGTGCCTCTCAAGAATGGAAACATGTTTCTAAAGAAGAATTCATGGCCTTTATCGGAGTTTTGTTGTTGGCTGGGGCGGAAAAAAATTGGAATGTAGATATTCGGCAGCTGTTCTCAGATCCCCTAAAAAATCCTGCCTACAAAGCTGCATTTGGTACCAGCAGGTTTGAAAACATACGCTGTCATATCAAGTTTGATGATAAGCGAACACGGGTTGCACAATTGAAGCAAGATAAATTGGCCCCATTCAGCTTCGTCTGGAAATTGTTCATAGAAAACTGTAATACTCAGTATAATCTAGGTGCTTATACGACAGTGAATGAACAGCTTGTTTCCTTCAGAGGACGATGCCCATTTACTCAATATATGCCACGCAAACCTGGTAATTACGGCGTTAAGATTTTCTGGTTGTGTGATGCATCCGTTCCACATGCCTTCAATGGAAAAATTTATGTGGGAAAGCAACCAAGCGCAGCAACAGAGAAAAACTTGGTTCAAAATCCTGTTCTTTACTTGACAGCACCAATTAAAAGCACAGGAAGAAACGTGACTATGGACAACTATTTTACAGGGATCTAGCTGGCAAACATGATACTTCACAGGAGGTTAGCGATTGTCGGGACAGTGAAAAAACGCAAGAGGGAAGTACCTGAATGCATGAAAGCTGCCAAATCTCGTGAGCCAAAATCGTCAACATTTGGCTTTGATGAACAATTAACGATGACCAGGTATGTCTCGAAAAGAAACAAAGCAGTTATTCTACTGAGTAGTATGCATTATGATGTAAGCATTACAGAAGATGACGCTTAGAAAAGGCCGGAGATCATCCACTTTTACAACAAAACAAAAATTGGAGTAGATCTAGTTGATCAATTGGTACAAACATACACATGCAGAAGAGCAACACGCAGATGGCCATTTGATCTTTTTTGTAACATGCTTGACATTGCTGCTCTAAATGCATACACGATTTTCCGAAAACTACATCCGGAATATAAAAACAGCAAAGCTTCCAAGTGTAGACTTTTCATTACGGAACTTACCGAAAGTCTTATCATGCCACATATGAAGACCAGGTAGAAAATTCCGCAGTTGCAAAAACCAACAAAAAGAAGCAATAATTAGGTGCGGTTTGTCTTTTGCCTGTTCGTCTGCCCAAAGGGAAGCTGCTCCACAGAAACGAAAGAGGTGTGCTCTGTGCGAGACATCCAGAGACAAAAAGGCGTCGAAAGATTGCTCAAAATGCTGCAGACATGTGTGTCCAGCACATAGTCACACCTACATCACTTGCAACGACTGCCAAGAATAAAGAAAGAGAAAATCTAGTCAAAACTTTGAATGATTGCCAGTCAGTATATACTTTTATGTCGCTGTTCTGCAGAGTAACCTAGAATATTTTGCTTGCATGGGGGAGGGGATATATTTCGTACGCTGGTGATAGGTAGGCAGCTATTAATCACAAGTCAACCGTGGTGACAAAAGATAAAATGGCTACAGTATAGAATAATATCGCTCCCCGTGAAGCAAAACTTGTAGCTGTCTTTTAAAGAATCAAACGCTTCAAATGAGAATTTTGAGGATCTTGAAGGACTAATGCTCATTTGCGTGATTATGTCTATGATGCTGTTGTTCATTTTATTTCCGTACAAGTTTGTGTCACAGTTACGCTATACAGTGGAATCGGGTTAATCGCATAGTCCAAATTTAAAATATTCTTATGCAATTAAACAGAATATGCATTTAAAACAATTTCAAATCAAATGAAATATATTGCTTGCGATTTACAGTTCTTATGCAATAAAACGAATTATGCGATTGTCAGGTATGCAATTTACGGGATTCACCTGTACTTTATTAAATAATGTGCAGAGACCAAATGTATGTAATGCCTTAACCGAAAATGGGCTGAAATGTGGAACATTGTGTTCTTAACACTATGGGTCAAAAATGACCCATGTTGTGCATTCGCGTATATTTTTTCATCTATGCATTCAAGGGTTAAGCTATTCTAAAGCAAAATAGCAAAAATGTCTTTCGTCTGATGTGATTTCACACAGTGACGCTGTTTTCGTTTAATATTCCTTAAACTTTCTCAAGTCCTCGCTGGCTACGCATTATGTAGCGTGGTTTTTCTTTCTGCTTGACGTGCCCTGGGGAGTTTAAAATGTCCTTGCTTTTCCTCAAATGTTTGGTTTGAACCCGGTAGCTTTATAAAGCTATTATAAAGCAAAATACCAATAATATGTTCCATGTGGTGCGATTTGACACAGAGACGTTGTTAATATTGATTTTGCCTCAAACTTTCTTAAGTCCCTGCTGGCTACGCATTATGATTCATATTCGATTTTCCTTGCTCAGGTATGCTCATAGAAGTTAAATAAGTCCTTGTTTTTCCCAAATTTTTGGGTTTGATTCCGATAGCTCTATAAAGCTATTATCAAGCAAAATAGAAAACATGTTTCTCCCAAGTATGGTGCGTTTCTACCCCGGAAGGCCATACCATCACCCGTGCCAATTTAAAACGTATCAATTAATGCAGCTGAGCCAGCTTAACCGTTCAAATATTTGTTTGAGCCACAACGAAACGCCTTACTGAATGTAAGCCCAACCTCCTGTGCATGTAATGACGATCATGTTGACATAAACTGCCATTCGTAATTTCTAAAAGAGTGAGAGGAGAGGGGTGAAACATAGTTGCAATTGATGACGTCGCCCAAATGAGTGGTCGTTTTTGACTCATAAAGAAATGAGCTGTTTGGTGGTAGGGATGTTTGACGATATGGTGGGCTCACTTTGGTATTAAAATTTGTGACTTTAAGAATTTTGCCTGCACTGTTTGTTTTAACTTGGCCTTAGCATGAAGAGCGGCCGTTCCTTTCCTTTAAGTCATACAGCCTATTGCAATAAGCGCCTATTAAGCTCTTTTTAAACAAAAACATTTCCTCTTAATACAGTGTTACAGATTAATGCTATTATTATTTAAATTTGATATTTTCTTAAATTTGGGATTTTATTACATTTAACTTTGCCCATAATCCAGATCTCCCCACTTTTAAATGAAGATTAGTGTTTAGTGCCGATAGGCCTATCCTTGCCATTACAAATATCAGTAATTGGCTTTATCATTTATGTTTGCTATCAAAATAATGGTGGATAATTTTGCTGCCTGCTGCTCTTTCCACTAAATAGTGGCAAGCATTGTGATGTCAGTTAACATTATGACCTCATATTGCGTTTTGAGCTAATATTGTTAGGATCGCTACTTACTACTTCTTCGTTAGTGTAGGCGAATTAAAATGAACTAGCGTCTCTGACTGAGTGCATGTTCCTTGGCCCTGGCATAAACCCCGCCATGCAAAGAGCAGACTAACCCGAAATGAAGCACTCACAGTTGGATTATAGCAGTAGCGGGAGCCTCCATTAATAATGTCGAGGTTAAGAACATCAAATCAGCTGGCTGCTGCGACAGCCTTGCCCATTTGCGAAAGGAAATTGTTTCAAAATTTAGATCATATGTAGCTCGACATTTACATTTTGTTGCAAACGATAAGAAAGGACCATGTTTACCCCATCTTCTTTTTCTTGAATGATCACCAAGTGCTTTACTTGGAGTAGGCTACATATTAAAATTTGTAGACTTCATTTTTCGATGAGTCTTTTGAATAATTTGATTGATAATGCCAAAGATCCATGCTATCGAGAAAGAATAGACAAAATGTACCAAAGGACTTAGTTTTTCTAGAAGTTGCAATTTTGTGAACTGCAGGCACCAAAATTTTGTGTGTTTCTAACCGATGAACTACATTTCATAATCATTTGGAGACTTCAGTTTTCGATGGAAGTTTTTGAAAACGTCGACAGATAATGCAAAAGAACCACGCTTGTGAAGAAAAGTAGACAAAATGTACCAAAGAACAAACTTTGTTTAACAATTGCAAGTTTGTTAGATTTAGTAGGATAATTGTTCAACAAAAAATGAAACATCTTGTATGGCAACCAAGTTTTGATCAGCAATTATAAACTAATCTTTAGCCTCAATTAAATGGAGTCACATATTGCTGGAAAAGAAGTTTCTTAAGCTTTCAAAGAATAGTAATTGTTAGTAATTTAGTGTAACGTTTGTATTAAAGTCACCTGTTTTTACTGAATCACCATTTTTGGAAGGGGTAGAAAGTTACACCCAAGGTCTTGAAGTTCAGTTTTTTTAGTGCAAAACCACTATTAATTGTACATATTAAACACTATCAGACTCGCTTTAAAATAACCTTTAATTTGTTGAACAGAGTTTGAAATTCAATTGAGAAATGAGATCACAAATTAGTTTTTCAATAAACTAATTTTGCAAAAACGTTTCAATTTTTGAAATCATCTTGATATTGTTATCCGCGGTAGCAAAGATTTGTGTTAATCGTACGAGACATATTATGACGTCATAGAGCCAGTTTAAGCGTGTAAGGGAAAAAGAGAAGAAAAAAGTTTAGATCGCTTGAAGTGCTTAAATAAAGAATTGCTCGTTGCATAGTCAAATAAGCATTAATTGTTGTAAAGTTGTTTTTATCAAAAGCTGCTTATTAACTTTTCCAGAAACAACGTTAAATCGCGTTTCTGCCATGAGTACTTTTTGAGATAGAAAAAAAACAGATTGTTCAATGAATCATTGATTGCGGCGTGATTTTAGACCCCAAACAAATGAGAGTTTATGAAATGTGGTAAGTCGGAAGCTGGTTTTTGTTTGAGCGAAAACCGGTTGTCCTCTGCTAAGTAATGCAAATTCTAAAAGAATAATTTTTGGCTACAATGTCATCATGATGTCACGAATACCCTTAAAGGTGGTGATCAATCGTGCCAAGTTTGATGCTTGTATCTGTAGCAGCTTTATAGGAGTTAAAACAGACACACAATTGCGCTTTATAGTATAGATTAAATTAATTTCTAAAATAAGCCAACAACAGCATCTTAAAATTTGAATTATAACGTCACAATGATAGGCAGTCAAAATGACAAGCACTGCAACATTAAAATTCAAATTATCAACACTGATTTAATTATTTTTAAAAATAGGCAAACACGAGCATATTAAAATTTAAAAAAAGGTTAGATGATCAATTATTTAAAATTTGATTTTTGTTGGTAATTTTTAGCTAAATTTGGCGCTCCAAGAATCAAAAAATTTGTTTTAAATTCAAGTTTTAAGAGATTTTAGGCAAGTAAATTAGGAAGAAGGCAATGATATCCAAGGTTTTAACAAAAAGCGAAAAAATGTAAACGTGAACTTACAATTAAGAAGCGGATGTAAACAGTTTTTACTGATTACTCAAAAATGGCAAAATGTGAGAATCGAGCAAGAAAATTTTAAACAGTTCTTAAGTCCCAACGATCAACTCTGTGTTTTTCAAAATGACTTGATTTTAAGCAGCAAACATGTTTTGAAAATTTTGGTGTATTTGTTTTGTTTTCTTAGCATGTTTTTAAGCAATAAATGTAAAAAAATAGATTAAACACAACTTCATTCATGAAAGTTTATACATTTTTGCTTCAACGTACGAGAAGCAAAAGTTCCATAGTCGTTCGTGAATCGCAAACCAAGTTGCATAATCAACTTTTTTCAATCCAGCTTGACCTAGAAACCTCAACAATAAACTTCTTGATTGACGTCAGTAGTAATAGTGATGATCGATTTTTCGAAACATCAGCCACATGAATTTCTTAAATTTATTGACTTTTGAACCCTTTATTTTCTTTGTTTAAATTTTTAAAAAGCATAGAACTAATTCAGGACTGAATTTAAAAATCTTTTTCAGTTTTAAAGACTAATTTAATTTCGTTCGTTAATGCAGTCTCTACTCATCTCACGATTATGACTATTATATTGGAACCTCAACACATGATTATGCAATTGGGTAGTGAAGTCCAAAACTACTTCCTTCTTATTATCAAAAACTTGTCTTGGCTTGTAGGGCCACTATTCATTAATTACTTTACACATTTTGTCATTAGTTTTAGTTCAAATTTATGATCACGACCCACGCTCATTAAAGTTCTATTTATTTTTTTGCTTTTTTCATATAGAGCTATTTCCACGAATTTTTCTACGATGATATTATAAAAGCAGGACGGCAGCTTGATTTATTGCATGGATGCTCAACCAAAAGTTACATACAATAAGTCATAAAGTTTGAGAAAAAAGAACTAAAAATAATTTCATTGGATTTCTAAGAAACTGAGGTGTACTCAGTTAGATGAAAAGACAATATAAGTCCAGAACAGTCACAGTGCGAGTAGCATTACGAAACTTAGCACAGTTAACCACATGTAAACAAAACAAGCAAGAGAAAGTGGGAGGTTGTTTTCAGCCCACGAAAGTCTCCCTGAAACGTGCGTAGGAATAGTGATAAAAAAAGGATTCATTTCTTAGAGTGATTTCAGTAGCTAGCTGCTTCACAAGAGTACGCTAAAGTAATTTTGTCAATAAGCATGAGCTAGAAAGAGTTTCCGTGCACAAATTAAACAAAAGTACTTCATCGCACATGCACAAGAAAAAAGGCATCTTTTTAGAGACGTTCAGCTGTTATCGAAATTTGATAAAACGTATTCATTAAGTTTACGACTTTCAAAGTGCGGTTATGTTTTTTGAAGCACTTTAGGTGGAAGCAGAAGAAATTCAAATCAGCTAAATCACTGCTTGTTGCTTTTCACCAATTTTAAGACGATTTGCAACAAATCAACGAAAAGCTGAGCGGCTTAGCTTTAGTTTAGTCAATGTTAAATGCAATGCAGCGCTCACTAGCAAACGCGAGGATGCAAGTTTGATGCCCCTATGGCTTCAACTTTGTTGTGTACTTGAAAAAGATCTAACCGCTATTTCCTTCTGCTTAGTTGCACTGCTTAAATAAAAATACGCTGTGCTTGTAGTACTGGTAAATCGTTAGCATATCAGAAAATAAATTGTTCAACGCCACAAAGCATACTTTTAAAATGTGCAACAAGCGTCTTATGACATTTTTGACAGCTGGAATCTATTACTTTTTTAGCGGTTTGGAATTTGGTAAGTAAAAAGTAGTTTTCCCAAGCGACATTAGTATAACGCTTTGACTTTTGTCAAAAATCTACAAGAAAAAAACTATGAACATTCATATGCACACTGCGAGTTACAAAGAGTATCTTATCTCCTTGTGTATAAGATTATGCTCAGCTTGCAGTTTTTGGTAACTCATGGTAGACTGCCGGGCGCAGTCTCCTGTCTGTCTCGTAAAGATAAGAAGCATCCTGTTTTATGTCTTATCCTAGAAAACAGCAAGCTTGTCGGTTTTTTTCGAACTATTTAGTTCGTACAAAATGCCAAGCAAGGAAGCTGTGATCACCGTTTTTAAGTTGTCGATATCACACAACAAAGGGATTGAACCCACGTCTCCGACTCGGAAACAAATGCTCTAACCGTTACACTACTGCGCTTGTTAGAAGCGTTTTAAAAGAAACGTTTCGCTAGTCGCTTCAAAATTTCCAATGCTAAGTTGTAGGATTACCATGCTTTGAATGAACTAATTGGCCAAATAAATCTGAGCTTATACAGTAGGAAACTTGTAAATTTTTATTAAATTCGAGGCGTGCAGAATCTTTAACCTTCTTGGACTTGCTTTGCAAGCATCTAGTTAGCATTTACAAGTTTGCATATTTCAATGTGTGCTGTAAAAGAGCGTGTGCGGCCAGATCAGACAAAACTGTTGTTTGCTTTCATATTTGCACTTCCGGGTCTTATAGGCTGCTGCGACTGCAACAGCATGTATTTGTTCAGTGGGGTATTTAGGAAGTATTTGTCCAGTGAGGTAATTAGGAGAAAGATAAAGGGCGATGCCCTTAATCAAAATGTTATGACAAATACCGAAAATGTAAAACAAAGATTGTACGTTTGCTTGGAGATCAAAATGGGCAAAATTCTCACTTTCAAAAAGTTGATTTTCTAAAAAAAACACTATTTTCGTTCTGAAGAAAGGCAAAAACATCAATTTTGATCCGCAGTTCAGAGAATATTTTCCAACGCAAGCCACCAATTTGTATAGGCTCACCTTCATAATTAAATTAAGCTCAATACATATTGTGCTCTCACAACCCCACCCCCCAAAAAAACAGTTGTATATACGCCAGTATAAAGTGCTGTTGCTAATTTGAAAATCGTAACGACTGTTCGTGGTCCTTCAAATTCTTCGTTCATCTTGCGCTTGATAAAATGAATAAGCTCTTCTCAATACTTTTGCATCCATGTCTCAAATACAAAAGCAAAGTTTGCAGCAGGCCAACTCCATTAAAAAATCTGAAATCGTCGAGTAAGATATTTCTTGGCCTCAGCAGGTATGCCACAGAGAAACAAATTGCTAATTATGTAATGTGAAGAATTACATAGAGAATAATATTTATTTGGAGATGAAAAAAAATTGCGTTAATTTAAAGATTTAATTTAGAGAAGGGGTGGCATAAATAATGAAGACAAATGTTTTTTTGAGACTAACCAGGTCTTTAAGTGTAGCAATACATAATTAGATGTTTATTCGTTTGACCAGCCAATTTGAGCTCAAACAATAGCATATAGCGAGAGATCTCGGTCTACGAAATATATAGAGCCTCCCACATGAAATCATCCATAATCAATAGACCGTTAAATTTTGCAGGTGACCTGTCATCTGGCGTTTACTGAGACTGACATCACAATTGTTCAGGCATCGATCTCAGTTGTGCAGGCCTTAATGCGATGTCAAAAAGTTTTTAATTTACAGTTTTTGTTTTTCGTTTTGTGTATGAATGCCGCTTCCTCCCTGTATGTAAAAGTCTACTGCGATAATACAAATAAAGAAATGGAAACAATAGCAGTCATAATAATTGCTCTATTTGTTATATTTCAGCGGTTATTATTCCCACTTTGAACTTATTTATCAAAAGTGTTGGTGGTCAACAATTTATGCTTGGATTTGGCGTTGCTGCCATGAGTTTCACAGGACTTATATCTGCTCCAGTATTCGGTCGAATTTCAGATTACCTCGGTAAATCCAAAGCTACTCTTATAATAGCCGACCTTTTTGCAATTGGAGGTACGTGTTGTGGTTTTTTATTATTTAATAGATAGCCTTTATCTCATTTTAAGCAGCGTTTGCACTTCGCGATATTCGCAGTTGGGAAGGAAACTTCTTGCGTTATCGTTATCACGTCAAATAGCGTGATACAACAGCAAGATATTTAGAGCGGATTTCGGAACCAGGATTTGCTATCTGATAGCGAGTATAAACAGCGCGAGATACAAAACTCACATTTGACAATGTGAACAACTGCTTGGTTTTGATAATGAAATTTAATCATAAAATATTTTTTGCTCATTGGCTAGGGCTAGGCTTACAATGAGCGTCTGAAGCAATGGGCGTATGAAGCAATGAACGCATGGGGCAATGTGCGTATGAGGAAAGAGAGTTTGCAGCATATAGCAGGATGGGGGAATGAGCTTTTAAGGCAATGGGAACATGGAGAAATGAGCGTATGGGACGATAGGCATATCCGTGTGGAAATGGTCATACTCCCATTGTCTTATGTTCCATTGGCCAAACCTTTTCGTCCATAAGCCCATTGTCCCAATCACGAATTGCTCCATAAGTCCATTGCCCCAAATCCCATACGCTCATACACACATTATTATCTTTGAACCTTCTGATCTCTACATTATAAACCTGATTACATGGAGTTACTGGTATCATTGTCTGTTTCATCAATACACATAACTTGGATGCTTGAAAATGCACTTTTTATCTCTCAGTTCTGTAGTAGTAGTAGTAGTAGTAGTAGTAGTAGTAGTGCTGTTTATCACAATAAATCTGTCCATTAGACTTTTGCATCATCAATGCTCCTACTTTCTCCCTTTCGCTTTCGTTTTGATGCTATACCTTGATACTTTCTATTCAACTGATGCACTTAAACTGTCTGGTATGAGGCAAGGTATACAGCAAATCAAGGACTACTATCTTAATCTGAATAAACAAACCTTTTTGTTAAATGTGATTGCAGTAGACTTTATGTTTGGACGAGTCACTAGACAAGTAAAGCGTTAAAGCCACTAAAATCTTTTATTGTTTTACTATCATAACCAAAGATAGTGGCAAATACCAATCATGAATAATGACTTCACTAGTTCTCCTTTCACGAATTTCTCTAAAAAGCTAAATATACAAATGTAGCAAATTTGCCGTTGAATCATTGGCTTGAGCAGAACACATCAAGTCATTCATTCATTCACGCGTATGAGCTCATGCTCGGTTTGCACGTCTTTCGTCAGACTGGGCCACCACGACGGGTAGACTTCTTGGCCCCACCATCTGTCTGCCACATAAAGACTGAAGCATCCCGCTAAGTGCCTTGCCCAAGAACACAAGCAAGCTTGCCGGCTTGTTCTCCACACTATCCCTTATGTGCTGAGCGCCAAGCAGGAAAGCTTGTATTCACAGCTTGTATTCAAGCTTGTATTCACAGCTTTCCTGCTTGGCGCTCAGCACATAAGGGATAGTGTGGAGAACAAGCCGGCAAGCTTGCTTGTGTTCTTGGGCAAGGCACTTAGCGGGATGCTTCAGTCTTTATGTGGCAGACAGATGGTGGGGCCAAGAAGTCTACCCGTCGTGGTGGCCCAGTCTGACGAAAGACGTGCAAACCGAGCATGAGCTCATACGCGTGAATGAATGAATGACTTGATGTGTTCTGCTCAAGCCAATGATTCAACGGCAAATTTGCTACATTTGTATATTTAGCTTTTTAGAGAAATTCGTGAAAGGAGAACTAGTGAAGTCATTATTCATGATTGGTATTTGCCACTATCTTTGGTTATGATAGTAAAACAATAAAAGATTTTAGTGGCTTTAACGCTTTACTTGTCTAGTGACTCGTCCAAACATAAAGTCTACTGCAATCACATTTAACAAAAAGGTTTGTTTATTCAGATTAAGATAGTAGTCCTTGATTTGCTGTATACCTTGCCTCATACCAGACAGTTTAAGTGCATCAGTTGAATAGAAAGTATCAAGGTATAGCATCAAAACGAAAGCGAAAGGGAGAAAGTAGGAGCATTGATGATGCAAAAGTCTAATGGTTTTGGTATGACCCGACAAGGGAAATGAATCCCAAGTCTACTGACTGCGAAGCGGACGCTCTAACCACTACACCATCGCGCCGGTACATCAAGTACAAAGACGCCAAACAACTAAAACTTAATGTTTTGAAATCTTGCAAAAACTTTTTGTGCTTGCATATCTCTATTATTATTTTGCTCCACAAACGCAACTGACCGATTATTCTTTCAAAGCAAATTTATTTCCGCTTTCACCAGTACCTCACTAACAACAATAAACTGCTCACGAAAGATGAATTAATTAATTCACGTTTTGATACAACTGAAAACTGGACTGACTTCATACATTAATTATTATCACAGTTCACAAGCAAAGTCTGGTTTGCTCAAACAGATAAAAATATAAGTTGTTCTAATCACATCAGCAAAATGAGGTTCCACCCTAAAAATTACGTTAAACTCACATTGTTGCAAAAGTTTCTGTCAAATAAACTGAAAAGTGATACGGCTTCGCAGAGTACTGACAGACCTTCCACCAAGTGGATCTAGTATAGATCCCGCAAGTGTGGCGGTCTAAGCTATGCTTTATTAAAAGCCTCTAGCTTCTTGTCGGTCACCAACTGCACTGAAGAGACCTGATAGGTCGAAACAGTGTCACTGTCTGCAGTTTTGCTATGTGCATCGCTAGCCTCTTGCATTACTAAACTGAAAAGTCTTCAGCTCAAAACAGTAACTGAAAAAACAAAATTTAGTTTTTGGATTTTGTTTAGGCAGTGGCTATTTTGCCGTCAATGACATTTTACTCCTGCACTCTATTTTCTGTTGAATGTTTGTGATTGGTCAATTTCAGTGACATATTAAAAACTTGACTTTTAGTCGTTTGTGATTATTCAATCTCTATAATGTATTAAAATTGACAAAATAGTGATTTGACAAAAATGGAGTTTTTAACTTACACTCTAACTTATATCCCCAAACTGCCATCCCCTCCTCAATGCATACTGTCTCTGTTTAAGTACCCTGCCTGCAAAGATTCAAATTTCTTACTATTTTATTCGTAGTAAGTAGCAACACTATGCACTACGCCAAAACAATACTATCATCACTGCAGCAAATAAGCCAATTTTGAAGATACACAAACGTTGTATGGCAAAATAGATTGCAAGAATGGAATGCTGTCAAAGGCAAAATAGCCACTTTTAGTTAACACCTCCACAGTTGTTGAGACCAAGGGCCAATTTTAAAATGCCACAAAATAGCCTAAAACTACACACGCCATTTTTACAAGGGAGGACCTCTAGACAACTTCAAAAAGGGGGGCCCCAGGCGGCTGCCTCGTTCGCCTTACCCAATATTCTCCACTGTGTCTGGTCGATATGAACGCATATTTTTGTTTTGTTTGAACGCAAAAGTTTTAGAGATGAGTTATCAAACCTGACTCAAAATCTTTCTACGAACATTGTCATAAAGAAGTAGGCTGATGCTTTCTGCTGTTTTCTAAGTACAAGATGAGCAAATTGTAGTACCGGTAAGTGTATTTTTAGCAAACTAAAAATCAGGGCGACATGATTATATTTCTATCAGAAGGGAATACGATCTTTTCCCAACAATACCAGAAGAGCAAAAGGAACTGTATTTAAAGCGGCAACTTCAGCAAATATTGCTCCTGAAATCTATCGAATCGAGGCCTCACAGAAGAGTCCTTTCGTTTTGGCTACGCCTCTTAAGCTAACGTTCTCTATATTAAATGTTTTACAGGAAACATTATGTATTTTTGCTCAACAAATTCCTCGATGATCGTCATCAGTCGTCTAATTGTTGGTGTGACAGATGGAGTTGGGTCTTCTGTCTTAGGCATGGTCACTAAAGCCGTAGAGCCCGAGGACAGAACACGTTTGTTGGCTCGGATCTTCACTGGTCGTCAAGCTGGTGTTCTTTTTGGCCCTGCCCTCAATTTCATTTTGATAAATTTTTGTTTCGCTTTTTTAAAGGTCAAAATTGATCGTTTCACAGCACCTGGAGTAAGTATAAATACTCTAGGTATAGTTTTTAAAAACTACTTTTGTTCAAATTTATTTCAACTGTTACTATAATAGCGACCAGTATAGAACAGCATTTATCTCAGCTAAGTGTTAAACTTTTTGATTGGTATAAGAACGATTTGTTTTTGAAATTGGGTCAATTGATAAAGCACCTCCTTTATGTATGCAATTTCAATAATCAATAATGTGGCCGGAGTGTGCTGAAGCGTTATTTTATGGCCGTAGTGCTTTCATGGTCATGCGTTCAAAACCTTTGCAGCCAACGTTCACGAGCGTAAAAAACCCAAGCTGTTTTCAATCTCACGAAAATTTATCAGCCTCCTTCCCACAAACATAAAAGTTGGGACGAAAAAAAATTAGTAAAAATAACTTTAAAAAGCTTGATCTGAAAAAAAAAGGTCGAAGTTGTTTTTTTCAGACAAAAAAGTCTTACAGCCTTCCACCTGCGTGCACAAAAGACATTGTTATGCCAATAATCTCGCTGTTGTGTCCTTAAAACCAAAATAGCGACGGTGTCAAAATCGACACCAACCGCAATTTGAAGTTTGATATAAGGTGTTGCTTTAGAATTTTTTTTTTCTCTCTAATTTAAAATTCTTTCTTAAGGCTGTTATTCACTGTTTCAAATCCACTTTTTGTTATTTTGCACAAAATAAAGGTTTTGTGAACGGGTTTACTGTTGCTGGCCAAAGGTGTCAATTTGTTTTAAATCTATTTTTTACAATGTTGGAAAAGTGGCTGTGGAAACCGGTCTTCCTTCGCATTATGGTATTCAGTGATTATGCTGTCGGTGACTTCCTTTTTGCAAACAATCTCTTTTTCACTACCGTATCTCACACTTGTCTTTTAAATGATTTCAAATGGAAAAGCATTAATCAGGTTGTCAAAAAGAGTTTTGCTGTCGATGCTGTCGCAATTTAGATTAGTTTAGAACAAATACAAGCGGTGGTTGTTACAAAATTTTTTTCAATGATATCAAGTACCTTGCTATCCCGAATAGTGCAGCTAAAAAAATAGAAGAAATTGAAAATAACTTCAATTTCAATTCAATTAAATCTTCGACGACGATGATAGGTCTTCAGATGTTGAAGAGAAAATTATTGAGCTTACAGAAAATTGATTATCTTTACTGGGCTTCAATAGCAGAGATGAAATGGAAGGCAATAATGACATTACAACCAGAAACCGCACTGTTATTGCAAGGAACGGAAATAGATGATCATTGCTAAAACTCAGACTTACCAGGGGTACAGAACGTGTTGATGTTTTCAAAGTTACACCAGGAATGACATCATTTGTGCGGCAACAGAATGCTGAATCACGGTACATGGCCTGCAAATTGTTTATTGATGAAAGTATTCTTTGTTAACACAGGAATACACCCATTTACGCTCAGACAGTAGACCCTAATTGTTCATAAGACTTGGACAAGTTGGAAGCATTTATTTCTGAACAGTATGCATTGCCGGTATCATTTGTGCAGTGGTGAGCAGTAACGAGTTGCAATGGTTACTTTTTGAGTAACGACAACGGCAAGACCGTTGTATTTTCAGAAAAGTAACAAAAGCAGTAACGAAATTACTGTGTTGGCGATTTTCAAAAGTTATTGGTAACCCGTTGCTATTTTGCCGTGCATTTTAACATTTTATTCCAAACTTATCGTTTTTGATATTTCTAAAAGCAATGATAAGATAACCTAGGTAGTTTAAAATTTCTCTGAAATAGATTGCTTTTTGTTTTGAGAAATAATTGTGGTCCTGAGGGGAACAATATTAAGCTTTGTTGATAAGACAGATTGTGAGACTAATCGACGTCTTCATGTGGCGCGATCCTTATTGCATGAGATCTTACTTTTTCGCGTTGCGAAACAAGGAGAAAAAAGGATAAGAATAGCAACTAATGAAAAGTGTTGTTGTTGGTCTGTATCGTTGGCAGCAGATTTCATCTCAATAAAAGTATAAGGTGTAGAAATTTTGAATGAGGCATATTTCATATAATAGCAGCATCCCTCATCACATAGTTTGGAAGACGATGAATGTGGCTTGGCCTCCAAACAGTCTGAGGTACCAAATCACATTTTTACGTATAGCAAACAGCGTAAGCATGACTAAAAATTTCCAAAAGAGAAGCAAAAGCATACATGGGTATCTTATTGCCAACCGCAGCAATGTGTCTGAAGAAAATGCAAGGACCCAAAGCAATAAACACTTGTCATGTTCAATCAAGCTTTTTGCGCTGGTCAGCGGTATTAAAACCAAATTTCAACCGAGTTCAGAAAATTGTGATCTTGTTAGTCTGCGCTGCACTACATTCACATTTCAAACTCTTTCGGTTCACACGGGTGGAAGAAAATGAAGTTGATTTTGACATGTGGCAGAATTATAACGAAAGTAGTTTCTTTGGTTTCGAAAGTAAAAGCAGTCCCAACTTGTCAAACCCATCCAGCACCAATTTTAGCTTGGATTCTCCCAAAAGCAATAATGCAGAATTTTTTGAAGCACTTTGTTCAACTTGTCCCACAGAAAAAGAATGCAACAAAGATATCGCATCAGATTATTGAACTCTCACCCGGAAAAAGCACCTCGGCACTGCAAACTTTTTCCCATCAAATGTCTAAGAAATATTTTTACCAGATACAACACTGCGTTGCCATCCAGCGCCGCTGCTGAAAGACTTTTTTCCCTCGACAAAGTCGTTTTGAAGCCAAAGCATCCTGGCCTTACTGATCAACATTTGTAAAGGGGGTCTTTTTAAAAGGATGTAAGGCGTTGAGTATTCATTTCCTGTCTTGCTTTGTCGCTCTGTTCACCGTTTCGTACTGTTCTGCAGAGAGAAAGAGAGTACACATGTAAGATTTTCACTATCAAGTCTTCATCGTTCTTACCCACTGCTGTTTTTAGTTTGCTTACGTAACCTATCACGTTAAATAATTAGACATAACAAGTAACCTTTGTTACTTGTTTAGAAGTAACGAGTAACGATAACGGCGTTACAAATTTCACAAGTAATTGTAACAGTAACGACGTTACTTCAAAGGTAACGAGTGGTCACCACTGCATTTATTAAATATTGCATTCTTACATTTTCTTTGAAATGAAACGTATGGACCCAAACTGCTTAGAGAAGCTATGCCAAAAAAACTATATATCCACACCTGGCTTTCTCAGATGCGATAGAAAGCACTCAGAAAACAGCGTCTTAGTTTGTGTAAGTTAACACACGTTATAGAATTATTGCCAAAGTTTAATGTAAACTGCTCATCCAGTTACATATCAAAGTGCAGCTTGGCAATCGATAAGCGATTGATGCCAGTAAAAACCTTTTCCTCTTCATCCTTTTTAGGCTACACAAGCCAGATAAATTTGACAAAAAATTCTGGTTCCTTGTCGACGTGGAAACTAAGTATGAGGTGAAAACTTTTTATACCTAGAGGCTCAGAAAAAAGAATTAAGACAGGGTGTCCCTCTAGCACAAGATGTTGTGCCAACAACAATAGTTGGCACTGTAAAAAGAAGCAATAACGTCTTGCCAAGCTGATGAAAAATGCCGTAATATGAAAGAAAATCCCCAGTAATTTTTATTACATAATCAGAATCATTAATTTTTTGTAATTTTCCTGTGCAGAACAAAGAAAACCTTTTCCTCATTTCCACAATGCATGTCTCCCCAACAATTGACGACACCTAAAAAATACAGATGCGATATTATTTTATAATAACATGTCGTTGACCACATGAAACGAAAGTATACAGTGCGCTCCGCAACAAGAAGACGGCCTGTTGCTGTGTGGAGCAACATGCTGAACACTGCAGCTTTGAATGCATGTATGCAACAGGCAACTGCATCAGCCAAAAACTTTTCATTCTGTAACTTTAGGCAATGAATATCACGTGTTCTGCCCAGTCGCACAGCTATAGACGCACTCATCTTGTTTTTATGGATAGCAAGAAACGACTATCAATTGAGCTCCCAAACTCGTATCTATCGGGATAACGAGCGATCAAAGGCTCTAGTCAATTGTTTGACAGATGCCGACTGGCCCGTCTTGATCTGTTAGATCTCTTCAGGGCAACCGCGGCACGAGAAAACTACAAATACAAGCTTTACCTATTGACGAGTTACGTCACAGCTATTTGCAAGAAAGAAATTTATCTTTCCTAGCTCGTAAACGTACCGCACACATAACGTTGCAACTACTCTAATCAAACGTAGAAAATGTTTTAAAACAGCCTGCAACAACTTAACTCTGCCGTGATATGGTAAAACCTAATAGGTACTAAAATTATATTTTTTAGAAGATGGATTTTTTTATCTATTGTTGTGCAACAAGGAAATTTAAAACCATTTTTTCAGCCTTGCCTTTAACCTGTTAACTGAAGGAACCATGGCTATTTTTTGCGTAAACTGCTCTGTAGCTTCACCTACATAAAAACACGTTCAGGTTGTATATATAATCTGAAACGTGGTTGTTACGTTTTGCAACATCGCGGAACAACTGATTCGATATGCCGCATTTGTGACCAAGCAGCTTATGGCTGATGAGCAGTAAATGAAAGTCGACAAATGACGATCACATACATCAAATGGAGTAAAAACTAAAATTATTGAGATCAAATATTGGGGCATTTGTTTTTTTTTTCTAATCTACTATGAACGAATTGAAACACAATTGCAAAATTTCTTTGATATTTTAATAAATATCTGGTAAACTAGCAGGCCAATGGTGGTAGTGTCGATTTCTACGCGTCAACCAATGTTGGTAAAACTTTTTTGGCCAACCTATGGTTAAGAAAATCACTTTACGACCACCAATTGTGTCCAATAGTTGCACTGGCAAGGAAAATGGCAACATTATGTTAGAAATGTATTGAACCAGTATAATGCCAGCTTCAATGCAGGTCGTAACAAAAGCTTTTGCTCCAACGAAAGATAAAATATCTAATTAAACTTTGTAAATTATACATTTTTGTGTTTTGTAGTCAAGCATTTCAAGCTTTGATGGTTCTGGGCAGTATCACAGCTTTTAGCTAGAGGGGCAATGTGCGGCTTTCTTGTTTTAGCGATGACAATTAATAACCTAATTAACTTTGCCTAAGTTATGTTGGTGATAGGCTTTTAAAACTTAAGATCTTTATCAAAATTTTAACCCCAAACGCTCATTTCTAGCCAAGTTTTTCATTTATAACTCGAATTTTTTGTACCCACTTTCTACTATTAAGAGATGAACAGCTTGTACCTACCCCGAAGTAATTAACTTTGCAATTTACTAGTGTGTACTTTTGTAAAATACACAAATAGAATCGTCTTTCACGATCTTTATTTACAGTTTCTCATGGTAATTTTATGGATTATTCATTTGATAATAACCATATTTTGTTATTATGATTTGGATCCTGTTTCAAACTCCTCCTCTGTTGATCCCAATCACGAAAACACGCCAGAAACATCAACTGAAACATATTATTCTGATAACTCCAGAACTGATTTTTGGAGAACTGTTTATCAAGGTGTGTATATAATATGCGTGAGTTTGACAACTACTTTTAACGGGAAGTAACTCAATTGACAGTTACATGCTTCAAAAATAATGGTTACAATTGTATTAGCTGCCCGAAAAATTGTAGTTTTCTCACTACAGACATCTTTTTGTTTCTTATAACCCACCGCTTTTTTCCTGTCTTTTTTCTAAAAGGAAAATGAAATTTAATTAAACCTAAGGGGTCAAGGTTACATCTTTTATTAAGCTACGTGGAGTATCGACCAAGTTTTTTACACGTTTTCCAAAAGATTTTGGCCCATTTGTTTTGCAAAGATTTTTTAATTTCTAAATTGGTAAGGCAGTCTCCCAGTCAGATGTTAATAGGTTTTGTTTAAACGAAAAAAAGCACAGGTTTTCTTGTTGGACATCTGTAAAAAACAATATTCTCAAGATTTTACTCACAATATTTAACCCTTTTCCTAATTTCTCCTTCAAGAGGCTGATTAGTGTGTGTGTGTGGTATCTATGTTTAAGTGTTTAGTAATACAGCTCATCTTGAATCACAAGATTGTAGCCTTAAGTAGGGGAAAGTGGGGTACAGTGGGACAAATCGTTTTATAGCAAAAGTTGGAAACTCTGAAAGGTCACCGTTTGCTGATCGTTTGGTCTCCAAACAGCCGTTTTACTTTTGTATTTATTTTGATTTTTGATGCACATGGCTAGTAGTTGTGAAAGTAAAGAAGTTTTTAGAAGTAAAAAGCTTATTTTTTGTGATGCATTTGGGATGCATTTTCGTAAAAATTAAAGTAGCGTTTGTAGCTGAAAGTTATACAGAGCTAGTCAAAACATTCAAATATATTTGCAGCATTACAGTTGGATGCCAGGTTTGACGCTGCCGCAATATCCCAAAGAATGCTGGCAAGTACGGGCAAGGGAACAGTGGGACAAAAAATTCGGGCACTGTGGAACGTAGCTGTTGTAGGCCTATTATTACCATCTCATTGAATTATCATCTACGATGGTTGTTATGACACTAGCATTTCCATGGCCAGTTAGGGAGAATAATCACTAATTCGCTGTTGCTTTTTAAGTAGTATTTAGACCAACTGTTAGTTGAAAATTTGGCTTCAGTAAAGCATTGTGATATAAAGGTTGTCTTACCTGTGCCCAATCAATGCGGATCAGTTACAAGACAAAGATTATCACTAACTTTGCTTACGACTTTTTGTTGCTTAATGTAGGCTAAACTAAAACAATATCAGAAGCTTGTCCTATTCTCCCCAATGATTGTCCCACAGTACCCCATCTGGGATACTGTAGGACAAAAAATTGACACTTTTTAATTCGTTTTATTATGCTGCATGTATACACTGCGTGCTCTTCAACCTAGTTATATTCTTCACAATAGAGTGTGCTTTCTTACATAAAGTGCTCATTGTTCCTTGACTTTAAATAAAAACGCAATGATCAAAAATAACTTTTTTGTCCCAACGTGCCTCAACTCCCCCTAGTGCTTGCTCAGAGTATCATAAAAACTCCGCTTTCATCCCACTAATTGTAACAATAAGTTAGTTGTTTTCCAATGGTTATTACGCTTAGAAAGTTATTGTTTTGTTGTAGATCTGCTGTCAGAAAAAACCATATCAGTATTATTCTCTGGCTTTGCCCTTATGTTTGTATTTAATGCAATGGAAACGGTAACAACGCCACTGAGTTTGAAATTCTTTGGTTGGAGAGATATTGATAACAGCATTTACTATTCTTCAGCTGGGTTGCTGGTGAGTATAGAGCTACGTGGCTCAGTACAGTATTTACAGAAGAACAGGGGTGGGCAATCTGAGGCCCATAAGCTTAATACGGCCCGTAAACTAAATTAGTGCTCCTTGAGATTGGGTGTTTTGCCCGCTCCATGATCTCCAAAAGAAAGTCTGCAGTATATAAACTCTGCGCTATTTAAGAATGTCTCTGCAAAAGTAAACTAAAGTGAAAAAAGTTTTCTGAGTAAAATTTCCACCAACATGATATTGATTGCCAAAAAAACAAAAAAGATCTTCAGTGTAAAAACTCTATTTGCTTTGAGGCGCATCTTTAAAAGCAAAACAAAAATCTTCTTCGTAAATAGGCTGTTGGGTCAGTTTATTATCATATAACGCTTCCAGGAGGGTAGGCAAAAAAGTCATATTAGTGATACATGGGAAGGGGGGATAGAAGATCTCTTTACATGACAAACTTGCTATAAAGCTTACATCAAAAAAATTGAAGTCTTCAATAACTTGATTAAAGAGATTTTTGCATCAAATCCGTGTGAATAGTTTGTTTAAGTCCGTTTTCTGCCGTGGCGCATCAAATGACGGGGTAGATGTTAATAATAACGTCATAATGCATCACTAGGGGAGAGAGTAGAGTTAAAAAATTAATACAAAGGCGTTTATAAGTTGTGAACAAGCCTATACAGTATACCATGCACCTTGGCCCGCATTCTAATCTAGTTGAGCGAAAATTGGCTCGCTCAGGCAAGATGTCTCACACCCCTGATTTAGAACAAAAACGAGTGAGTAATAAATTGGGCAAACCCTTGAATTAATATGGCCTATAAAAAAATTCATCGAAACAAATTTAAAAGCATTTCTAATTTGGAAAGCTGTCATTCTGTTGACAATAGCTGTGAATGGCTTCTTTCAAAATTTTTGTTTTAAAATCTGCAAGCTCATTTTAAGAGTGCTTCTTTCAATGCAGACTCATATCAGGAGAAAAAACAATGCACGAGGCTAGAAGCTAGAAATGCAAAGTTGTCAACCACCTACGATAATTGCTTATGCCCTGCTTTAAAATTGAAGCCGTACCTTACAAACAACATTTTTTTGCATGAAATTTGCAACCTCGTAAAGATCTTTTATTTAGTATGGGAAAATGATTTAAGAATAGCTGCAACTTGTCGCCCAAGTTGATAGATAAGCCTATGTGAGACGTCATTGAAATAATGACCGATTCTCGAGTGATAAAATTTTGGTTCTATCTCAATAGTACTATTTCGTGTTTGAGACAGCGTAGTATATCGCTTAAACAAATGGTCTGGCTGAAACTTTATTACTACTTGATAATTCAACACCAAATATCTTTTCTACCAGCAGTAGATCCACGCCAATTCTTGTTCGAAATAACAAGAAATATATTCACAAATGAACTTTACCATTAACTATTTTACTTACCACATCAATTAGCTGTTTCACTTGGCCTTGACGGCTTCCTACAACAATTGTTCTCCAGATAAACGAACGCAGATACACAAGCACTACCTATTTTTTCTCACTAGCTCTAGCTTTCAAGATCGGTCACCTCTACGTTAACACAAATATGCCTTTTTTTCTAAAAGATTTCAGATAAACAACAATGGAAAATTACGATGATGTCACAAATCCAGTTTTGGGAGTTTTACCACACCCGCTGATGCGTCATAGTCGCAATCTTAAAATTCAAATCTTAAAAACCACTATGCTCCCATCAAATCGTTATAAACAAAATGACTGCATTAAAATCTTGTAAACATATGTGGTGGAATCAAAACGTGGTAAGCATGTTTAGCCAAATCAACATACTATAAACAAGCTTGGCCAAATCAAAAGTGATGCATAACTAAACAACACTCTAAAACCTCTACCCACGATTATTCGTCAACCAGACCAAGTTTACAGACAATGACATTACACCTACAATTGTTCAAAATATGATAGAGATCATTGAGGCAGTGGCGGCTCATTGTTGTCTTTAATAGGGATGCCGAGATTTTAGAGTTTGGTTCTGAAATAGAATACGAGGGTAAATCAAAAAGTTCTAAGACAAATAACATAAATTCAATATTTATTGAAGTTGCACGATTATTTTTCTACATAAGATCCACCTAACTCAATACACTTTTGCAAGCGATGTTTCCATCGAGAAATTCCTTCTTGATAGAATTCTGGAGTTTGTCTAGTCAACCAGGTCACAGCCTCCCTCTTTGCTTCATTTATGGATTGAAATCTTGTTCCTTTCAAATGCTCCTTCAGTTTTGGAAATAGGAAGAAGTGACAAGGAGCTAAATCAGGACTGTAGGGAGGGTGTGAAAGGATTTTTCAGCGAAACTCTCGTAAAGTTGTCGTTACAGTCTTGGCCATGTGTGCTGGAGCATTGTCATGATGGAACAAAATTTGACGATGAAGCTTTCCTCGTCGCTTCTTGGCCAATGCAGTCTTTAGCTTTCTCATAACTTTTTCGTAATAACTTGCAGTGATAGTTTTCTGTCCTTCAAGAAAATCTAACAAAATGATTCCATCTTTATCCCAAAAAACAGTTGCCATGATTTTTTGAGATTTTGCGGTATTTTTACTGAGATTGAATTTATGTTATTTGTCTTAGAACTTTTTGATTTACCCTCGTACAACGACCATTTTAACAGTTGAGGAGCTGCTTTCAAGAACTCTTTGCCCTTGAGGGCCTATTTGGCTTTGCACTTCTTCGTCAGCAAATAATATCATCAACCGCTGCAATATGTTGGAGTAACGGCTGCTCCAAGACCGTAAGGTTATTTTGCATTCATCTTAACTGTCTGCTTTATCGTGGTGTGTTTGATGAGTTAAATAAGTTCTTGTCATTTGATTTAAAGACAAATTTTACCTTTTTTGCTTTTAAGCTATCGGATTGTAAAGTTACGAAAATTAAATAAAAGCAAGTAGCCAATTTTTTTTCTGCGCTTTGATACCGGTTGCCTATGAATTATCTTAACTGACAATTATTTAGTTTACAGCAAAAAACTTTGGTAGCGCGAATGAACTCGATGTTTTACCATCGTACTTTTCCACCAGCCTGTACCTAACAACAAAGGCTTGTTGCACCAGACTTAATACAAAACAAACGATCGTAGGCTAGTCTAATTCGCAGGGTCTTACCACATTCCTCTCACTGGTAATTATTTAGCTTAAGCGTGCGCAAAATTTTTGCAGACGGGCCAATTTTATTTAACCGGATGATGCCGCTACCAACGCACAGATTCTTTCTCAAACATTTTTTTAGAAATCAACCTTAAAAGTGCGCAGTTTCTAAATTTGAGACTTTTATTTAAAGCCCAATCCAAAAGAGCAAAGTTTTTAAACTAAATTCTTTTTTGTGTTGGGTAATCAATCTGTGTATTCAGCTTCAAGTCACGTCTTTCAATGGAAAGCACAATGTTACCTTACGGGCCTCAGTTTCATATCCCTAATTTAGCAGAAATACATTTTCAGCACCCCTAATGCTCAATCATTCAAAATTGGTTGAGTGCAGAAAAAAAAAGCAGCGCAAACTATATTTACTGTAAAATTGCTCACATATAACAAACAACTTGTCATAACAGACTCAACCTGTTACTTTAATTTTGGTTTTAACAGAACAACAATTTTGGAAATTCTTTTTAAGTGCAATGCTGTAAAATGGTGTTTCTATATTTTTTTTATTGTCAAATGCATATGTGAAAGAATTTTCTTAAGGAGCTTATGCAAAAATATTTATAGACGCGCTAAACAAAATAATAAGCAAAATTCTAAAATTCGCTGGTACTGCAGTACATGTTTCTCATGCTAGGATGCTCTTCTTGCGTTATGCTATGGTTTCTGAAAGGAAAAACAAGAACGAAAAGAGTCAAAGCCGTTGCACTGCTGACCATTGTATACCAGGAATAGCAAACCAGTTTAATGAGTTAAACATGAGAACTTTACCTGGAAAAACACAAAAAGTGGGTCGTGGGTTGAATGATATGTCAATGTTAATAAGAAACATGCAGCTGCATCTTAAAATTTAGCTAAAAAGTAAATTTCAAATCAATTCGAAACAGGATTCTTCAACGTTTTGAGGGGTGCCCCCCTTTACAATGTGAACAATAATTTTTGTTTCTTGAAGTTTATTTTGTTTGTGGTGTTTGTTATTTTTCCTCCATTTTTTCTTAAAAGCTCATGAATATTTTTTTTGAAGATCCATCTTTTCCAAACACTGATTTTGACAAATTTTTTCAATTTTTTTAAGGGGGAAAATGAAACCGTCTCAAAATATGGCCCGACCTTATTATAAATATTTGATACCCTATTCGTCACCAAGTATTTGATGACTTTCAGTCAAGAAACAAGTGGATCACTGTAATGCCAAGGGCGGGCCATTTTTTGACTCGGGTGTCAGGGGTTCGTCATCCCTATGGTATACCATATCCAGCATCAGATCGACACGTGGCAGGAGTTACAAATTTAACTCGTCGTATGTATCATCTATGCTTAGTTAAATCATTTACCTCCGGGATAAGGCTTTATAACCTCGTGAAAACTCTTTTTATTTCAAAGTGTTTTGTGTGGTAGGAAATAAATGTTCCACAAATTTTGAGCATTAATGCGTGGAAAAATTAAAAAAGTTCTACAATATATAATGTTACTGTTTTTTTTAGGCGCAGAGTGAAGCGTGACTCAAAAATTAATTACATATTTTTATCTTTCGTACGTAGGAAAATATTCACGCCTTTTTAAGTACATTTGAATCAATCCATTCATGTGTATGAGCTCATGTTTTTTGCTTGCCTTCGTAGTCATGTAGATTAGGCGAATAGACTGCTTAATATCACCACCAATCTGCCTCGCACAGGTGGAGGAATCCAAAAAAATTCCATTTAAATGCTTTTCTCAATCGAACAGCAGGTGATCTTGTCGTCTTTTTCTCCACACCATCCCTTTTGCGCTTAACGGCAAGAAGCTGTAAATATAAGTCATATTCGTGAATTGTTCAAGGTTTGCAATAACAACTTGCTGCCTTTGAGGCGACGCTACAGCACAGTATTATCATGGTAGTTGTTAGAATCAAAGGCCGTACTTCAAAAATATTTCGGGGGAGGAGGAGATGGCATATTTTTCAGAGAATTTTCGGTCTGTTAGTGTTTCAGGTAAGTTTAGAATGCATTCTAATATGAGTTGCAACTAACATCTTTGTCAAAACATAGCAGACATTTCTCGTTTGTCGAGTTTATTGATATCATAAAGAGATGCGAACTTTTTTCAATAATTTTGTTTGTACGCCTAACGTTTCCCTTAGTAACCGGAGAGCTTCCTCAGAATACGGTAAATGTCATGAGCAGTGTGACATATAAACTGTTAAACATAAAAATATCAAGAAAATATTAACGTTCCGTAAAATTGCATGTCCTATATCATTAAACACCAAAAATTAGCACTAACAAGTGGGGTGTTCAAAACAAATTTCACTGGGGCAAAACGAAAAGATACGAAATTTTCCTGTGGAAAAAACAAATAGAAACAAAACAAAATTTTATCATAGAAAAAACAGTTCAAAACGATACAAAATCTTATTGTAGAAAAAACAGTTCTAAACGAAATCTTGTTTCGAAATATTTCGAAATTTATCATCGTCACTCGTCTGTGTCATCGTCCTTCGAAAAATTCTCGTGACAAAAGTAAGTGGCCGTTACTTGTGTTTAATGAGACTCGCGTATAAAGCATGTTTGTCACATGGAATGAGTCCAATCTTTCAGGGTTTGGTTTCGAGCGAATAACGAAACGAAATTGCTTGGATTTCAAACAGAAATAAAATTCTTCGCTAAGGAAGTTAATTCGAAATGAAGCAAAACAAAATTTTTTAATATTTTTGAAAAATTTTTGTTTTGAACACCTCTACTAAAAAGGCAAGGAAATTGCGCAACAACAAAAACATTATACGTCATAAAACTGGTAGTGGACTCATGCACTACGTGTTTTGAGTAGGGTCCGCTTGAAGTCAATAAAGTCAACAATTTTTCAGGGCTATATTACATTATCAAACTTGTAGCAACGTTGGTTTCGGTTGCTCAGAACTCTTTTCGATAAGTTTTGTCCGTCAAAATGAAGTCAAAATTTTGAATAAAGTTAAAATTCCTCAAAATTTTGTCTCATTGAAATTACTTTCAAAAACTAATTTCTTTGTGATTTATGTGATATTTTGAGCAACTACAAATAGGTTAAATATTCTGTTTCTACACGATTTTTTAGAAAAGCCTTCAAATTCAAATTTCTGTAACAGTAATACATTACTGACACAATAAAAATGCATGATTACAGTACTACATTATTGACACAATAAAAAGGCATGATTTAACTGGACATTCGTCACTTTATGCATGTTTGTCAGAAAAGTATTCATTTCAGAATCTTCATTGTTGATGAATGAATGCATAATAGTCACTCAAGCGATCTAGTCCCATAAAAAATTAAGTCTCGCTCCACGTGGTCTTTTTGAGCCCCAACTTTTGATACTTGTTGCATCAAAAGATGCCTAAAGAAGCAAAATCATTTACTGGCAAAGTTAGAAAAATTTGCAGCCAATATTCAAACGAGCTCTTGGCAACTCCAGCAGGTGATTTACAGCACAATATTTGCGACGTATTTGTCAAATGCCCCGAAACATTTTTTGTGGAAAAGTAAGCAAAAGTAGCCATCAATAAACTGGATTGCAGAGGACAAGCAGATTCCAGGTTTAGCAAATCTTTGTACAACCAGATCAATTAAACTTCAAAAAACAAATTGATCTCTTCATTCCTAGCAACAGATATTTCATTTCATAAACTGAACCATTTATCTTTAAAGTCTCTTTTTGCTACGATGGAAAAAGTTTTACCTTCTGAGACTGCAGGCAGGGCTAGCGTTGCCCAATTAGCATCTCAAAAAGAAAATCGAATTCGAGAACCACTTTACGATAAAAAAATTTTTTTGATTGTGGATGAAGCAAAGGTAGCTAGGCAAAAGTGTAATAATGTGCTAGTGGGCAGCTTGGAGACTCCAATTGACACATTCTTGATTTAGTAGCTTCTACTTGAAAGCTATAGCAGTATAGATGGTGGTGGTACCAAACGAGAAAATTTTGCATTGCTTTTGACGGCTGCTGTTCGTTATGGATCTAACTGGTAGTACAGAAAAGAATTTATACCTTTCTTTGATGTGATGCATGTCACGTGCATTGCACACTTATAACATAAGTGCTCTATGCGGGTGCGCGCGTATTTTAAAAATATTGATGACGTGGTAGCAATAATAAAAGTAGCACCATCCAAATACAAAGATTGCAAAAAAGATTTTATGAAGCTGGTCTAGCATCATCTCCTGATCCTATGATTACAAGATGGGCAACTTGGATAAGAGCTGTATTGTACTATAGTGAATACTCTCATGCTGTTCGCACTATTGTTAACAATTGGACAAGTGGCGAACTCTTTGTTAGCCGAGCAAAAGAAGCTATCAATGTAGATCATTTGAGTGCCAGACTTAGTTCGTATTAATTAATACCTGACTCTGACAGCTAACGTCGAGTTCTCAGAAGCAAGTGGCTGCCCTATGACAGAAACATACGAATTGTTAAAAAATTCGCAGTTCCACAATGACCCCAGCTCAACTTAAGCTTACAGCAAGAAAGGATTATCAAACCCTGATTTAGAAGCAATAAGAAATTGTGCTACTTGATAAGTTGATTAGTGGTGCAGAATTTGAAAATTCCAAAAAGAAAAGTATTTATGTTCTCAAAACTTTTCGTCTGACACTTTTTAAGAGAATCCGTCAGAAGTAGAGTGAAAAAGATAAAATCACTTATATAGAGACTTAGTTGACCAAAAAAAAGAAAAAGGATCGATCGTGATTTGTAAAAGAAGCGACCAATAGAAGGAGCGAAAACTAATTTGCAATTTTTAGGCCATACACGAATTCCTTTTGTTAACATAACTTAGGTTTGGATGTTTTGATATAAGTGGCTTCAAGAGTAGAGATGATATCTTGCTTGTCTTATGACACGTTGTTCTGGTGCCAACCATTGATTTTATGACGTGATAATGTTTTTGTTGTTACGTAATTGCCTACCTAGCTAGTGCTAATTTTTAGTGTTTAATAATATAGATTGTCTTGATATTTTTATGTTTAACAGTTTATTTGTTACACTGCTGATAACATTTACTGCATTCTGAGGAAGCTCCCACGATTACATCTATTTATTAAAAGTCTTTGATTGCAATTTAAGTGTTTTTGTAATTATCATTGTAGGTTACAAAAAACTATAAATTGATTGTAATAAAATCAATTACAGAAATTAGGGAAACGCTAATCTCACCCAAAGTTTGGTAAAAAATGAGAAACGAACTCCCACGCATGCAATCGCACCAATAAAAATAAAAATTATTGCTATGCTACTAGAAACTAACTTCGTACCTCAAGTGAGCTTAAGAAATTTTGGGGGAAAAGAGGGATGGGCATTTGACTTGTAAACGTTCTCCATGTTAAAGTATATGATTACAAAAAGGCTTTCACTTTAACATCATAGGCAGCTTCTGATAACTTTTAATCTAGTAAAGTGTAAGCTGCAAAAAATAGAAAACAACTAGAAACCTTGTCTGAACAACCATAGGTCTTTTTGTAACGTAAAGGAAAATTAAGGGGAATTCAACTTTTTCCCAAATTTTTCAATAATCTTGCTTTAGTTACTTTTTGTCTTTTTGTATTACCACTAATCACAAATTTCAACATAAAAGCCAACGAAGTAGTTGTGTGTTGACTACAATTGGCAAAACAATCACATTCAATGTTTTTGAGCTTTCCTACAGTTTTCGAAAAGCCTTGATTTAAAATAAAATAGACCTAGTGGTATTTTATAAAAAATTACGGCTTGCTTAATCTTTTTTGGCTTCCGCTGGTTCTTTAACGATCTACGTGTAATTAGTGAGTCAAAAGAAAACTTATAGCTCTGTAAAACAACAAACTTACATGAGCACTCAAAGTAGTTTAGGCAATCTGAATCCATCCAAGCAAAAATACTACATTCGCCCATGCAATGGCTTTTAGCCTGGAGTTGACACAAGTGAGTAAAAGAAGCCAAGTTGAAAAGTTTGTTTTGTTTTGAGAGTTTTTAATTTTGGGTTTTTTGAGATCACCACATTTTTTCCTCAAAATTCTTCCTACAGCCATTACATTGACTCTTTTGCACAATAATTCGTCAAAAAATACTGAGAATGTTTGTAAACTTGTAAGCTTAAAAACATTGCTGCAGAAGTTTTGCGATCGAAAAATGTTAAAACTGAGTGTGATAAACGATGTTGAATAACAAATTTTATGTCACAGCACAGTGCAGTGGCCTACACAATTAATTATTGTTTAAGAAATATGGGGCTGTATGGTAACTTGTACGCTGCCCTTTGAGTGTCACAATACTCAGACATATTATTGCTCATTATTTTTTTCAGTACGTTGTTAGTCTTCTGTCATTGTCATTTACCAGCAAAGTGTTTTCCGATCGCTCTTTATTACTAATTGGAATCACAGCTCTAACATGCAATTGCCTTATGTATCTGCTGTTTATGATATTTGCTATTCAACAACCTGATGGTGAGAACAAGATTTATATTGCTTTAAAGTTAAAATTTACATCTCTCAGTTTCGACGAAAGCAACACGGCTTCCCTCATATATCTTGTAAAAAGCCTACTTCCGAATTCCAGCTCTACAGGCAATTTGTTTTTTATTGTTATTACTACAGCCAGGAAAAGAACATTAGCATACAGTGCCTTTTTTTCCAAAAAGCTAACAACAAATTTTACCTCAAAAAAGTTTTGCTGTAAATTGTCAAAATGTTTGTAGCTGTAGTGGTATCTTCGAATACGACTGCTTATGAATGCGAATGTTTCGGCTCACAAACCGAGTCTTCAAGAAGTAGTTGTTCCTGGATACGACGAGAAGTTCGAGATACTTATGAGCAATTTTTTGGAATGCGCACCTCTAACCGTACGTTTCCACGATATTTTTTTTATTTTATAATGTATGATCCCTGATATTGTCTAATTAATATACACCAATTGTATTACTGTAAATTTTTGTGGTTGTTTTACACTTTATAGTCTACTGTACAATTGTTCTCCGGTGGGTTGCAACGAAATTGTCATTATTCACAACAACAATGTGCATTATTTTTGTGGGTTGGAACGGATTAGGCCATTAACACGTTAAGTGCCTTATGACGGTATATTCGTCACGAAGCGTTATGCGCAGAGTGCCTTATGACGATATATTCGTCAAATGGACATGCTCATCGTTTCAGTGCCATTTGACGGTACTGTGCGCAAAAACATGCTTTTGCACCTATCATTCTCGTAAATCACTGTGAATGTCTTGTTTAGCTTTTGTCGTAAGTAAATTTGAATTTGTATTTATTTATCGTAAGTAAATTTGAATGTGTATTTCCTAATCAGTAGTAACCGTACATTGAAGCCGAAATGGAAAAGAAAGTTTGTCAATCTACCCTGATAACAAAACCTGACAAAATACAACGTTTTTACATCAATTCACCGTCGAAAGACGTTGAATTGATGTAAAAACGTTGTATTTTGCTTGCTGGGTATAAACAGTGCTTACAAGCGCGCGAAATACACATGCGAGATAGCTATGAGGCGCGAGATGACGCGATAGGAAAAAGTGCTTGGCACCAGCGTGTATGCGTGCGCGATACGCGTCTGGCACTTAAAGTGTTAACATGTATAGGCCTATCTTACTTCTGCATACAAATAAATCACCTGACGTATGCCATCGCGAAACGAATTTAATTCGTATCCTGAGGTACCACTGCATAAAAACTTTCAATTTTTAGAAAGCCAACCCCCATGGATATTGGCATTGTTTCTAACATTTGGTGTAATTTTGAGCCTTGCAATGCCACTTGTGTTAGTACCTTCAGTGTCAATGCTTTCAAAGATAACAAGCAAACGCAATCAAGGTCAGTAATTTTTATTTTTTTTTGGAGTTCTTTGATTTTGTTTCTTTCATGAAACTTGTTGAGCATGTTAAGTGGTTAGTATTGTTTTAACCTTCCCATAAAAAAGTTTTTACGGACAGCGCAAAGCTACGAATCCTCAAATTCAGGGACTTCTGATTCAGAGTGGCAAGCATTTGCAGATATTTCCCCCACCCATTTTTGTTTTTATAGAATAAAGCCCCAGTACAGAAATGGCCAGAATTGATGACGCAAAGTTTTTTTTTGGTAATTTGTTGATAAGTAATATTGTGTTATAACAATCGTTCTTATCAGTATAGATATCTTGCATGCGTTTTTATCTTGCTATCAGGCAATGCTACTTATCCTGATTCGTCATATTGGCAATCATGGTAGTTTTTTTAGCCAACTTTTGTGGTTCGATTACAGCCTAATTTGACAAATGTGATGCAGTAACAGCCATCATGTCCAGTAAAGAAATGCAATAAGAAAGTCTAGTTCTAATAAAAATTTTTGGGATGAAGGAAAACGCACTCGCGAAATTTCTCCAAGATCTAAATTTGCTCAAAATCATTTTTGAAATCCTTAAATGACTTTAAATTTACTGGAGAGCATGGCTAGGAAAATCCACTAGGCTAGTGAAACTGCTCAGCGAAGCGTTGGGATAACACCATAATTTTGGTTGCAAAGAAGTCACCAATAAAGTCAGCAAAAAGCTATTTACTTTGGTTTATCGAACATTAATATAAATCTTAGTCCAAAAGCAATTTGTAAGAGGTTATTTTGCGTTAATTTAAAATTTTATAAACCTAAAGTTTCTTCCAAAACAATTGCTGAACGTAAGCCATTTTATAAAAAGTAGTGGTAGGCTTTAGCAATATGTAATGTTTTTAGACGAAATATAAATATTGCAAATTTATGCAATTTGCAATCAAAATATATTGTGATTGCTTTGCCATCCCCACATTGCGAAGTACCGCAAAAAGTATAGTTTTGCTAGTAGTTTGTACTAAGGTTATATGAGAATTATGGCTTGTGCTTGAAGGTACATCAGTTGATGGAGCCGTCTACTTTGCTGTTATTAAATAACAGTTACCAACAAGTGGCATGGCCAGAAGCCACATTTTGGGGTCAAAAATAAAAAATTTGTTGAAGATAAAAGGGGAGAGATCAACTTTTCAAACGTGATAAATTTTCTGTTTTTGGCCTAAAATGCTTTTATGCATTCATATCTTGATTGAATTTAAAAGCGTTGTGGATGCATAATCCGGGTGGCAAAAGCAATCCAGAAATGGGTTACAACAATTAGTTTTAAACCTTTGCATCTTGACCAGAAAATAATCTAGATTTTGACCACGTTGAGAATGGCCAGGCTATTTTAAAGCAAAAAGCCGATGCGGATAATGCGAATTCAGTTTTTCAATTACAGAAAATCACAAAGAAACCTGAGTTAAAAAAAATTGGTCCAGAGTATTGCAACAGCTCTTTCACACCATGCCGTATTGCTTCCAATGATAATCAAAAACAAGGACTTACACCCCCTTTCCTACCTGAACACTCAGGCACACACCCAAAATTGACCAAATGTTATGCGCGAGATTCATCAGGCATTTGTCCGTGGCTGAAAATTATGTTTTTATCAAATAGATAAATACACTTAATTAAAATTTTTTTGGTAATTATAAAACAGTTTTTGATGGTAAGTCATCCATTCTGGCCAATACTGTACTTGCAGGGCAATTATGCTCATGTGCATGAGATGAAACTGGGCAGTCATAAGATTATAACCTGCGTTGATAAATTGGTGTTCAGACTCTATCCAAAATTTTTTTATTTTAAGTTTCATTCTTGTCATAGTAGCCTATCAGTATTGTATTTTGACCTAAATTAATGGTGGATTATCTCTGCGAAGCACTCTTTCGACTTTAATTAAACCTAAGAAAGAAAAATTCCTTCAGGCATTCTGGTGTATTTCTAAAGACTAAACAACATAGCCCTCGAGCAGTCATTGAACTCTTAATCTTTTGATTGAAAGACTTGATACTGGACTTGAGATGACGTTAGCTTTTGATCGTAACTGACTTTAACTTTTGCTTTTAGCTTTCAATCAAGGAATTTTCCTAATATTCCGACAGTTGGGTAGAATTCTGGGTCCGCTTTGGGGTGCTAATTTACTTGACAATAAGCATCAGTATCCTTTAATGGTTGGAGTATTCTTTGGTTTGTTCTTTCTAGATTTAGTAAGTAAGCAAGCTGCTAGGCAAGTAAATCTTGCATTGAAGAAAAAGCAACTCTCTTGCAAGCAGCTCTTTAAGTAGACGCCATCCTATCCATATTTGTTGTGAATAAAAACGTAAAGCAGCTCGTTTTTAAAGATTGGTATTCTGTTGCTTGTGTTTGATGTAAAATTTTCACCGGATATTTAATTTAAACAATGTCAAAGCATTCAAATTATGGTACAATTTTTAACATTAAACTTGCAGGACTACACTTGGAATAGTGTAGGATATATTCTCCAGGGTATAAAACATGTATTCCAAGAGTATACGTAGGACATGTTCTGCAGGATATAGAACATGCTTTCTAGAGTGAAAAAATGTTTTGTAGAGTATTGAGCATGTTTTGCAAAACATAAAAACGTTTTTCTGGCTATAGAACATGTTTGGCTTCAAAATTAAAAAAAAGTGTATTTTCGTCTCCTAATATTTGCATTGAATATTGCTTTTTAATTTTTGCGAATAGTGACCACATCCACAGGTTACTGTTTCTTCTGAAAGGCACGAAAAACAGTCTCTTTAGCACTAGTTGTTTCCAATGCTTGGACGAGTCAAAATAGTAACATGCTCTACCAGTGGATTGTAAGAAGTAAATTTTGAACATCTACCGATGAGGCCAATCATGTTGGTGGAAAACCTACCGGTCTTTATCATAGAAGGTTTAAAATGAATTGCTTCTTTCATGTTATCTGATTCTGCATGTTTTACATATGCTTGAGTGAGTTTTCAGGGTAGGCACTGGGTATTCTGCTTAACATTTTAGATTTATCCGAAATGTAAAGCATTAATATTAATCTCTTTGATATTGTTTTCCGTTTAATTGCTACTTAATAGAGATCGCTCAGAAAATAATTTAAAAGGTGGTTTCTAAAAACCACCACAACGGAATTGTTTAAACAATTGGAATGCCATAAACACATGACCAATCTTTAAAAGGAAGAGAGTGATATGCTATTAACGATGAGTTTTATATCCGGCTAATGGAAAACTTTTCCAGTTTGAGTAATTGTGTTCACGCTCTTATGAAAGTTCTCAGCATTTTAAATACAGTGGATTCCTTACACAACCATTGCATTCAGGTTGGAGTTAAGTGTCTTTTCCACATGACGCAGTGAAAATACATCAAACATTGAAGTTACAAAATCTCATGATCAAGGCGTATCTTTTTGCACTAAGCAACGCTGCTGACTTTTAAATTGGAACTCTTAATTTTTAGGTCATATACATCGCTTCATACAAGCGTCTGCCTTCCCGAGAAGATGATGATTTCGAAATAACATATCCCCAATCACCAGTGGAGACTGCCTCCTTGGAAAACAGTGGAGAAAAAACTCCACTGCTGTCTTCTTAAAACATTGAAATTGAGTAAACTCAAGTCTTTTTTTACAAACAGTCATGAGCTTGACGACAAAGGAGAAAGGTATCAGATAAAACTGTCGGAGGAGACTGTATCGCACCTTTAAAGACGCTTAGTCAATTATTAGTCAGGGTCCATTTTAAGTAGCTGATTGATTTACTAATTAATGCCAATTTTGATTGATTGTTGATTACTTTTGATTTGTGTGCTTGAGTGGTGATACTTTCGTGTTGAGTTTCATATATTGTTTGATTTGCCTTCATGTTATGTATTGTTTGATTTGCATGTAAACAAGGCCAAGTCGTATCACTTTGTGTTGTTTTAGTTTAACCTTTCACTAACCTTTCACCAGCTGCGGGCCAAAACTGAAATCTGCAAGGTGTGAGCGGGCCGTACTAAATTTCCACCTACTGTGTGGGTGTTAAAACTTGCAAATTTATGAAATTTTGATTAGATTAACTGCTGATTTTAACAGTTCATAACAACAGCACAAAATACAACATACATTTATTGATACCAATAGGAAAACGTTAATGTGATATTTATTGTTTTTTTTTTGAAAGTTTTTTTGAAGTTCAGATGATATGATCGATAAGAAAAGAAGCATAACATTTTGCAAATGTACCTCAGTAAGTTGTGATCTCAATTTGGTCTTGGTTAATTTCACGGACGAAAATAATTGTTCACACGCATAATTGCTGCCAAAGATAGATGTCATTTTTTTGGCGGATTTAACCAAGTTGGAATATCGTTTGAATTCAAGATATTGTTTGTAAAAGTCAAGCAGTGATACATGCTTACACTAAAACTTTCATTTTAACCCGTTACTACACAGCAGCTCGATTAGTTCAATTTGATATTTTTTTGGTACAGCGTCGACCTGTATATCAAAAGGAGTACTAAACAATCTGATATCATTTTCGCGAGAACAAATGTCACCAAGGCCATATAAAAATTCAGTTCTTAATTGTCATATTACAGATACATATAAAGTAGTGCTCATAGGTAAGTTCTCTAGCACTGTAACAAAGTGAGCATAATTTGCATTTCCAAACGGAATTTCCCAAAGTCGTAGTTTTGTCGAACGCGCGTACATAACTCCATATCTCATGCATCAATTGGAGATTTCCCTGAAGCTGCAACTCCTGGATGATCAAATGCGATGTATAATCGACTAAAAATGCCAAATTAGAAACCCATTTTTGATTGCGAAATTTGGTAGCATTCATGTTTTTATTTTCAAGAAAGTTGCTTTTTCTTCCCTTAATATGTGCACTCTTGGTAGCATATCGCCTCGGCTAAGCCAACAGACATTGCAGAAATAAAGGAAGTCTTCATACAAATTCTCTGTTTATAAAAGTAGGTGGCAAAATTGAAGATAGTTCAACCCTCGAGACAAAATAAAGTTCACAACCTTTATCACTATGTTCATAACGCTCTTTAAGCTTGATATCTTTGAGCACAAAGCTTTCTGATGAATGAGACATTGTAATTTTGTATTGTTATTATTAATTCCAAGGTCTTCCATGTGTTTTGGAAGCAAAGACACGACACCTTTTCTTTTTCCAACCATTGATGGGGCTTTATCAGTAGTTACTGAAAACGATTTTGAGGGATTCTAATTCATGGTTTTAAGGCATTGAAGTAATGTCTTCAGAATATCGGCTCTTGTAGTAGTACCAATCATAACATTCAGTTGAACAAAATCCTCAACAACGCGAACATTATATTTTCTTTTACTGCACCCTGAGCTGTATTTGTCGTGTCTGTGCTATCATCTGTCGTTATTGAAAGAACTATAGATCTCCAAAACAATCTTTTCGGTTACATTTTACGTTCTCAGACATCTCAATTACGGTGCTAGCAGAAAAACTGACACCTGAAAACAATTTTGTTTTGCTCGAACATACGGTTTCAACAACAGTCAACTTAAACATTTTTTCACAAATTCGTCATCAGTAAACGGTCTCTTGTTTTTTGCTATTGTGCTACCTTGTAGCAAGAGTATTATTTTCTGATTCAGTGGTTTCTCTTTGAAACACAGAACTCTGCTGTTTTAAGGTGTTTTTAAATCGAATAAGTTTTTTTTTTCTTGCTTAAACCGTAAACTTGGAAAAATTAGTAAGCTTTGCATCATAATGGCGTTTTATATTAAATTCCTTGTTTACAGCAACGTAAAAGTTGCAGATCAAACACATGGGTTTACTAAAACGTTAAATTAAAAGTACTTGTTTTACCATTCTTCATTAAAAATTCGGCACTCAGCATCAACTTTCTACGTTTTGTCAACATTGTCAGATTGCTAAAAATTGATAAACATATGCGTAATGACTATTAATAGCTAAGCTCCTGTAATTACGATAAATATTCAATTAAGTTACAATTGGAAATAAGGGTGAATCGCACATATCAATTGCTACGCTAAAACTGCCAAGTACCTTAATTCAACCCTTCCAGTGACTTCCATTCAATTCTCTCCTTAGGTGCATCTAAACTGCTGCAAATGAATAGTCGTACACCACGAAACTTGAAAGAAAGGTTGAACTCAAATGTAACACAAATTTCTGTCAGTTATCAGTAACGCAAACAATATGTCATTGTACAAGAGGTGTTTGGTTTAAGCGTCTTAAGGTGTAAAGACTAAAGCATCTAGATACAAAAAAGTAGTTTGGTTCTACTTTGGCTTGAAAAAGCTTAGGAACCTAGAGCAGAGTAACTTGCATTCACCATTGACACTTATGCACCACCATATACAATTTGCAACCATTTATGGTGAATCAAAGCTTTACGCCAGCCCACAAAGTTCGATATCTGGTAAGATAGTTTCTCGTAAGTATATGTCACGAATAAAGAAATTTGTCTTTTAAGAATAGTTTTCATCTGTGTGTATGGTGCTGCATTATTTGTTCGCTCGGCTACTGATTGAAAAAAAAGACCTTTTTCCTCGCAATTGGATTTGCTGCAAGTACGCCTTTATTACGTCAAAATCGATTATGACATAATATAATTCCAGATTGCTATTATTGCTACTAGCAATACACCGTTG
Source organism: Trididemnum clinides (assembly GCA_963675345.1). Lineage (NCBI taxonomy): Eukaryota > Metazoa > Chordata > Ascidiacea > Aplousobranchia > Didemnidae > Trididemnum > Trididemnum clinides. Next base: position 10,669,554 of record OY776304.1, read on the forward strand.
AACATAATAATACAATATATTTAGAAAATTCAAACGTTTTTGGCGCTACATATCGCCCTCATCAGGATCTATACACAAATGTCTACAACAAATTGTGTATATTTCTAGCAAATTGCTGTAAATATTTGTGTATAGATCCTGATGAGGGCAATATGTAGCGCCAAAAACGTTTGAATTTTCTAAATATATTGTATTATTATGTTCAACGGTGTATTGCTAGTAGCAACAATAGCAACTTGGATACTAAAAGTCACCTCTCTACCGAAATTGTATAATTCCAGATTGATCTAGTGAATCTAGCTTATTCGAAGAATTTCGTTAACCGATTACATAATTTAGTGGTAATTTTTTTTTCTTTTTTCAGGTGATTTTATTCTAGCAATTTCTGGATTGTTTTTTTGATTTATATATAAGGCGACGGGTCTTTTTTAGAGAATAGAGAAGCGTTGTAGCGGGGAAAGAGAAAGATTGATTGACGGAGTAAAGAAGGGATATTGTTTTTTTGTGACAATTTATTGTGGATTCTGTGGGCGTGGCGAGTATTGAACAGTTATTGGTGAAATTAGTTTTGATGGTTTCCTGATTGTGTAGTAAAGTGATTAGTTCTAAGATCGTCGAGCGAAGAAGCTTGAAGTCGTGAAGTATTATTTCTGTGAATACAATATTCTCTTCTTAACGTGGTTTAAGGTGTTTTTAGTGGAAGCCAATCTTTTTCTAAGTTTTTTTAAGTTGCAGTCAGACTTAATTACCCGAGCAATTATTATACGTCTCCTCAATTTTAAAAAGAAAATTTAAGATTGAGATAGAACCGAAAATTCTATTATTAAAACACGACAGTAAACAACGCCAGATAATTGCACGAAAGATAGATTAATAAAACAAAGTACACTACCACTAGGCGGGCGGTACCATTACTACAAATTGTAAAAGAACTGCGGGCCGTAGGTTGCCGATCCTGCTCTATTCTTACAGACACGCAAATCGTTGCCTCGGCGGCAAAACGAGAGTTGCCGAATAGAAATGTATAATTTATGGCACAATTCTTACAAATTCGATAGAAATTCTATTGACAATACTTTAAGTTTAGTATGTGCACGTTACAAATATTCGGTAAGTTCCTATTGTTCTATAATTTGGAACCGGTTCTAAAGGATTAGTTATTCTGAAATGGACATCCCTAAGTGAAAGGTTGCAATTAAAATGCTACCGACTAGGCTAAGTTAATTTAGTGGGCTGTTGTACCGCCTAGACAACCAAAACTGCCACGATTGTTATGTAACAAAAGAAGACTAATACAAAACGATTTTAATGACTTGGCTACTCGAATTCTAATTAACCCTGTCAGGATCAAAAGATTTTGATTCATAAAACTTGAGACAATTCCCTATTTGTTTGGTAACAACAAAATCACAATAAATTTCAGAAAATTGTTATTACTTCATAATGATATAACAATTAACAATCATGTAACATATGTGATACATTATCCCTCAAAAAGTTAAGGTAATTTAGAGTTTAAGAAAACAATAGAAATTACTTGAATTTCAATATGGTACAGTTATTTGCAATTCTAATAATTTACAGCTAAAACCAAGAAAATGGGTGAATCAGTCACGTATTAACTAAATAAATGGGGTGGGATGTTTCATCTAGATTCAACAAGGGCTTGTATTTTTATACGTACAAGTAAAGTTTTTTTGATGTGTATTTTTTTTATTGTTACTGCTGTGTCCAATTATTTCTGGAGTATTGAAATCAATGCTGTGATTAGAATTTAGTATGAGGTACTTTGCAACGTCCGATTCTTGGTTAGATTTTCCATATGGTTTATAGTCATTGACTCTGGTGATAAGGTTGCGATGAGTTTCACCAATGTAGGATTGACCACAAAAGCAGTTTAGTTTGTATACAACTCCTGAATTGTGCAAGAGTGCTTGACCTTATTAAAATTTGAAGTGGTCGTCAATATTGTAAGTGTAGTGAATTAAACTAAAGCGAAATTTTCTAGGAAGCTTTTTAGCTATGAATTTTCGGATTTCTTTTTCAGTTTGAAGTGATACTTTACCAAAATAGGAAAGTCGCCGAAGAAAAACATTTCTTTTTCTTTGATGGTAGCTCCAAGATTGTCACAATTTTTATCTGTAGTACAATTTGAAATAGAGCTTTTGGTTGAATAATGCCGCTTGTTAAAAAATAGTCGCATTTGTTTATTGATGTATCAAAGAGGATAACCATTGCTTTTCAGTAGAAAAATAATCTTTTGAAAATCGTCATGAATAAAGTTGTACGAGTTGCACATACTAAAGCTCTGCGCAGTAGACTCTTCATCAAATTGAGCTTGTGGCGAGGGGGAAAAAACTTTGGAAATTGATATATCATCCAGGGTTGGTGATTTTCGGCAAGTATTTAGTTTCAATTTATCGTCGCTATTATCTATCCAAGCATCCAGAAAAGGCATTTGGTGATCCTTTTCGATTTCGTAAGTAAATTACTTATCGACATGTATCTTGTTAGGGTATTGATAAAAACTTATGATATCGTCTTGGTTCAAAAACAGCGCGCAGCAGTCATCAACGTATCTATAAAATTGAATTGGTTGTGGATTTATCTTTTTTGTTTGATCAACAATCCAATTCATGCACACATCAGCCAAAAGTGAGGCTAAAGAAAATCCCATTGTTACTTCGTTAACCCGTTTATAGTACTGATTGTTAAATTTCAAACTGGTATTCTTGGTCGTCCAGATCTAATGAAGAATCAAACGTTGCAAAGTACCTCATACTAAATTCTAATCACAGCATTGATTTCAATACTTCAGAAATAATTGGACACAGCAGTAACAATAGAAATTACCCATCAAAAAACTTTACTTGTATAAAAATACAAGCCCTTGTTGAACCTAGGTGAAACATCCCACCCCATTTATTTATTTATTACGTGACTGATTCACCCATTTTCTTGGTTTTAGCTGTAAATTATTAGAATTGCAAATAACTGTACCATATTGAAATTCAAGTAATTTCTATTGTTTTCTTAAATTCTAAATTACCTTAATTAAAATTCGAGTAGCCAAGTTATTACAATCGTTTTGTATTAGTCTTCTTTTGCTACATAACAATCGTGGCAGTTCTGGTTATCTAGGCGGTACAAATGCTTACAAGATTTATCTTAGCCTAGTCGGTAGCATTTTAATTGCAACTGATGATGCTTTTAGTATATAGCAAAACTTTTGAAATAAAATGTTTACTAGTTTACTGGCTATCATATTTCTACTCCGATTAGTGAAGAAAGCTCATTTTCATGCTCCTAATTTTAATCCTTGTGAGCCCAGATATCATCTTTTAAACAAATATGTGAAATATCAGTTAGCGTACAAAAGAGATACTGCGCACAAACGTGTTGCCAGAAAAAAATTTCGGAGGCAATTGTCACTCGGGAGTTTATGGATCTGTGACCAAAATCCAAGCATTTGCTATTTTTTGAGTTGTCTTTAAAAGTTGTCATGAACAATTTTGTGAATCTTTTGAAAATAGAGGGCACGGTTTTTGTAGTTTTTATCTCCTTTGGCTGGGCCTAAGATTGTGAACAAGTAAAGGCTTAGTGAAACTTTTTTCTAAACTTGTGTTTTGCCATTGCAACATTTCAACCGCTGAAGCATATAATATTATTGTAAAGCACGTATTGTCACAGTGTAAGTGTTCCAAGCAGAAACTTTGAGAAGCTGATTGAGTTTCGGTCTGTACCAAAGTACTTTGATATCAAAAACACTATCATGTTATTTTTTGAGATAAGCAAGATTTTTACTAAAATTAATAATTTTGATAAAAAATGAATGTGAAAATCAAAACTTTTTTTTAATTATTAGGTGGAACATGGCTCTTTTAAGTCATTCGAATCCTTTATTAGTCATTTACATAAATATAAGACCACCCTAAATTTCGAAATTTTTTTATACTACCATAAAGTATATCAGTGTTATGTCCAAAAAAATGTTTATTGCCAGCAAAACATAATTACACCGAATGGCAAAGATTCGAAGCACAACACTATTACTTTTATCAACAATGAGGCCACTCTTTAGTATTCTGTGCGTCCACCTTTCTCTAATACCACTGCAGTAGAACGGATGGGGATATTTTTTACTTTGGATGCACAGTACTCTGGGCCAATTTCTTTAACCCAAAATTCCTTTGTTGCAGTTACAAGTTCTGTAGCACTGGATGGTTGCTTTTCTGTCACTTTATTCTTCATGTAACTCCACAAGTTTTTAATTGGATTCAAGTTTGGGCAGTTTCCATGTAGTCAGGAATTGCCACCTTGTTTTCGTCAAATATTCAGAAAGCGCTTTTGATCTGTGACATGGTGCACCATCATTCAATAATAAAGAGATGTTGTGCACCGCCATGTGTATACTCAGCTTTTCTTGGAGCAGTTTAACATATTTTAGGCCATTCATGTTGGTAACTGAGGAAAGAAAACACAATCCAGCAGTCCTAGGCTTGCTAATGGCCCCCTTTACCATCTCGCGTGAGGATACTTTGCAGTACTGACGGTATACTTTGCGTTAAATCTTTGGCATTTTGGTCTTCAAACGAGCCTCGTCTGCATTGTGAATTGCTAAATAGTGGATGTTAGAGAATAACACTTTTCCCTTTTTCCACAGTGTAATGAAGACGTTTATTGGCAAAAATAGTCTCTTCCTTTTTATAGCTGACGTCAGACGTGGCTTTACAGCTGATTTTTAAAATTTTAAATCAAACTCCTTGCTCAGACGACGTGAACACGCGCTAATTCTAATATCTGTACCATTTTTTTAGCAGACTGACACGTAATTTACGACAAGAACTGGTTGGGGATCGCATGATAGCTTGTCGATGGTGTGATCATCTCTTCGCGAAGTTTTTCGGGGTCTACTAGGTTTTTTTCATGTCGCCATAAGCTCCACGCATCTCTAACTTTTCTATAGCACGGTTGTCTGAACTTTTGCCAAATTGTGGTCTTTTCGCAATCAGCCTTTCTGAGAATTTCTTCATGCTAAGCCACTATCTGCACGCCCAGCATTCAGTAAAGAGGATTTTTTGCCCATTTTTTTCGACTTCTAAAACGGGTAAAAAGACTCTTCAACCATATTTCAATTTTTGTCACAACTGATTACAGATAAAAGCCGGTAAATTTGAACGTTATCTAGTTTACTATGATGTAATAATGCAATTCTTTGATGAAATAATGTAATTTGAACAATTTAATGATGCATTCGTTCCAACTTTGCTGCAATTTGCCGTTGTGGTTTCGGTGTTTCTATTTTTTGCGAACGATTGCTATTCCAGACCTCCTAAAATCAAAGAAATTGAATCTGTACTGTATTTTTACCAATTAGTAAATACCTTATCAAAACCAATTTTTGTTAAATCTTAAATCAACAATGTCCTTTCAAAATTGATTTGTTGTTCGCAATATGGGCCAGTTCTGTTGTTCGTTGTTTAGTTACAGCAGGATTGTGACGTTTACATTATCTTCGTCATCCGAAGATGGTCGATATGACACTACTGCAGTAAGGGTTTTCACCAGCGTAGCGTAGATTTATGAAAAGGAGGAAGACATAAAGACTAACTAAGCTAACTTTTTACTTTGCTGCCAAGGCCAAAAGAGGGAGCCACGGCACAATGCTCTCTCTCCCTTAATACGCTTGCAGGACTTTAGAAGGACTGACCCTGGCCTGATATTAAAGTTGAGAGACTTGTATTGATTTTTTGTTTATCAAGTTGAAGAACTGCGTACGAAAATAAACTTCTTAAAATTGACTTTGGTTTCTCATTGTGTGCCACAGTCCTTTTCTTAAAAAATGGACTTTTTCAAATTGAAGACAATATTAATATTGCCTTGTAACATTGAAGACATTGGTTTGAAATTGATTTTGTGCTCTTTGTTCTTTCGCGATGGCACAAGCGCAGACGCCCAACGCTCCAAAAAAATTACGGTTCCGTAGATGCTCCGTGGACCCCTTCTTAACTCTACTGTTTGCTAATGCTAGTAGTTTACGTACTTGGTCAATGAAATTTTGTCAGCATAATAAAACAACACAGATAGAAGAAAAGTTTAAATTCTTAAGTGTAAAAAGCGACAGATTGTGTTTCAAAAGCTTAGTTTCTTTTTCGTTAGCATATTTTAATGTTGTTAGTAGACCTGTCGTGTATTTTGGATACCGCAACTGTGCCCAACACATAGGATAGGCTGTTTTGGAATTTTTGACTACCATGTTACGATTTAATTTAAAAATTTTAGTCGTTTAGTAATCACAAATAACAATTTACCATAATTTACTGCCCAATAGTTATGAAATTACCTTGCCTCTCCCCTAACATTATTGCCTGGACCTGTCCCTGGCATAAAAGCTGTCGACGGACCCATGAGACCCGCGCCTTACAGTATGAACCACTCTAAACTAGCGGTTGTTTGCTGCTACCTAACCTTTGCACAGGGGCTTTGGCTCCAAAAATGTGAAAATATTCAAGTTTATCTCTGTGCTGTTGACCGGTTTTGTATCCAGAAATTGAACTCCAGCTCCCTTTTTTTCTTTGAGGATCCCTGGATACACGCCCCTGCGATCTGATTGTATCCATTTCCGATTTGCGCTCTTCTTCAATGACTCGCACGCTGATATTTGAGTCACCACAAGGTCTTTGCCAAACTCTCCACTTCTTTTCTTTTTCTCTTGTCCCCGCTCTGATTACGTAAGAATCAACATCTTTTTCCAACACCTTTTTTTGCTTTATTTTCTCACTGCCTGTTCTTTTTCTATGAGAGGAATAATGGAGCCATATTACCATTTTAAGACTAGGTAAAGTATGCGAATAGTTTTTGTTACTTGGATAATAAAATAGCGTGCGAGCCGTATAAGTCAGGCAGCGGTGATAGCAAGAACTAAGCTGGATCGACAAAATTTAGAGAATTTGGAGATTTATTTATGAAAGAAGTCAGTCGTTAAAGATGAAAAAACAAAATCAATCAGAGTTGCTTCCAGTTAGCAATGTTGTATAAAAGTGAGACATGGTGTAGGAGGGAAGATCAGAAGGTGATTTTGAGAAGGACTGAGAAAGAAATGTTAAAGGCAATGTATGCAGTTAAATCAATTTAAAAAAGTAACGAAGAACTTTTGAAACGTTTGGGTTTATTAGAAACTTTTGATAGACAAGCTACAGCAAATAAATTGCACTGAAATCGGCATTTTCTGAGAAGAGATAGTGATAATATGCAAAAAAAGCGTTGAATTTTAAAGTAGTTGGATAAAGAAGACGACCTCAACCTCAGACGGTGCGAAGGAAGCTGTTGGAAGAAGAGATCAAACAGATAGAATTAAAAAAGAAAGACGCCGTTGACAGAGAAAACTGGCGTAAAGCTGTTTAAAAAATTACTAGGGATATTCGGTAACTTAAAGTAACTTCGTTTACGATATGGAGCACGATTTTTAAAATTGGATCTCTCTCTCTTTCTCTTTCTATTATACACCTGTCCGCTATCCCGTACCGCACACTACACGCGACGTTTTCTGTAATGTGTTTTCTGCTCGTAATCTTTTTTGTACTTAGTTTATTCGTTTGCTTTCGAAATATTTAAATCTCTGAGTGTTTTTGTCAGACAGATCGTCCCAGCATTGCATTACATTGTCTGAATACATGTATGCGGTAATGGCAAGGTATCTATCTAAGACCAATATTTAGCCCTACGCTATGATGATGGTCTTGATGAAGAACTCTAAATATGCCACCATCTTAAAGTAGAAATACTAAAAACTGACTTGTGGTGAGATTGGAACCCAGGGTCCTCGCCAGCTACCTTGTAGTGTACATTCAGGGTTCTTGCAACAGGGCCTTGTAACGGAGAATATACTTTAGATCATTTGGCCGAAAAAACTTTGGTAAATGAATAATAAGATCTTTGTACTACATGATCTTTAGAACTCAGCGCCTTCATCCCTCAGAATTATAAGTTAGGTCCTCTTTAAGACTAAAGACTTAAGACTAACTTCAGATTGGATAAACCCATGATTTGCTACAGCTCCCCAGAGGGGTAAACCCATGCTTATAGTAACGAAACATTTTGATAAAAAACACGGTTATCAACCAATCGGCCATCAAAGCACGCTAGTTGGCTGCGCAAATTTTGTCGCATTTAATGGCTGGTTTCCATTAGGCGTAGATTGCAGGCCTGGCGCGAAAAATTCTTTGTATCTCTATTTACGGTAGTTTTATGCGCGGAACGAGCGCGCAAACTAAACAAAAACAAAGAATTTTTCGCGCCACGCCTGCAATCTACGCCTAATGGAAACCAGCCTTAACACCAAGACCATTTTGCTTAATCATCTTTGAAAATCAAGTCAACGTCGATTTTATACCACTAATGCTTCGCCTCAACTTTGTACATCCAAATAGTGAAAACCGTAAATCTCTTTCTCAGATTGGTCTTGTTGGCTGATAACATCACCTTAAATTTACGATACGATTACCGAGGGCAAAACCAAATTTTATTACACGACCAAATAAATATTGCACAATTTTTAAACGTGTTCTTTTCAAAGCGTACAAACGTCGGGAAATTTAAAGCTCTGCTAATAATTGCTCCTTTCATGCACCTAAAGATAATTTTTTAGAAAGTTTATTTGTTTTTAGTTGTAACCTTTCACAAAAATGATTCAACTGGGATGGTTGTGGTATGAAGCGAGGGGTGTAGCAGCTATATTAGACTCTCTAAAACTGCATTAAAGCACACCTTTCTTGCATGTGTAGTACAACAGCCTTTTTGTAATTTTTTTCCAGCCCCCTTTCACTTTGGCGTTAGAACCATGACTGTTTGTAAATATGATTTTCGGTTTACTTCATTTGGTTTTATTTGGAAGGCAACATGGGGGTGTCCTCCCCATTGTTTTCCAAGGAATCAGTGGCAATCGCAGATTGGGGATCTGTCAAATTTAAATCATCGTCTTCTTTACCAGGCAAACGCTTGTATAAAAATACAAACATGATCTGAAAAAAAATTTTAAATTCGTTAAAGAGTTTCAACAGCTTTGCCATATTTTTGAGTAGTACGGTTGCTGACTGAGATTTTATTTTTACAATTTTTCCTAGAACTTAGAAATGCGCTGAGTTTGCCTAAAAATTAACATAAATTTAAAACAGTAGTCAAACCCACTTTGTATGTTTTACGTGCAGGCTGTGGAATTTCCCACAGAAAAAAAAAACAATAAGCTTGGCCAGTTGTCGGTCACCAACATCTGCATTAATGAGATCTGATGGGTCAAAATAGTATGCACTGCCAACAATGACGATATAGAGCGAGAATTGTTGACTTTTTTTTTGCATTTATGAGATCGCAAAATCATAGGCCAAACTGCTGTTTTAGAATGTTGAAACTCAATAAAAATATGGACAAAAATTTTTAACAATACCATTGGTAGATGGTGGCCTAACGCACAGTGATAGCCCTGTTAATAGAAATTGCGAAACAAATTAACCACAAACAAGACGTGAGTGACTTATAAACTCCGAAGCAGCAGTCTACATACCTCATTCAATGTTTAGCTTGCGGTCATGCGAGCGTAAAGACAAAAAGATTGATTGAAGTTCAATTACTAGATTTGTACTTAATTACTTGCAAAGACAACTCGGGGATCGACTTACAAAACATAAGAAAAACAATCCAAAAAATGCTCCTGCCATTATTGGCAAATCGTCAAGTAAATAAGAACCCCAAATAGGACCAAGAATTCTAGCCAATTGTCGCAATGCTTGAAGTACGCCTTGATTGAAACCTGAAAGTACTCGTGGTGGTTAGAATGAAAGTTATCTCAAACCCAAAATTCGTTATCGCAATCGCAAAGTTAGAATAAGCCTCATTTTTGTTGCGGTGTCCTTGAGAAATAAACTCGAAAAAGTGATTATTTTTTCTTTCTTTAGTGACTTCTTTTTTGTATTGATTATTCTTTCTTTTTCAACTTACTTTTGCACAAACTTTTGTAAACTATTCGCTTTTCTCATCTTTGAAAATTATCAAGTTATTAGATCTATTTCGGGCATATCATATCGGGCAAAACCTACAAATATAAGGCTTCAACTTGGCAATGACAATAACATTAGTTCAGAAGTGGTTGCCGAAAGGTTTAAAATAGAGTTCTCGATGTTTCACGAACATTGTTTAGCAGAATTTGAGGCGAATTTGGTTTTCTAGGGGCAAGTTTGTTCAGATCTGACTTGGTGACATGAGACGTAATAGAGTGGGGAAAAGTTGCTTAGAAAGCACAGCTTGGACAATCTTTAAGAAATATCTTGCTTTCAAAGCAAATGCAATTATGGCAGAAGCGACTCTTTGCTTAGATTGAGGACCTTTTTTTCAGTTTCTTGATGCCGCGTTTGAGTCTTATGTGCTACTGAAATGTATCAAACCCGACAACACAAACGTACGGATATTTACTGAATTATCGAAATTCATATCGAATTATGTAATCTCTGAAGGAAATTTCTACTAAACATAAAATTACGGAAATTCATTTTAGAAAAGGAATCTCTGACTTCCGGAGATACGGAAAAACTGCTAAGAAGAAAGGTAATCGTAGAAATACGGAAATTCACAAAAGTCGATAAAAACTGAAAGTGTAACCCCTCAATTGGATATGATTAGACGATTGATCAAGTCAACCAAGTATTTTCGTAAATTTTCGTATTTTTACAACTTCTGTAATTTAATTGGTGTTTTGTCGGTACATCAGCAAGAATTTCTTCTTTTTCGTAATTACGCAAATTTCCGTGTTTTGGTGTTGTCCCTCTAATCTTTGTACAAATCATCTAAATGGTTCTTTATATGGGTATTTTCTAAAGCAACTTTAGAAAAAGATCAATATTGTTACCATTTACTAAATACTAGGTAAGTCTACTGGCATCGCCCGGCATGACTACCAGTCAGGTATGTCAGACTAGAGATATCGGTTCAACTGGCTACATTGGCTTCACCAAAATAACATATTTGATAGCACCGACGAAAAGTTGGTGCCAATGGGAAGATCACCGCTATGCCCCAAATCCACATCACAGCATTTTGTATTAAGACTGGTCCAACTCACAAACTCTCTATTATTTTACAATTTCTATCCGTTTCTTATAAGTATAGAAAAAAAAGTCAAAGCTTACGGCAGGTATCGTTTGTTCTATGATTACAGAAGTAAGTTATTTCGTGTTTGGCTTATTTCACGAATTGGTGCAACACTCTTATTGTGATGCAGGTGACACCATGTTCCTGGCTTCATCTATGCCGCTTAATCTCAATCTTTTTGAGCCCATGTACCACTAAAAGATGATTTACACCGCCTAGGTCCACCATCTCCAATTTCCCCATACAAGCTAAAAAACTTTAAAAAATTGATCACATTTGAGCTAATAACTTGACTCGGGTTGCAGTATTTGCAAAAACTTTAAAGTTTAACAAGAATTATAAGCAATGTATGTCATGTTAGAAAGTAAGGGGTACAAGAATTCTAATTCAATCAAGTGTAACAATTGTTACAAGCGGGCTATTTTATAAGCTCTGAGCCTAATTTGCAGCTAGCCTTGACTGAGCAACAGTATTGCTACAAAACCAAACTCGGTAATACCTATTGTTCAAAACTGACAGGAATACTCCCGTAGAATCTTCAGAATAAGCATTTTATGATAAATAATTCGATTTTATAGCAGAACCTCTCGGTGGACCACTTCAAAAGACGCATAAATCACTTTGTGGTTCACGGACACCGGTTGGAAATCAATGTGCTTTGCATCGACAGGGCCGTTGAGAGAACAGTCCAGGCCCGGTACTAACATTAATTGTGGGCCCCCCTTTAACAAAGATCTTATAGACTGAAATTGCCGGGTTTTACTCAATTACAAATGAAGAAGTGTTTAGCATAATTGCTCAGAAATTGCTTTTATTTCTGCACTTTTTTTTCTTTTCTTAGCTTCATTCTGATACGAATAGGACATTGCTGTCTTGCTACTTTACTGTTTAAATAATCAAATTTCTATATGTGGGATGATAAATCAAGCGCAGTTATAATACTATGTCTACGGAATAATATAAGGTTAAAACTCCACCAAGCTAAACTCCAGCTCCACCTACTCTTATTCAACTCTCGCCTTCGTTTCAATCCCACTCCAAGTTTTCTAGGAACCATCTTCGACCGCACTCTTTCCTTTTCTAAGAATGTATCTTTGCTGAAGGCCAAGTTTTTCCCCATCTCAAGGCCTTACGCTGTATCTCTGCTTCGTCATGGGGCCCCTCTAAAGGCCCCCTCTAAGGAGTCACTCTTTCTTTTGTTTAAAGCTTTTCTTCGACCCCTTCTCACATATGCTTCACCCTGATGGTATCTTTTCTTAAGCGTTACCAATATAACCAAATTAGAAGGCCTTCACCGAGCGGCTATTTGCTCCATCTCGGGTTGCTTCTCGTCCTCCCTTAGCCCACTTCTTCTTTTTGAGGCGTCTCTACCTCCCCTACGAGTCACCTCGATTCATTTCCCTCTTTCATCTTGTGAGCGGGCTCTTCGTCTCCCAACCTCTTTTTCCATTTCAGGCTTGGCCAGACTTGAAGTGGAACCAAACCTCTGCAAATCTTCCTGGAGAGTTTTTGCATCCACTCACCGGCTCATGCTTCCTTCTACTTCTTCTAGAGAGGCTCTCCTTGCTTGCCTTCTCTCACCTCGTTGAAGCCTGTCTTTTTTCGCTGTGAAATCCACCCATACCTCTCCATGCTCCCTCTCTGATCCCCCTCTCTTTTTCCAAGGTGCGGCTCTCGCTCACCTTGGCTCTTTCCCATCTCACGATCTAATGCTTTGGACAGGCGTCCCTGTTCCTTTTCCTTTTGGCAAAGGCGGCTCCGGCGTACCTTTCAACTGCTCTCTGTGCGGTACCGAGGCCACTCTTTCCTTTTCAGCAGACCCAGTATGCTCAGGATTTTCCGCTGAAACCTGCGCCATTCTGCAAGCTCTTTGCTGGCCTCGCCTTCATCTTCAAGTCTGCTACTTCTCTTCTCCTCCTATCTGACTCTCGCTCTGTTCTCGCCACTCTGTATTCTGCTCCTATCTGACTCTCGTTCTGTCCTCGCCATCCCGTCTTCTCCTCCGTCTTTCCTTTTACCTCAAACTCTCTGGCAGATCTGACAGGAACTACCTTATCTCTTCTTTTGTACTCTTTGGCTACAATGGGTCCCCGGGTACTTGTTTCTCCTGGGGAACAACATGGGTGATGAGCTGGCCAGACGGGGAGTGCTACTCGTGCCCTTTACAATCCCTTGTAGTCTCCCTTCTCTTATTTCTCGAATCCGCTCTTCCCTTTTCTCGGACTGGAGGCGTACTGTCCCATCGAAATTCTTCGACACACAGGTTCTCTTGATTTCTACCGAGGAACTTGTGCTCCCTCGTCACGCTCTCTATGCCCTCTCTCGTCTTTGCTACAACGAACACAGCCTTCTTTTAAGCTCTTTATCTCTCCAGGATTAGAAGAATTGAGAATCCTTGATGCAGCGCCTGGGGACATCCGTCCCAAGACACCTCTCACATCAATCTGCACTGTTCATCTATAGACTCTTTGCGCGTCTCGCTCTTTGGCGACTCTCTGTCTCTTTATGACCTCTAGTCCAGGCCCTGAGGAGTTGCCCGGCTTATGGGGCTCCATGGTCTTTTTCCATGACCCCATTCATTCCTCAGAAGAGGTCGGGTAGCAACAACAACGTTTCCAAAAATCTGGGCCTCCTAAAAATATCCGGGCCCGGTACCAAAGGTACCCCTTGGACTCCCTTGTCAATGCTCCTGAGGATCGATCTATGTGCTTTGTTACCAAAATAAAGCACACTGAGCTATACTTTCTCATAAATCTGTTCATCCAATTACTCGGTTGGTCTAAAAGCCCATTTTCAATAAAGCCTTTCCGTTCATAGGTACGAATGTAAATTTTGACAATAAGTCAGTAAGCAATTAACTAAGCAGTTTTTTGTTCAGGCATTTTGACACAGCATCTGACAGCGAAACAGTTCCCTAGCTGGTAGCAATGGTAGGTTTATTCGTTGTAACAAATCCACGAAAGTGCCGTCTTTTTCTAGCACCGGCAATTGATCGAAAGATTTTTCTTCCATCCAAGCGAGTACATCTTTTCATGTTGTGGTGGGAAGAATGACAAGCGGAGTTGGGATTTCCATGTTACTTACGTGCAACTTGGTCCACCATTTGTCAGCATGTTCTTTAGCAGGATGCATGTCTCTTTCAATCATACAATCTTCTTTCATTTGCTTGGTCATGTAATTGCAAATGGACTCCTGAAAGATGACAACGCATCTCTAACCTTCTTTAAGATCTTCGGCAGCTTCTATGGCGATGTACGCAGCGGATCCACTGCTACCAACGCAGAGCAACCCTTCAGTTCTTATTAATTTCCGCGCTATCAGCAGCGTATCCTTGTCTTTCGATTTGTATCATTTGTCAACAAGCGATATGTCTGGCACGGTTGGTATGAAGTCGTATCCTATTCCTTCCACTTCATAAAACGTTGTATCCGTTTTATTGATCTCCACAGGAAGAGCAAATTCGAGCCTTCAGAATCGACAGCGATTATCTTGCACCTAGGGCATTTTTCTTTGAATTTTCTACCAATTCCGATTATCGTTTCTCCAGGTCCAGCACCACCCACCATCCCGTCAACTTTGCTTTTACATTGTCCAATATCTCTTCAGCTGTAGTGTCATAGTGTGCAATTGGGTTTCCAGGATTTCGATACTGATCTAGTATGACAGCATTAGGTATCTCTGCTGCTAACTTTTAAGCAACCCGTATATGGGAATGGGCCTCGTGAAACTTAGCATTGGTTGGAGTACAAACAATTTAAGCTCCAAGCGCTTTTAAAACATTGACCGTTTCCAAGCTCATTTTTTCTAGCATAACAATAATGCAACAATATCCTTGTACAATACATGCAAGTGCCAGTCCGATGCTTGTGGTGCCAGAGGTTGTTTTTGTAATCGTATAGCCAGGTTTTATGCTGCCCTTTTTTTCAGCGTCCACTATCATTCGTAATCCAATTTGATTTTTACCGATCCCCCAGCATTGAAAAACTTGCATTTTGAAAGTAATTTACACTTCAGTCCATATTTTTTTCCAGATTATTCAAGTGCACCATGGGTGTATGTCCAATTGCTTCCAAAACAGAAAAAAATATTCTTTTGCGACTGCCATACGGCCTATACCAAGTGTGAGGTGATTGCTGATTTGCGTAATTATTCACATCCCAGGTGCATTTTGATGGAAGATCAAGTCGAACCCAAGATGTATCATCACCATGACTGGAAACACGACACTTGCTCATTTTTCAAAAAGTTTTCTATCCTAAGCACAAATAAAAAATTAATCAGTACCAGAACACAGCCCTACTGAGTTAAACCTTACTCAAATAGAATAAGGTGCTTTCTCGCAGCCTGTGAGAAAGTGGCCCAAATGGCAGGTGCTTTCTCGCAGCCTGGGCCGTTAGTACGTCTTTCGCAAATGTCAGACAGAAACCGAACCTGCCAACCTGGAAGGGTAACTCCTCACCCCGATGTTCAGCCAGAGCCTACTACTTGGCCAAAGCCCCTTTCAGGGTGAGGCGATGTGCCCCTGTCAGGGCACACCGTCAACAAGGTTCGAAGGCAAGCAGTCTTGCAGATGAACAACAAAAGCCTTATGCAAGCAAGAAGAATTTACTTCATCATCTCGCTGTGCAGTATGAGGCACTCGTCATTTTTTTTCAGGAGACCCACTGCACTTGTGCAGATAAACTAACAATACCAAGTTTTGCACTAGCTGAGTCTTCTTTAAGCAGGAAGCATGGCCTTGCCACGTTTGTCCATGACCGGCCAAAATGGACCCTTGTTGATCAGTCTCCAACTATATCGAAAACTGAGTGGTAGTGCGTGGACGTTGATGGTTATAGAATCGCCAATGTCTACAAACCTCCACCTACGCGACTGCAAGCGTCTGATCCCCCAATGCTCCCTCACCCCGTTGTCTATGCTGGCGAATTTAATTGTCCGCATGTCAACTGGGGTTATAGAACCAGCAGTGCCAATGGAGAGTACCTTGTTGTTTGGACAAGCTTTTACGGCCTTGTCCCTCTCCACAACCCAACGAACGTGGCCACTTTTCATTCTGGTCACTAGAACACTGGCACCAACTCTGATCTGACATTTGTCAGTGTTGGTCTGGACAGCCCTGTACCTGACAGACGAATCTTAGAAAAGTTCCCTAGGTCACAGCATCGACCCTCGCTTATTGTTCCACCAAGACTTGCTCTGCCTGTTCCGAACAAGCCTGTTAAGCAATGGAACTTCTGTAAGGCCAACTGGAGCCACTACAATGCATTGACCAACAAACTTGCCAAGAGTTTGTTGCCACCAGATTCAACTGATGTGTATCTGGCCTACCAGGACTTCTGCAATGTCATCAGAACAGCAGCCAAAAATTCTATTCCACGCGGTTGCCAAAACAACCACATACCGTGTTGGGATGCTGAGTGTGAGAACTTCTACAGGGCATTTTTGCACTCGCCTGAAGGAAGCGACTAAAACAGGGCTGCCACAGCTCTGCTCCTCAAGCTCGACAAGAAACGCAGAGATCGATGGTCCTAGGCAGTTTAGACTATCAACTTTTCGCACTCTAGCCGAAAAGCATGGAGTATGTTGAACAACCTAACTGGTAGATCACGACGCTTTCCTCGTTACTGGGCCGTCTCAGCTAACTCTATTGCGTCCCAGTTGATTAGAAATGGCAGATACGAGGGTATTGACCGTGAGTCATCTCGAATCATCTCGCAAGAAGTGTCAGATCTTTGGAGGGTCACTCCAACAAGTCCAGTGAACATCTCTGAAAGTTTTACCTCTCAGAAGTTCGCTGCCTACAAACCCCTGAAACTAGGAAAAGCTTCAGGACCAGATTCTATTTGACCAGAACTAATAACCAATGCCGGAGCTGCATTGAAGTCCTGGTTGCGTGGCTTTCTTTCTTACTGCCTTCGCCACCTTAAATCTCCAAAAGTCTGGAGAAGAGCACTGGTAGTGGTGATCCCTAAACCCAAGAAGCCTATAAAGGACCGAAAAGCTATCGCCCCATCTCCTTGCTTTGCGTCCCCTACAATATCCTCGAGAGGTTCATACACGCTTGTGTTGAGCCAATTGTTGACCCACTTCTCCCTAGTGAGCAGGCTGGGTTCCGTCGGGGAAAGTCAAACGTGAATCAGACTGTTTTGCTTACTCAAAACATTGAGAATTTGTTTGAGACCAAGAAGAAGGCTGGTGCTGTGTTTGTCAATCTGACAGCTGCTTACGACACTGTCTGGCACCATGATCTCACCGGCAAGTTGCTTAGGCTTCTACCGGGTAAGCACATGGTCCGGATGATCATGAAACTTGTCCTGAATAGAAGGTTCAAGCTCACTACTCGCAACAGCAAGCAAAGCAGGTTAAGACGTTTGCGAAACTGCCTCCCACAAGGATCGGTCTTAGCTGCCCTCCTTTTCAACATCTACACATACGACCTGCCTTTTATGACTTCTCAGAAGTGTGCATATGCTGATGACTAAGCATTGTTGTATGCTTCTCGAGATTGGAAGGCTGAAGCTCAGCAATACGAAAACGGTGACTGCGGCCTTTCATCTTAACAACAGAGAGGCCAAACGTGAGCTTAATGTTTACAACAATGGCAAACTATTGCCACCCTGTCCAGTCCCAACGTATCTTGGGGTAAAGCTGGATAGGTCGCTTACTTTCCGTCACCACCTTGAGGCCTTGCGCAAAAACTCTCCGCCCGAGTTGAGCTGTTGAGGCGACTTGCGGGATCTGGGTGGGGTGCAGGTGCCAGGACATTGCGCATCTCTGCTCTTTCCTTGGTGTACTCCACTGCTAAGTATTGCGCACCAGTTTAGTGTCGTAGTACGCATACTCGCTTCATTGACAGCATTCTTTATGATGCTTTGCGCATTGTCACTAGATGCTTGCGTCTCACAACAACTGAGGATTTGCCTGTCCTCGCAGGCATCCAGCTGAGCTCCGCCGATTAGGAGCGACACTCTCTTTGGTGAATCGTGCTATCCATGATCCCGACCATGAACTGCACTGACAGTTGTCTGGGCAGCAAGATGCACACCAGGGGAGACTTAGATCAAAACGCCTATTTGTACCTGCTGCGTAAAAATTATTATTAGATAGTTTGTCTTAACTGGATATCCGCGTGAAGCAGGGGACGAAACAAAAATGAAACGCGGACTATTACGAGAGTACTTCAAGGGACCGTACTTTCATTCCCAAAGTCAGTTCAAGGCCACTTGGAATAAGTCTATTGGGTAAGGCTCAATCGCCTGCAGACTGGTGTAGGGCGTTTTCACTCGTCCATGTACGAATGCGATCTCGCTCCATCACCGAATTGCGACTGAGGCGCCGCTGAGCAAACTGCAGATCACGTCATATCTTCATGTCTCATACATCATGTACCAAGAGGAACACGAGGTCTGCTGGTTTTGGATGACGCAACTCGATGCTGGCTTAACCACCACCACTTCCAGCATCTAATCTGGGCAGCGCAGCAGCCAGGGGTGGTAAAAGGACAGATCCCCGGCCCTACCCTTGATCTGTGTCGGCCCGGATTGAGTTTGGGTGCCTGACTAAACGGCGACGACAACAGTAAGCAATAAGTCACATAATTGTGTAGACTTACTCACCCGTTGATTTTGGTTGGTTTCCCCTCAAACTTTGAATTTTATGGTATATAATGAAGTAAAAATAAATTAATTGCATCGGTATTACGTTCAGTGTAAAGCGAAATTTTGTCTGTATGTCTGCTTTAACCCACCTGAAACTACTAGACTTACGTTTATGAAACTTGGCACAATTAAGCACCTCTCCAGAGTAAGTATCGTAAGAGGGTTCCCGACGTCATGATGACGTCATAGTTAAACACTGTGCAAATGCAAATTGTTTTACCAACTTGCCTAAATTTCACCCTTTTAGGAAAGTCAGTCGTCGTCACAATTACCAATTATTTGTGCAGTTTGTTTTCTCCATGTTTTCAAAATATACTCACCGCAGAAACACGGCTGAGAGCTTTTTCTGGAGATAATAACAACATGCCACGAAATACAAGTAATTTTTCAGCAAATTGCAATTTATCGACGACGCAACAAACAATTAAGTAATTACGTGTTCTCTTAAGCTTGCTGCTTTTCTTGAACGCTTTAAAACAGCACTGTGTCATCATAATGCTGTCGGGGTCCCACTTCAGTAAAGAGAGCTGCAGGCAGTAGTTGTACTTTTTTCCGCTGCCGTGTTAAAAGCAAGCGTAAATAAACCCTTACTGATATGCTGCCTGTTAGTGTACAATGATATGTTACAGCCCTTAAATAACAGGTAAAATCTAGGTTTTTGATAATGCAATGGCAAGTATGAAATTTTTGGTACCCAAACTGAAGTGGATGTCACGTTGGAATACCATTGCAGTGCAATCATTGTCGCGCGCCAGAGTGCTCTTAACCCCGAGACATTTTTAACACGTGTGGCAAAGTGGAACAAAACGCTGAGTTCTAATATGCAATCTTGCAGAATTTGGAAAGATTTTCTTCTTCTGCTACACAAAAAGCTGATTGATGGGTTATCTAATCAAGCCCTAACACATTCTATGGCAACAACCCAATAGTACATGCTGGAATCTGGCATGTGGTTCAGTTTATCCTCTCCTCGATGCGTTTATTCCAGGAGCAAGAACATACACGCAGCCACAGGCTAAGTTTTATAACTAGGCCTACACTTACGAAAACGTTGTAAGCAGCAGGCTTACGGTATTACATCATAGCTTACCTTCTGTAAGTTCACCAATGCTTTCATCGTCCTTTAGAAACTCTGAATTTATGCCTCTAAATGCTTTTTATCAAATAAATGCGTAAAGGTTTGTGAAATTACTAGCTGTTTGTAAGTATGCACAGTCTAAATTTATTCGTTGGGAAGCCGTTATTATGAACATAGGTTATGAAATCCTAAGTTTGAAGGGAAATCAACCAGAGACAACGGGTCATTAAGTAAGCTAAACATCACGGTGTGTAATGACAGTCGACAACTGTATAATCCTACTTATGGAAGAAAAAATTTTCTTGAAAATGGGTTGTTAGGCCAACCGAATGTTTGGATGCAACACACTGAGGGGAAGTAAAGCTCGTTTTGCTCCCTTCCGCAACCAAGGCACATAAATGAAGCCAGGAAACATAGTGTAGCCAGTATCATTTCGAGGGTGTTGCACCGAGTCGTGAACTGAGCCTAACACAAACTTATTTACTTGTGTAATTGTAAAACAAAAGCTATCACGGCACCCACCTCAAACTTTGAGTATTTGTTCCGATACTAATGGGAAGAAACGAATAGATGAACTGTTGCTTCGAACCCGGCATAACTGACTGGTAGTCCTACCGGGAGATGCCGGCAAACCCTATTGGGTTGGCTTGCCATTTCTCCGGATTTTTTGGGACGTATCCGTGATTTTGACATCGACAAGTTTTTAGTTTGTTCTGATATTTTTAAATTAAAAATTTTTTTTAAAAACATTAGTCCAAAAATTGACAACTAATAATAATAAAAATTTTTAGCTGAAAGTGGACGTTCATGCTTTAGAAAGCACACCTGGGAACTGTTGTAAAAACGAAAATATGCTAATACCACAGCAGGATGATGAAAATAAAACATCGCTTTGGGTTGAAATCAAAAATAAGGTATATAGGGCTTAAATGGAACGGTCCTGAATGGGTGTGACTGGCTACTTTATGCGGAAAATGTCGATGTTATACAGATCTCATGCTAAATATTAAAACGTGCATAGACCAGTCTAGCTCAGCGTAGAGTTTCTCGTGTTTAGTGTACGGACGTCAGACAAAAATGTTCGTGTCTGATTTGTTTTACCACGTTGCCTTGCATTGTTTCCAAATAATTTATCTACGCTCCGCAATACAGTGTAGCGAAGTGAGATGCGCGAATTCGGTCAATTTTACGCAAAGTTTTGCAGCTTCGCCCGCAACGCTCGCAACTTAAAACAAAGGCGCAGCCCTGAACTATGTTTTTTCTGAACTGAGCATTAGGGTGAAAGGCTTGGAGGAAAGAGATTGGATCCGAAAGGATTCATGACTGTCTCCTAAGGGCTTTGCCACTACATCTCAGGCTGCGTTGTTCAAAAAAACATTGCCCTCCTTCGGGAAATCCTATTGGCCCCATCAAATATGGTCTATGATTTTTTGTACTGTGATGTAGCTATTCCCACTCATACATTCCTAGAGCCTCTTCTTCCTGAAATACAATTTTTATTGATTTTCTGGACAATATTTGGTGACAGTTTTTGCCCCAAGTAATAGCTCATAAGTTTGGACAAGTCAATGGTTTCGCACTCCAGGCTTTGTGGAAGTAAAGATAATACGCAATTTACCTAAATGCATAAAAAATTTTTTGTGATCAAAGATAACTGTCATTACATTTGACCTCATCAATTTCGTGTGAGCAAACAAATTCAAACAATCACCACTCCCAAGAAAGACACTACTTCTTGCAGACCAAACTATACTAAAAATTTAGCCTACTGACCTTGATTTTCTTTGCTTGTTATTTTTGAAAATAGTGATATTGAAGGTACAAATGCATATTGATTTGTAAGACCCAAAACAACACCATATGTTATGAATAATGCGAACATCCATGGGGGATGACTTCCTAAAAATAAAGAGTTATGATGAAACCCCCTCGGCAAGTGGATTACGCCATTGAGCCCAAGGGAGTGATTTCAACATTACTTAAAAAATAATTACTTGTTTACAATGCTAATGGTAATAGTAAGGTTTTTCCATGATCCAAAAAGAGCATCGAATAAAAAGCTGCTCAATTTTGCTGACCAAAAGCGGACTTTACGCCGGAGTAAGTCAAAATAAAAGTTGTTCACGCATTAACGCAATGCTTCCCACGATACTTAAAAGTTTAATTGTAAAACAACATAAACTTTAGACAGTGACACTGTTTCGACCTATCAGGTCTCTTCAATGCAGTTGATGACCAATAAGAAGCTAGAGGCTTTCAAAAAAGCACAGCTTAGACCGTCACACTTGTGGGACCTAATACTGGGTCCACTGTAGTGGATGGTCTGTCAACCACTGCTGCAGTTTGCTAAGTGCATCCTCTTGCAAGCGCTAGCCTCTCGCATTACTATACATGTAAACACAAACTTTGTTCTCACCTTCCGGTTGCTGAATTGCAAATATGATAAATAGTAGATATAAAAGATTATTGCATGTTAGAGCTGTGATCCCAAATAGCATCAAAAAGCGATCGGAAAAAATTTTGGTTGTAAATGATAATGAAACAAGACTAACAACAAACTGAAAAAAAATTTCAGTGTTATACAATTGGTGCAAGGTAGTTCACTGTGTAACAATGTGTCTGTGTCTTAAGTAATAGAAACCGTGTAAGCCTCTACAACACCATAAAGTTAAACCTGTTTGTCAATATTGTTTGGAGCAGTCCGTTTTACCATATTAAAAATCTTTCCAAGTTTACATATCCTTCTGCAGTGTTTGTAATGAGTCGCTTGAAACTGAGTCATGGGTTTCTGATGTCAAGACGAGTTATTTCTTGCCAACAACTTGAGTCACGTCGAATCTTTATTTTTATAACAAATGGAGTCTTCCTAACTGTAATTGCCGATGTGAACTTTCTGGGATTTTTTCTATTAATTTTGGATGAAAGCGTGCTCTATTTTTGAAAAATTTTATTTTTGTCAAAACCACTGCACAAAACTATGGAAATTCCTTAGTGTCTTTTTCAAGGAGGCAGCAACGTAGAAGGAACCAGAGTTTAAACTCGCAACTTATCAATTACAACTAACGTCGTATCACTCTAAGGTTTTTTTACCGACAAGGTCTTAACCTTCCACCGTGAATATTCTGTTGTTGCGTTTAACAAAAATATATTTTTCTAAACGCTTGTTAAACACTACTACCAAACAGAAAATAACTAACAAATCGGTTTTCATTTTACTTCTACTGAAATTTTCTTCTAAAATACTTCAACAGATCATCTTGCTGGACTACCTGCATACACAAGAACTAAAACAAATTATTCTCGCTCTGCATAGATTTCACATCTTTCAACTTAAAAACAACTATAATGTGAATTAAAGCTTCTACTGTTACATTTTTTGACTCTAAAATATTAAAAAAGGCTACCGATGCACTTTGAGCGAACTGAAGACAGTGGCACGGTTTCAATCTATTAAGTCTCAAATGTAGTATTAACTTGAAACAACATCTTATTCAACATTTTTGACTGTGATTAGACTGTAAGGGACTGTACTGTAGGGAGGACTATTCTGATGACATCATGACGTCACAAGAAAAGATAGTTTTTCAAAATTTGAATTTCCTGAAAGAGGAATGCTATTTAGGGCTTAAATTAAAGCCAACTTCTGATCTGCTGACTTTAAAATATTTTTAATTTTTACAACTTATCATGATGTCATATTTACCAAATAATTGTAAAAATGGTTTTCCCTAATTTCTTAAAACATATTGACCGTAGAAACGTGATTGATGGCTCTTTGAGAGATATCAACAACATGCTTCCCAAAACAGAACTTTTTCTAAATTTAACAATTGTTGGTGACACAACAAGCAATTTCGCGTTTGATTATCTTTAAGCTAACTATTCCAAAATTACTAAGCATACACACTTTAAACTTGACATCATTTATCACCACACCAAGGTGAGGGTCATAAAAAAATTAATGACGTCGCAATCAAAAATATACTTTTTGAAATATACGTTTTTTTAAGAAAGGAATGCCATTTTAAGTTTAAATTAAATCCAACACTAGACTCGCCGACTTCAAAACAATTCTCGTTCTTATATGGTCTTTGATGACGTCATATTTATCAATTCACTGTAAAATTGGTTTTCCCTAACTTCTTTGACCGTACTAACCGTAGAAACGCGGTTGATAACTTTTTGAAGAGGTATCAACAACATGCTTCGCAAAACAGAGGTTTTTTAATTTAAAAATTATTGGCGACGCAACATACGATTTTGTGTTTCACCACCTTTTCAAGCTTAAATTTTCTGAAACTACTGAACATACAAAATCTAAACTTGTCAACTTTATGAAATGAATTTCAAAACAATTTAAGCTTTATTTGAAACGCAACGCGCGATATTTCAAGCATTCTAATTAAGTAAGCTTTTCTTTTTTTTCCTTGAACGGCTATGTCCCATTAAAAACGACTTTTTCTTGAATGCGCTTTGCCAGCGCAACTGAAGGCATTCATGTGTAATCATTTAAAATAGATAAATCTTATGCTTTAAACCAGGGGTAGGCAACTTTTTTAGCCGGAGGGCCGCATTGACCATTCAAATGTTGGCCGAGGGCCAGTACTTAAAATCTTGCAACGATTTCGAGCTTTGAAAATGGGGGTCTCCAAAAAAAAAGTCATCACCCTGTGATTAGACGGAAAATGTGTCTGTGCGAACCAACAAATGCTCTTTACATCGTGGCATGTACAGTTTTTGGCTCTTTAACACGGCAATTCTTTCCCCTCTTATCATCGTAACTCAGATTTACTGAAGTTTCAAAAGTGTTCCGTAGGCTGTAGGTTGCCCACCCCTGCCTTAAACTTTACTTGCCACTACAATTTAATACTCTTAACAAAAAGGCTCTCCGCAAACAAACTAGTAGCAGCAACAGCAAATGCGTTTGTGCGTGATCTTAGCTTTTAAGAGCAAAAACTGATTTTGGGTAACATAGCCTTGTTACCACATTCTTTCTTTGTGAGTATTACCAGTCTTGATTAATAGACTTAAGATAATCATATTACCTGTACAATAATTATGGATATGCGGAAAAAAATTCATTTTTTGTTACTGTTCACCCAAGTGCCCAATGGATGTTGCTGACTCAGCCGGCTGAACCGATATTCTTATTCCCGACGTTAATGATAGCGGCCTTGCCGGCAACACCAGCGGAACCGCCAAGCAGACAAAAAATTACGAAAATATAGTCGATGTTAGGAGGTCTATTACTAAATAAAATATTGCTGCAAATAGATCAATCACTTGGGCGCTCTCCAACAGCTTTTGAATTTATGCTCCCACGAGCGTTGTCAAAGAAACAGATAAAAATTTGTGAACTTGTTTTTGTGAAAAAGAATATTTTTAATTTTAGAATAGATAGGTTGGTATTGAGGGTATAGTTCATGAAACCCAAAGTTTGAAAAAAATCAATAAAAAAAATTAGGTCACTAAGTCTATAGCGCTGTGAGAACTCACACCTTCAGAGTTAACATTTTGTTTGAAAATAGGTGAATAGGCATGCAGGGACTGCGTGCAGGACATTTGTGGGAAGGAATGGCCATTTTGCTTTATGCAGGAAGCACTGCACATAGGTGAAGTCACAGAACTTGACGTCACAAATAGCACCATTCTCAAGATTACAAATGAAGTTTACATCTGTGGTCTTCTTATGACGTATTTGCCCTGAAGAGATCTTACAGAAGAAAACAGGCCTGTCAGCATCGGTCTTCATTAGAGAAATTGCACCAAATCGTAAAATATGCCCACCACCAACTAACGTATTTCTGCTTGCAATCTCAAAACGACCAACGCTACAACGCCTTCTCCGACTTTGGGTTGTTTCCACCACGTAGTGCAACAAATAAATAGAAATTTGTGAAATGATTGAGTAATTGTAAACAAGAACCAAGATGATGGTGATTATTGGCGTAGTTCATGAAATCTAACCTTTGATGGCAAATCTATAGAAAACGAAAAGTGAATACCACTTTGTGAAATTTTATCTATGCAGTGAAGTCTGTTAGGCTTGAAAGTTGATAAAAAAATCTATCGAGGTAGGGACTTAAAATTAAGGGCAAGGAATGAGTCTTTTGGTCCCTATTGCTACGCCTATGTAGGAAACAGGCCAAATAGAGGCCTAGCCAGGGACTTGAGCAAAGTTGGAGTATATTGGAAACTACAATACTTTAGTGTGAAACCCCACATGATGACGAAAAAATCATTTTTTATTTTGCTTCAAAATAAATTAACAAAGCTACCGGGATTAGAGCTAAACATTAAACGCACGGCCTCTTTATTGCCCCTTCTTTAGTATAGCTACGTTTGCGCTTAAGATAGGACTATTTTTAAAAATTTCGGTAAAGCTGAAAAAAAACATCGCTCAGGTGTAAAATTAAATTGCATGCGAGAAAGTATTTTTGATAGCTTAGTCAAAATTCTTCAGGTAGGTCAACCGGGATTCTGACTAAACATTTGGGAAAAAGCATGGCTTCTGCAGCACTCCTGGCTAAGCCTATGTAAGAAACAGATCACGTAATATGCAACCGATGACTTGAGTTACAGATATAATTACGAAGTGAAACTGGTGTATCACTTCGTATCGTATTTATACGATTAAAAAATGATGGCTATTTTGGCGCTTTCCTCTACGTTCATTTTATGCCTCCTTACTTGCATAAAGGTGCAGTGGAAGAATCAGGTTGAGAAAATACAAGCTATGCGTTTCCCCATAATGTTTTTTCCACTTTACTCTATCTTAACCCTTTCACTACCATTGGGACAATACGTCCCAAAAGTTTTTTTGAAGCTACCATTGGGATAAAAACTGATTTAAATTTAACGGCTTTGTATCCCAGTGGTATAACTAGGCACTATAAATTTCGTTTTAGACGTTATAAAAAATAAAATCAACTTTTTTTTACTTGTCTGTTTGTTTTGCAAAAGACTAAGATGAAATAAACCCGATTTCTCAAAAAAAAACTTTTGGTAGTGAAAGGATTAAAGTATTTTTGATTTCATAACGAGTGTTAAATATTTTCTTACTCCGTCGGGATCTGAAGCGTACTGACCGCGAGCCAACTTATCGGCGCTGCGTTTTTCTTTGCAGAGCTGTTGGCTCGCGGCAGTCCATTTCAGCTACGACCGTTTAATTTAAGATCTTGTACAAGCAGTAATCTTTTGCTCCGAGAATTTAGTTTGCAGGTTAATAACAACGTGTTTTTTGGTTCTTTTGAAATAGGTGACAAGTTGCTCTGCAGATAAGTGAATTGTGCTGTAGTTTGAGTATGAGATAAGTTTTATGTTTGTCCACCTATTCATTTGGAATACCGAAGATATTGCTGGAAAAATAGTTTTGGTATGTGTGTTATTTTTTATTTGTAATTGACTCCGCTCCCTATGTATTGTAGTGATTTGATGTTTATTTTTTGTAGAAACCGAAAAAATCAGTTGGCCCGAAACTTAGAGAACTACCAAATTGGATCGAATATTGACCAACCGTGCTTAATACTCGTCTTCATATTGCAATTTTCTTTTGAAACAGATTCTATCGCATTTACGAAACAAAATCGTCATAAATTACGTGTTAAATTAAAACTTAAAAACAACTGCTTTACAAGAAAAGGAGAAATCTATCATTTTAGTAAATCTGTTAGCGCCCCCAAGCGTCCCCAGCCGCCAATGAGAAAAGCGTTAACAACGAGAACTGGTTATATCGAAAGCACATATACTTTTCATTACCTTAGTTCAGTGTTTCTCAAACTTGGCTGCACAGGAGGAAATCTGCAGGTAAACGAGCAAGAACGTCTTTTAGGTTCATCAAAGATTTTCGACAATAGCCAACGCAAAACTTGTTGCTTCCGCCCTTTCTCTATTTCATGACCTTTTTTTGGAGAGCAACTTTACAAAAGCAATTATTTTGCCAACAGAAAACCATTTATTTTTTTTGTATTTCGATCATTCTGCCC
The DNA here is from genome assembly GCA_963675345.1 of Trididemnum clinides. Taxonomy (NCBI): domain Eukaryota; kingdom Metazoa; phylum Chordata; class Ascidiacea; order Aplousobranchia; family Didemnidae; genus Trididemnum; species Trididemnum clinides. The sequence continues at coordinate 10,697,414 of OY776304.1, forward strand.
TGTGTCAACTTTAACACCTTTTTTTGGTGATCAACTTTATCAAAGCGAGTTCTGCTTGTGCTACATTCTTCCTCGAGAAAATATGCGATTATGATGACTAGATCACACATTTACTTTGGAATTGTTAAGTTTTGCCAAAATATTTTTAAAAAAAGAAAAAAATTTTTTCAAATAAAACCAAAGAAGAAGGAAACTTTTCCGAATCTTCAGTGCTCACGAAGCCCCCTCTAAATGTTTCACGGAATTTTGGGGTTCCGTGTAATCCTGATTGAAGAGCTCTGTCCTAGATGATATAAGAACGTGCTTTTTATCATTTCTTATCTATTTGTATATCACATAGAATTCACAAGGTCGAAAACCTTTTTCTTGCAAGTAATTCCTTTGTCGGGGGGGGGGGGGGAGTAAGTCAAGTCTCTGGTGAGTAATCCTAAATCGAGTCCTTAGGCAAATCCTCGAGTCCTGTCGAGACTTTTTCTGCGAATTTAGGTCCCCCGCCACTGCCCAGCGGTAAAACAATTCTCTTATAGGGTTTGCCAAGAGCCAGTGAAGTCTCAGAAAAGAGAGTGTTCCCAAAATTAAAAAGAGCATGGTCCCTCTAATTAAAACAAATTTACATACTATTTTTTTGGATCCCTGGAAATACACGTGCAAATCTCGGATCGTAAGCCGTTAGAAGAAAAGATGATTTCTCATTCAGCAATGACAAGCAGATATAAAGTTAACGCTTATTCTTTTTCAGCACGCAGTTGTTTGATTCAGGTAACCCATTTATAAAATCAAATCAAACGAGCTAAAGTTGATAAAGTGCTGTATGGCTATTCAAGGAATGATGCAAAACCGTTATCTTTTTCATAAATGTTCTGCTGATAGCATACAAATCTAAACCGATACTTACCAGTGACCCAGCTGATGAAAAATAAATGCTATTCTCAAATTCTCCCCAATCAAAGAATTTTAAGCTTAAAGGCGTCGTTGTCGTTTCCGTTGCGTTAAATACAAACATGACCACGAAGCTAGAGAACATGATTAAGATGCTCTCTTTTGCAAGAAGGTCTAAAAAACAACAACTATTTAATAAGTTATGATCAAAAGTAGTTCAATAGTAAACTTTAAATAAGTAGAGAAATAATAATATGGCTTACTCAAAAAATATTCAAAGAAAGGTAGAAAGAAATGGCTAACACTTTCACTTGAGTCAAACCAAAAATATGAAAACTATAACTTAGTCAAAATTTTTGTAGCTTAAAATAGCTTACTGCAATTTCATTTTTAGTGGTTTTTTTAGAAGACTTTAAAATATTCCGTTGTAAAGAATACATCTCAAATTTTTTTAGATCACTATTGCCCTCTTCGCCCCCTCTCTTTTGTGAACTAACCAATATACAGTATATTTCGGAGGACGAAACACGTCGCTAAATATTTAACACTTCAGAATACAGTATGTGACTGCATTTCTTGGGCTCAAAACTTTTTTGATTTAAAAAGAATATTTTGAGGTCGCGGGTCACTCAGAATAACCACGACTACCGAGAAAAAGCACAAAAATTCCCATTGATGGCTCGGAATAACAGGTTGCACCTTGTGTAGTTAAGCAAGCATTACTGAAGTTATGTACCACTCATCAATTGTTCAAGCATTAAATAGTAGCATTAGGTGGCCTAAGAAAATCGATCCTAAGAAAGCATGCTTTAATAGAGGCAGCAAAGAAAAGCAAAGTTTAAATTTAAAGTTTTTACATGCTATCAACATTGCTTTTTTATTTTACGAATGGACGTATCAGTTTTTAGCAACTACTTGAGTATAGGCTGATAAGTTCTCATAAAGCACTAATTTCTGTCTAAGTTACTCGGATAAAAGTAGAAAAAATAGAACTATTCAAATACCGGCAGGCTGTAAGCAGCTTGCAACTAAAAATCTACATAAATAGTTTAGTTAAGCAGAACTATTTCTTTACTGACCACTTATGGGTATGTTTGTTCTAAAAAAGCCGACTCACTATTGAACAATAAGTACCTGAGTTTTCATTTTATTTTTTAGTAGCAATATTGGTAATTGCCATGTCATATTTAACTCTACAAGCTGGACTGTTTAGCTAAAACACGACTTATCACTTTGCGCTGTCACCAATCCATTTAATAAGGGACAAGGTTAATACAAAATAGGGTGAAATTCTAAAAATAAACAACTTGCGAGTATATTTTTTTGTGACCAAAGAAGATATTTATTTTTAAAAATCATGTATTTTCACCGGCTAAAACGAAAAAAATTGAAATTGGTTTTTGATCATAATGTTTTCTGTCGCAAAATTTAAGAAAATCTTTGTAAAAACAAATATTAACAAATGTGCCAAAATTTTCTAGAAACACGCGCTCCAAAAACTCTTAAATGAAAATCGTGACTAAACAGCCAAAGCTGTTGTTTTAATAACAGGTTTACCATAGAGCTGGGCACAAAAATAAGAACGACTATGAAAATAAGCAACGCTTTAAAATATCATTTTATATTTATTAGTACCAATTTTACGTCCAACAATCCGCATGCATCAATCAAGTCAATTTGATTTAATATACTTTTTATCAAAAACAATTTTCTCCAGCAATTTCTTGTCTTTGGAAGTTACATCTTACATCTCACGGCAGCTATGGTATAGGTTCACGTTATTTTAACAAAGGATTTGACTGTGCTTTCATAAAGACGGATCCTTTCATCAGTCCAGTGAGTCGATATAAGAAAGAAAACCCATTTTACGAACGCGTTGCTGACTAGAAGAAAAAAGATAGTGCCAGCCAATTTGTATTGAATTAAAAAAGAGTCAGTTTTTGCAAAAATTTTCATCCTCTTGATCTCAACTTTACTACTGCCAAACAATCGTTCGGAATCTTTTTGAGAGAACCATTAAGAGCCAAAACTTCATCAAACAGCTTTATCCTTCTTGGCCATCCATGGATCAATTTGTTTCGCCAAATCCTTAACTTCTACACATTGCATAGTTTGATCTCTTAGGAGTTAACCATCATCTGGTCAGCCACGCGTTCGTTTGTGGCAACGTTTCCACATGGGAACATCATTGGCCCATTCGCGTGGCCTAAGTACATTTGTGGAGAGCGTTGTTGAGGTGTTTTTACGTGCAAGTTTTTTATAAGAAAGCGGCTGTTTTGATTTTATAATTGAATGTCCGACTTTCAGAGGTAAAGCCAAAAGAAGCCCATAAAAAAGACGTAAAAACCGGAAGTTGGACCTTCGTCAAGATTTGTTTTACTACAAATATACCGAAAAGAAAGTATCCGTCTAATGCCGAGTTTTATAAAATACAATATTTGTTCGAACAGCAAATTACGTAAAAACGCGGTTTTATGACTTGTTAAGGTTGGTTTCCAATCAATAACCAGCCTTTGTTCTTTAAAATTCGAGGTTGACTTGTTTGTTTCCACATCGAAGTATTGCCAAGATACGTAGTCATTTTCCAGCATATTGATTGAGTGGTTCACTTGTAAAATCAGACAATTTTATTCATGGCTTGATAAACAAGTGTTTCTCCTTATATATGAATGATTTGCTTTACAATGTAAGAGATAATTGTATATACATTGATCCAAAAAAATTTTGTAGTAATTGAAAGATACCATTAGTGCGCTCTCGAGTAAAAAGTGGGGTATACGCGTCCTCTTGGTTAATTTTGTCTACATTTTTTTTATTTAGATGTAACAAAGAGGAACATCTTCTGAAAGTAATATTTTCTTTGTTTGCCGTAGGCAGCACTTTGCAATGGCAAGAATCATAATCATCGACATTAGGGACGGTCACTTGGAGGGGAGGAGTCCAATATTGTTCCATTAAAGTCAGAGTTGGCTTTAATTATTTTTGAAGTTAACCTCACCATTAACAAAAGGCGCTTTAGTGAATACGCAGGGGAAAATTGTGCATTCTAAATTCCACTCACCATCATCAACAAAATCACTGCATTGTCTATCTCCCTAATTGCCATGCAATTAATTTGTGAAATCCGAGCAGCTATAGCAGCAACCTACAGTTTTATCTTTTACGGAAAGACTCATGCCTGCTTTTTGCTGCTGATAAATCTCCCAGAAGGCTGATAACTTTCAGGTAACCTCTGCTTTATACAAATTTCTGATTGCTATATCAATAAGAAAATGAGAAAGCAAAGCTTGCTTTTAACACTTCACCAGACTTCTAACATTATGATGCTACAGGTATCTTGTATCAAAAAAAATTGTTGAAGGCATGAAAAAGTTGTTTCAAACTAAGGCATAAAGCCCAGTTAAATAACTCTTAGCAGGTTTTTGTGAAATTGTTTAGTTCTTTTGTGCATAATGTTAATTGGGACCAAAGGGTGGGAGGGATGGCACCGTTTCCTTTAACTGCACAACGGTGAATCTCCCTAATGTAATTTCATTTTTACTACATAATATCTAGAAATAAATGCTATATATTTCTTGGCAAAAATACAACAGCCTGTTTCGCCTTTAAGGCTTCTCAGGTATTTTTTATTCAAGTAGCATGAAGTTATCTATTTCTCTTTATCTACCATCTATATATCTCTTTCTGCTTACAACAAACAATTAGGTTGCAAATAGTCAAATTCTATTTGAATAAGAAATACCTGAGGAGCCTTAAAGGCGAAACACGCTGTTGTATTCTTGCCAATTATTACATATCAATTTGCTGTAACTGTTGTTATAGAGCACTCTTAAATATTTCACCGAGTTTATTATACTGTATTTATATTTATAGAAATAAATGCGGTATGCAGGAGGAGCAGAAAGAAGCTTTTTTATCAGCATCTACATCTTCGTGGCTATTGTTGACTAATTTCTAGAAAATATTTCTTTTAGTAGAGGCACTCTTCCATTAGACTCTACTCTCAAACACAAGCACATTTATACACACCTTGATAGATAGTTCGCAAGAAACTAGTTCTGGAGTTATCACAAGTAGTTTCGATTTCGATTCCTGTGGTAGCTTCATGACCGAGATCAACAGAAGCACTTGGAATAGTGTAAGAATCCAAATCATAATAACAAAATATTGCCGCAACCAAGTAAACAATCCATAAAACAGCCATCAAAAACTGTAAAGAAAGTTCGCAAAAGACAGTTTTACAAGCGTAGAAGAGACTGAGGTCGACTGAGCAGCTTTTGACTTGTACACTAAGGAAAGTTACTATAGCAAAAGCTTTTTGGAATAATATTGCAAAATTAAATTTTATACCGCTAAGATTGTGTAGCGCAAAGATAAACAAAGTAACAAAAGTTTAAAAAAATACAAATATGTTTTGGTGCTCGGACAAGTTGAACGACGGGATAGGCTAAGTAAATTGAGTAAAATATGGTAATAGCAATATCTTTTATCTCACTTCTCACTCCACCCACCTCCTTGCTGAGGTAACATGTTTCTTTAATACCAATTCGTCACTTCTTTAACCAAATATGGCAAGAATTTTTGCAAATGTTCACGTGACACATTTTGCTTACAATCAGTTGCAGCCAGCTTTTTTTTTCTAAGGATCTTGTTTCGTTCATGAGCTTTAAGCTAGATTAAACCTACAGTTTTGTGTGGGTGCAGTAGATTGTTGTTCACTCTACCTTCGTTCCACTGATGTTTAACGCAAAGGTATGAAAACTGCGGCCTGCGAATGAATTAGACTGGTGGCCCCGTTTACATATTGACTATTTAAGTCTACACATTTGCATTCAGCTCCTCTGAGATCGACTTTGTAAGTTGATTTCCCCTTCCACCGAAAAAGGCTTTCAAGTTTGTTTTGTGACAAAAATTGGCATTAGAGTCAATGTCAAAACAGTGATATTTAAAAACAAAAAAAAAACAGTCAAGTATGTTTGGTGAAAGAAATTGGTGACAGAGTCACGATTGAAACAGTGATCTCCGAAAAAAACATTCAGTCTGTTAGTCCCACAAAGCCTACATTACGGTCTTATGCCGATGATTAGTTTAAAAATGCTGCGGGAATCTTACAGCAGGCAACCGTGAAATTGCCCCGCCAGCAAACAACGTTAGCACAATATTGCTTTAACGTAGGCCTTATTATTCCACCTGAATTGCTCAAGCCATACATCCCAAAGATGAATTCATTTTCAGATGCTCATGTAAAAATTAGTATTCTTTCTCCAAAATCGTTATGTTGTCAATTTCATCAGGTCATCAGTAAGTTTGGTTCAAATGCCTTAAAACTGCTTACGTTTCAACCTTAGTTTCACAGGCTGCTTAATATGGAGACTGTATGAGCTTTACAACCTTAATCTTCTGAAAGTTTAGGTTATTCTGGTAAGTACCTGATTCTGCTGCCTTTAATTTACAAAAAATAAGCTTCAACATTTAATATAAAGGGGGGAATTTAAATGTAACACATCAACTGACAGGTGACATGACAACGAGCTTAAAAGTGCTCCGTGTTATTTTTTCTTTGGTTTGGGTATTCATAAACATCATTTTAAAAGAGATCAATATAGATCTGTAATCAGGTGTTGTGTGGTGCCCAAGGAGTTTGACCAACCTTCATGGAAAGGTGCGCTACTTAACAGATCGCTATGAGGTAGTTTCGTCTCTGAAACCACACGCTTAACCCATTTGTGACCATCGTCCTTTTAAAAGGACGCGCTGATAGTTCTCACGATTGCGTGAAAATCGCGTAACACTTTCGAATATACAAAATTGTCTGAAAGATTATAAGACTGTCTGTCTTAGAAAAACTGGTTTTAGTTCAGTTTTATGTGCTGAGTTGGTAGTAGCTGAGAAGCGATTATTAAGAATTTTGCTTTTTGAAAAATGGCAGAAGCAAGAAAACTAAAGGAAGTACATTTTCTATTTTTTTAGTTCTATTATTTTTGTTTATAGGGATTCATTGTTGCTAGTGATAGAAGCATGTAATTTAATTTTGTATTTTATCTTTTTTTTATTTTTTATCTACTAAATTTGCAAACAAAATGTTCTGTCCTTTTAAAAGGACGATGAGCGCGTGGGGTACATAATAATTCCAACCACGAAGCCAAGTCACAATAGGCTTTGGCATTGCATTTGCTGCTTTGGAGACAGCATACAGGGCATTTTACCTGCGTTCTTGTTTTCTGATCGTAATAGCACTTAATGCATTGCTTAGTGGGTGAATTATGTATAGACTCTTGCTATTCATTTGGATAGTGCTGGTTCAAATCCCAGTACTGACATTATTTACTTTTTTTATACAACCAACAAATTAGCATAGAAAACAAAATTTTACTTTTGCATGAATATTTGCTAGGATCAATACTTTTACCGCTCACAACAAATGACAGTATACATTGCAGTTTTCATGTAACTAGCATTTTTGTCATTCTGTAGCTAGTTTAGGAGCAGATTGTTTGTAGTATATTCAAGTTGAATACATACAATGTCAAAGTACAAGGTTGAAGTCACACTGCTTTTTCTTATTAGACTACAATGTTTATTCACAGGTTGAATGTCAATGAAGTGCTGGCTCGCCTGGAAAATCATATTCAACATATCTCGTCGGCTGACATTTATACGGAGCCACCGTGTAACTCGGGATCAATCTCTGAAGAAGACTCAGACGATGAAGATCAGCCTTCTGACCTAACTCATTTGTCTGGAAAGCAACTGGATGCATCAGCGGAATTAGTTCTTCATCAGCCAATTAATGCAAATTCTATAGACAACGACGAAACGGAGATTAGAATTACAGAACCACTGCCCAAGAAAAACAAAAACTATCATAAAAAGTCCATAAAACAGTGGACATCAGATGATCTGATAAGTGAGCCGCCTCAATCAGCAGATCCGCCAAAATATTTTGAAAAACAGTGGTCACCTGCCGACGTTTTTGAATTCTTTTTTGATGACGAGGTAATAGAACAAATTATTCAATTTAGCAAAAGTTATGCTGCTGACAAAGCTTCACACCAGTTTCATGTGACGAAGGAGGAGATGCGTGCTTGTTTGGCATTGCTGCTTCTGAGCGGTTATGTTTCTCTACCACGACGAAGAATGTATTGGGAAAAGCTACCAGATGTCAACAACGAAGCTGTTGCAAGCACCATGTCTCGGCGTAGATTTAAAGAAATATTCCGCTTTCTTCACTTGGCGGACAACAATCACTTGCAAAAAGAAGACAAATTCGCGAAAATCCGTCCACTTGTTTCGCTATTGAATGCAAAATGGTTGGCTCATTTTCCGAAGGAAAACTTTCTTGCAGTAGATGAAGCAATGGTGCCATATTATGGCCGAAACGGAGTGAAACAACATATTTATGGGAAACCAATAAGATTTGGTTAGAAAGTTTGGTGCTTATGCACACGTATCGGCTATCTTGTGCAGGCAATACATTATCAAGGAAGCACCACAGGCTATTCAAATCCTGAGTTTGGTATGGTTGGGTCTGTTGTTCTGGACCTCATATCCGAGTTGCCGTCTGAAGTCGAGTACAGATTGTTTTTTGATAACCTTTTTACTTCCATTCCGCTAATTGACCACTTGAAGCAATCCAATATTGGAGCCACAGGGACAATTAGGGTGAATCGCACTGGTAAAACACCGCTGTTAGACCCCAGTTGCATGAAGAAAAAGGCTCGCGGTACTTACTGCCATGCAAAAGAAAAAGATTCTGGATGCATCCTTGTCCGCTGGAATGACAACGGCGTGGTTATTTTGGCATCCAACTGCTATGGTGTCAACCCTGTGAGGTCAGCTTCACGTTGGTCCAATGCAAAGAAAAAGAGAATCTCCATCGATCAGCCGGATGTGGTATATCAATATAATCAGTTTATGGGAGGGGTTGATCGATTGGATGAAAATATTGCCAAAGTACGTGTGGCGATAAGGATGAAAAAGTGGTGGTGGCCAATGTTTAGCTGGTTTTTGAATGTTTCTGTCAATAATGCATGGCAAACATATCGCATGCTTGCCCGCTCACAACAACTTGAGTCACTAGACTTACTTGGCTTTACCAGAAGGATCGTCCTGACTTACGTGAACCGATACAGTTCATTCAAAGATTCAAAACCAGTAGGAGGAATTCCAATGCGGGTCATTCCCGAAACAAGATATGACGGGCTTCACCATTATGTTGCTTCAACGGAAAAGCAAATCAGGTGTGCACTCTGCCACGAAAAAGTAAAAAGACAATGCACGAAATGTGGTGTTGGTCTTCACGTAGACTGCTTTTTAGGATATCACACAAAGTAGCTGTAATTGATTGTTGTTTGATATTTCATGTTTGTTATTTGTTATTTTTCTGGTGAAATTTTCTGCAGTAAAAAAATACAATTGTATTGCAATGTCTTCTGTTCTGCCAGCAAAGTTCAGTTATTCCGTCAAAAGGCAGAGAAAAAATAATGCAAAGAAGTCAAACACATTATTAATGCAAAAAAATTACCAATAGATACGATTTTTTCAGCAACATATTAGCGCAAATGATGCGCTCGCTTGCTATTAAATTCGGTACTATATGTGCTCAACTGCTCATCGTCCTTTTAAAAGGACGGTAACGTAACAAAAAAGCAAACAAGAAATTAATTTTTTTTTTCAAATAACTTAAGAACTATGTTTCGAAAATTAAATTTGATAAAAATATTCGAAATCTTTCTATGTGTGGACACTAATGGGTTAACAGCATCTCTAGTATTCAAAAAAATATAATTTGATTCGTCGTTGAATTACGTAAAAAACTAAAACAATTTATGACAACGTTTGCAAAAGTTACTGTTAAACAAATTCCAATGGACATGAAGTATATACAAACCCAACAAACAATTTAATCGACAAACCCCTTTTACTGATATCACTCGGCAGGGCTACAGGTCAAGTATGCAGAGGTAACCAGTTTGATTTGCAGGCTTTACACAAGAAACTTCGTAAAAGTAGCAACAAAAGACTGTTGCAAATGGAGGACCTTAGCCTCTGCTTCCTGAATTTAGATATCCTACTTTTAAATTAACCCCGGTTTTACGAACAGTATCCTGTACAACTCACGATTCAAATTAAACGCCCAAACTTTGTTTTCGTGTTTGCTAGCAGACTGTTTCGTTGGTAGAAAGACATTGTGGAAGTTCCAGAATTCTACAGAGTTCGATAACATCTTATCGGCTTGGACTAAAAATCAAATAAACAACATAGCCTACTGTATAGTTGACTAAAAAGAATTCTGCGTAGAGTCTGTAGCAGGACCGAGTAGAATAAATAAAAAAGGACCTTCGAGGGGATAACCAGAAGCGCTACACCAAATATTCTTAATTTTGCTGATCCTCTTATAACAAGAAAGGCTGCTTTCCCTTGCAGCAAAAACGAGATAAGGTACACCAAGTATGATCAAGAGGCACCTGTTCTTCAAGTAATCTTGCGTTTGGAAGAATTTCTGTTGATACACGCCTTCAGTTCTAAAAGATAAAGAAGGGCATACAAAGAGTTTACTTACTCCGAAGAAAAGAAAACAAGATTTGTGAGACAATTCACTGCTGGAAAGTAAACACTACTTGTGGAGACTGTCATTGAATTACCTCTTCTCAGGGGATGAAACGCCGTAATTTTTCTGCAGTTAAAAAAAAGAGGGTGAACCGTAATCAGATCTTGGGCCGAATTTTTCAGAATTGGCTGTAGTTGTTGAGAAAGCACAGAAAGAAAATTACAAAGAAAAAGACGGAGAAAAACTAGCAAGCACATTGTTGATGTTTGTTCCAAAAGAAAGTCTTGGAAAAATAAACAATCACACGCTTCAGCGAAGAAATGGAACAAGGTTGGCCGGCTGAACAAATTATTCTAAAGATACCTGTCAACAAAGACGTCAAATTTGTTCCTGGAAAAATAAGAAGACGAAGCCGTCTATTTAGTTTAAAAAGTTTGCTCGACTGTTCGAGCAGAAAATCTTGGTAAATGAGAGCAGTAAGATAAGGAAGGAAAGAAAAAGAAGAAATCATACGGAAATTAAGACGTTGGAGGAAACTGTGTAGTTAGGACGTAGCAATATGTAGTGGTAGGAATTATTTTTAAAAATGCAGGAAAACAGTTCGGACAACAACACAAGCACAACTTATTTTACTCTCGTTTGTATTTATTTCAATGTAAACAAATTTGGGCTAAGTAAAAATAGCCATTCAATGTTTTATAGTTTAACAGTATTTGAGGTAAAAAAAAGAATAATTTGAAAAGATTTCTCCTTTGGTCATAATATTACCTTTTTGCCGTTATAAACCTTCAAGCAATAACTTTTGTTCACACCCACTACCACTGATGCAGTACATTTCTACAACAAACGGTGTAACCAAACAAGGAAAACGGCCGTGAAGTGTATTTCCCCAGAACCAAACAACGCAGATATCGAAAAATTTGAACGCGGTATCATAAACTTCTTGCCGCCAACAAGTGGTGTTCTACCAGCAGGGATTAATGCACCCCCAGGGGTCCACCGATGAATATTTTGGGATCTACTTCAGGAAGACACCGTGCATAAAGGTTTTGAAGTCAAGGCGGATTGAAAAGGTCTAAATTGAAAGACCTCGTTTTACTTTAACAACTGGAATGTTCGACGCCATTTAAACATCATAGCCCATGGGACCACCATCTCTCCAAACTTGCATCCAAAATATCTTGGAGTGAAACTAAATGCACTTTGAAGACCATCGTGAAAGTGTTGGCTCAAAGCAATCTTATCTGACCCTTGGTAGGCCCATCTTGGAGTGCAGGCGCCACCACTCTCAGCATTGCCGTGCTTGCACTTACTTTCAGCACTGCAGAGCATGCTTCTCAAATGTGGTGTCAAAGCACCCGCACCAACAAGTTAGATGAATTGCGGATAATAAATGGCCGCCTGAAGCCCGTCCATACCCATTTTTTTTGGTGCTAGCAGGAATAGCTCCAGCCAAACTTACAGGGCCATGTGCTACAAAAACAAATATCTTACCATGCTTGGAAAAGCGTCTAACCTGTACCAGATCCTCACAGCCTTGGCCCTGAGCGATTGAAATGGTGTCGCTCTTTCTACCATCACTCAGCAAAAACTTGTTGCCCCGATTACAATCCACCGAGACCTGGAAAGAAGAGCAGGCGCATAGCCATTCTTCCTCCCATTCAATGGTAGATCCAAACACCACGGCAACTTTAGGGGCTGACTTTCCTCGGAAACTGTGGATAACTTTAAATGGCCTCAGCACCGAAGTAGGTCGTTTTGGTGCTGATATGCATAGGTGGGGGCTGAAACCATCAGTACCATGAATGTGTGACGCATCTACTCAAACCGCAGATTACATTCTATATGATTGCATTATTCTTTGCCCTGCCAACTTTGTGCTGGACCTTGCAATCATAAATGATGGCATGAAAGAGTGGCTACAAGATCTACAGCTACCGCAAAATGACTTGAGATCTATCTCATTTTTCAAAAAAAAAAACAAAGCGTTTGTTTGTTGCAAAAACATTTATTGAAAATAAACACTTTTAATAATATTTTGTCTTGTTGCCCTTGTTTTTCATAACCAATTGTAAGCGTTTGGGGACAGAGTCACTTAAATTTCGAAAACATCTAAGCATCATCTCCAGGTACCACACTTTCTTCAATTCCTCCTTAAGGGTATCTAAATTAGGGGTTTTTTGATCTGACATAGTTTTTTTCATTTTCTGCCAACAATTTTCAATGAAATTTAAATCAGGGCTATTCCCTGGCCGTTTTAGAACATTATTGCTGCTCAAGAAACCTTGTCACCTTTTTGGCCTGGTGGAAGGTTGCATTATCGTGCATAAACACCTCAGACCCATGAATGCGGAAGAAGTTGAGCATATGCTCCTTCAAAACCTTCACATAAAGATCAGCATCCATTTTTTTGTTTTTCGGAAGAAATTAAAGTCCTACCCTTCGTTTGTCACCAGAAAAACTTCTCCACAACATGACTAACTCTGGATGTTTTACAGCTGGAACCGTATATCGAGGGTCAAAACGGTCAGATGGCCTTGGACGTCGCACTGTGGTAGACCCCATCCGAAAAACTTGAAAATTGCTCTCATCTCAAAACATTACTTTTTTCCACTCTTCAGTGGTCCAATACGCATACACTTTGGCGAATGCCAGGCGTTATTTTTTCGTTCGCTTAGTAAGAAAGTTTTTTTTTACTGCTTTGCGGCTGGCAAATCCAAGTCCTTTTGATGTGTTGCTGCATGATACAAATTGTGACATTTTTCAACAAATTTGGATGAAGAGTCTGCAGATCCAATGCAGTTAAACCAGGATTTTTTGAAGTTCTCGTTTCATAATGGTGTCAGCAAATCGTAAAGTTTTTCTTCTTCTCCCACCACCAAATTTATGCTTGGGAAGTGTGTTGCATGGAAGCTCTTTGGATGCAGCCAAGATCCTCATGATGGTCTCTTTTCTTCTTCCACTACGCTCGCATGTGACTTTTATTGGCACGTTTTCCTGCCTCGATGCAAAAATCTGAGCCTTCTCTTCATCACTGGGGTAGTTTCCAGGCAAAACTAGAGAGTTTTAAATATAGTCAATCAGACTAAAAACTTATATTTTGCCCTCTCTAAAACTCTCAAACTCGTAATGAATTCCTCCAAAACTTACTCCGAATTCTCATCACCAGTTTATTGTAATAAAATCCTCAAAGCATTTTTATAATATTGTCTTGACAATAGCTGATTGTTCACATTTTATTGATTTCAACAAAATAATTAAGTAACATATGGTTTATTGCAAGAATGCAACTTCCAATGAAAAAAGACCGCGTGAAAACTCATCAAACGCGTGAAAATGATTTAGGTCTGAACTGATTTTGGGATAGCTGTAGCTGTCATCCTATCATAAGCTCAACTCAAACGCAAGAAAAAGTTGATAAATGTTAAAGCAATAACTCCAACAAGGAATTGGCAGAAAATTTAGAAGAATAATTTAAAGTAGGTAAAACAATTTTTTTTGAAAAGTTAATTGCAAAAAATATATTGATTTTTATCTGACTATTGAGTATAGGGGGTCTATATTATTGACCAACATCTTCAAAGGAGTCCATGGTATAAAAAAATGATAACCACTGTTCTAACTCATTTCACTACATTGCCGATTTTTAGAACTTTTTGTACATTAAGGTGTTTTACTTTTTAAACAAACGTCACAAACTTTCGTGTTTCACTCGAACAAAACTTCTAGCACGCTACAAGTATAATTTAACGCTACTGGGAATCTGACTATACTTCCTGTTTTGCTGCAGATTCGGACAAAGTTGTTTCCAACTAACCATATCTAGTTCACAAATGCTTACCCCAGGTGCTGTGTATTTGTTGATTTTGAAAGATAGAAAATTGAAATCAAAATAAACCAAAAAGAAATTTAAAGATGGACCAAAAACAACACCAGTTTGACGACCAGATAAGATTCGAGACAGCAAAGTCGTCCTTTCTTTTGGCTCTACGGCGCGAGTGAGCATGCTGATAACTGAAGACGAAGCCCCAATCGAAACGCCAACAATGAGACGACTGATGACAATCATGTATGGAGTCGTTGAAGCACAATACATAAAGTTTCCTAAAAGCATTGAAATCAATATAAAATGTTGCTCTCAAGTCTAAGCATACAGTTTTGGGCTTCAAAAGTGGGTTTTAGCTAAAGTGTTCAAAAAACTTCAAAAAAATCACGGTCATTTTATATCGAGTAGTCTTAGCCTTAATTTTTTTTCATTGGTGCGATAGCCTACTCTTATAAACATCTTAGTTTCTAGCATTACTCATGCATTGAAAAAAGGAGATAGGCATACTTGAACGGATGGATATTTTTGAAATAAACATCTCTAAGTCTTTCAAATTTATTTTTGGTTTTGATATGTGTGAGGTAAATTATGTATTTTTATCATTGGATGACGAAAAAACCGTTTTGTGGGTTTAATGTGAAAAAGTGGTAAACATCATTACTACTGCAGCTACCATGCAAGAGATATTTAAAAAAACGTGAGTAGAACAACTTTTGGTCTGACTATCTTCGGAGTTAGGGCGATGCTGTCTCAAACAATGCAATCAAATTGGAGAATCTGTATTGAAATATCTTTTGTTGGGATTCTATAACGTCTTTTACATGAGCTTTTTACGCACTATCATAAAATAACTCCTACAGTAAACTATTCTTTGTGCCGATAAGTGAAGCCTACGCAGTTGGTAGCTTGATGTAAAAGTGATTTTTACATTCTCTCTCCACAAACATACCCTGCGTTACTTTCGGCGACGCAGTTAGAATGCCAGAGCCCCCAGCGAGCATACAGATAAGGACCAGTTCTATTTGATGGATCTAAAACCAATGCTGTGTGTTAATTGCCATCTTGAATGCAATGCTACCATCTGCAGCCTATTAGTTTTTTGGGGGGGAGGTTCTATGCGTTCCTTGTTTGGGCGTTTTTGTTTATTTTTTGATCTTCCTGAAAATACACCAGCAATATACTGTATACTGCATTTTGTTTATCATCTTGATAGACAGCACCAAAAGAGCGCGGTCGTACGTCTTTACAGTGAGGAAATAGAAATCTTTAATTAACACCAACAACTACACGTACCTCCTACTGCAAAAATGCTGGCTATTATCACAGCAGCTTTAGTTTTGCCGACGTAATCAGTAACACGACCAAACACTGGAGCAGATAAAAGCCCGGTGAGACTCATGGCAGATAGACAAAGTCCAATTACCGATTTGTCACCATGAATACTTCGAATGAATAAATTCAAAGTAGGCATAATAATCCCTGAAAATATATAATAAGAGAAGTTACTACTTTGATTTTTGTTCAGTCAAATATTTCTTTAGCGCAATTGTGGTAGTAGCCAGGGCTTCAAACTCGGACTCGATCTTTTTGCCAAACTCGAGCTCAAACTTGAACTCGAAAAATAAAAATCCCTAAACTCTAACTAGAAAAAACATAGATCGAGATCGAGTTCATTATCTGCATAATTTTGAAAGGAGTATTGTAAATGATATTTTGGAGTTAGAGCGGTGTTGATTTTAAAACCGGTCTCAAACCTTTTTTTCGAAATTTTGGCTTTGGGTTTGATAGTCTTGGTTTTGGTCTTAACCAGGGCTACGAACTCAAACTTAATAAAATCTGCCTTCTTTAGGAAACTTGATCTCCAACTTAAACTTGAAAAATCAAAAATAAAGAGCTAGAACTCGGACTTGCAAATTTTTTGCTCGAGCTTGAACTCGAATAACAATCCCTGGAGTTTGCAGTCCTGGCAGCAGCATATCGAAAAGGTCGAGAAAGCGTGGGACGTAAACTACCTCTAAAGCAAAAAATGTGTTTACTTTCAAAAAAACTTGCCTTTTCCTGATAGGCCTTCAAAAAGATGAACAGCGCCGAGATGCTTGTACCGACAATTCAGATCGCGCAATATCTTTATCTCAGTATCGCTTTCGCGTTACGCAAAGTATTTTTCTCAGTTGAATTGGCGGCTTTTTGCGCAGATTTTCATAAGCTGAATGTCGTAAATTAGGCAAACAGTTTTGTTACTTTGCTTAGAACAGGCCAAAAGGTTGTAAATGTGGTAAAAATTTTGTAAGTAATAATTTAAGTTATTTTTGGTAGTTTTGTATTGACCTGTTGCTATAAGGTGAAAAAAAATTTGCGAGCATGGAGCACAGAGAACACTGCGAGCATGACGAGGGAGCACAAGTTCCTCAGTGGAAATCGAGGAAACCTGTGTGTCAAAGAATTTAAATGAGACAGTACGCCTCCAATCCGAGAAAATGGAAGAGTGGATACGAGAGATAAGGGGAGAGAGACTACAAGGGATTTCAGAGGGCACAAGTAGCGCTCCCCGTCTGGCCAGTTCATCAGCCGCGTCGTTCCCCTGGAGAAACAAATGTCCGGGAACCCATTGTAGCCTGATAGAGCACGAGGAGAGAGAAGAAAGTTCCTGGCAGATCTGCCACAGAGTTTGAGATAAGAGGAAAGATGGAGGAGAGGACAGGGTGGCGAGGACAGAACGAGAGTCAGATAGCAGAAGAAGAGAAGAGAAGAGAAATGGTATACTTGTTGGTTCTGCCGAGACCAGCAAAGGGTGTGCAGAATGGCGCAGGCTTCAGCGGAAAAACGTGAACATACTGGGCCTGCTGAAAAGGAAAGAGTGGCCTCAGTGCCATAGAAATAGCAGTTGGCTAGAACGCCGGAGCCGCCCTTGCCAAAAGAAAAAGGAACAGAGCCGTCTGATCAGAGTACCAGAACATGAGTGGGGAGAGAGTCAAGGTGGGCGAGAGCCCCACCTTGGCGAAATCGAGGAGGATCAGAGCTGTTGTGTCGCGAAATTTGTTTAGCTTTTTTTACTGTGTCAACAGACAAAAAAATATAAAAAACACTGGTTTAAATCCACATTGCCATTAGGGCAGTATAAGTCTCACGAATAGCTGATAAAATGTATTTGTTTTAACAGTAAATGATTCTAATCAACTTCAAGCAATGCTTTACGCTGAATGATATACATATATACGGTAGATAGTCAAATATTGGGTTGCAAAATCTGAAAATTCTCATCTAATCCGATGTATCAGGCAAATAAGCTTCTCGGTGGTGTGATCAACAAAAAAAATCAAGCAGGCCAAATTGTTTTATATGCTGTAGTCGGTGACAGCAGTTGTGATTTTCTGTCATCAAAATAATGGCTCTTGTGGCTTGTTACTCATCAGTTCCGGTTAGTTCAGAGAATGATTACGTTTATAAGTCTCATGCGTTACAACCCATGTTACTTTTCAGTTCATTTCAGTTTAGAACTGTAGAGCCACTGAGTTGAAATGTAAAAAGAAGGGTTGCACATTAGATCAATTAACGTAACTATTCTTAGTAACCTAAATATTGATACTTGCCTGGCAAGAAATAGGTCGCTAGGTCTATGCTATGGGGAATCAGTCTTTGCTTTTCTAGAGATTTTATCTTTTCGGCGTTCCATATTTTTGCTGAACAGTTTTTTGGTTGGGCCATGCAAGCTTAAACAAATTCAGTCGTGGTCAGTAGGGTAGCCAGAAGCAAATTTTAGGGGCAAAAATATGAAATTTATTGGATAACCTTTTATGGGAGATTTCAAAAAAGGGAATTTTTCCATCTTCGTCCCAAAACAAAAGTGAGAACCCTCTTTTGATGATCAACTTTTTGAAAGTGACTATTTTTGATCTAAACTGCATTTATTTCTTGATTATCTCAAAAACTTTAGCGGGATCATTGCTAATGTACCGGTAGTGTAGCGGTTTCGAACCGGGATTTTGTGTTAAACAGTGTTCTTGATCTAAGTTGTCTTCTATCACCTTATTTTTCAGCGCTTTTGGTCAATTTTTTTGGTTGGCAGATTAGTCAATTAGGACACATTTTTAGTTTCTGATTTTGCTTTAGCCATATTTTGAAGTGTTTGAATTATTTGACTTTGCTTTAATTGTATTCAGTTTAGTTCAGTTGGTTCCGTTTTGTTTAGTTTTATTTAGTTCGGTATGCTATGTTCAATTTGCTAAATAAATCGATCCATTCTTGTTGAGCATTTTTTTCAATGAGAAGCAGTAGCAAAGATTTACAGTTTTAATGTACAATCGCCAGTCACCCCAACTGGTGATTGCTACAGTAGCACCCCTAGCTACGCCTACGGCAGTTGAGGCGTTTGATCAGCTTATACCAAAGATACAAGATACCAATTTGCACTAATAAAATAATTTGGTTTAACTTAAAAAGGTAATGAGGTTTTCCAATTACCTTTGTCTAATCAAATCAAACTAGGTCAAAAAAGAAAGTACTTCCAGGAGGTACGCTGCAAACGTGCCAGTATAAAGATGTTTCAAAATAGTAAAGCTATTTTTTCAGCATGACATAAGTAACTACTCACCCCACCAAAAACAATCTGGCTTGTTAATGTTGGAACTACCTGCTTGAAGTTTGCACTCATTATTGATTCGAAATAAATTTTCTCTTGACTCCATTGAAGTGTTTGTCAATTGAATGAATTGTACCCCATTAGCACAAGAGAATTTTAAAATTATGTCACCGTAATGGGGTATATTAGGTACTTTTTCCTTAAATCTTTCTAATTGATGTATGGTGTTTTAAAACTGAAGACCATATCTTTGAAGATTAACCCCGAGAAGGAAAAGGTTTTAAACTGAAGACTATGCTGAGGGATTTGAGCAGCAGTTATTGGTTTCAATTTTTTTCAAACTTTATTACACGTGCTTATTTAATTTAAACGTAAAAGAGGAATATAGATTTTTCGTGAAGCAAAACCAGGTGTAACGCTGCAAAAAATGTTGACCAGCGATATTTTATTGCTCAATTTTAATTTAGTTTGTAGTGCAACCAGAATATAATCGATTCCAGCCGAGCCTTTATCACAACAGTTTTGTTTCATGAAAACGTATTGACATAGGCCAATGTGTTTATCTAAAGCAAAGTAAGCTGAAAAGAGAGTGTTGTTTTATGGAAACATTAAACGCTAAAAGTCAAGTTCAAGTTCAAGTTTTTTCCATCAACCTTTAAACTGGCGCGTTTTACTTTTTAAATGCATGTTTCGCTCTTACGATTTTCTGCCAAATACTAAAGTGTTTTACTAACGAGTCGTGCGAGATGATCATTTACCTACCATATTCCAATCCGGAGAAGAAGTAGTAGAATCCTGCTGTGATAAATGTCAGTAAGCGTTTGTTGCACATATTTCAAAAACTATCTAGGTCACGTTGAACAAATCATTTAAAACTTAAATTAATCTGATACGCTACTGCAAGACAAATGATCAGGTTTTATACTTTTATCTTCCATTTTGTCACGAGAAAATCTGTTTTGATTATACGTAGAACAATTTGTGTTCATGCTCACGTCGGAGCTCCATCGCAAACTCACCCCTTTTTCACTCAAGCACAACAAAATATCGTAAAGCTTTTCATCCTAGTGTATCCCAACCTTTTGGTTACCATGCTTTCATCCGCTACTCTTTTCTAAGTTACTCTTTACCTCCCTTACATTTAAGGGTGAAATTCAGCTGATAAAATATATAGGCGTAAACTCCCATTTCGAACATGTTGATTTTCAAAGGAAAAAAATCCTCGGCTTGTGTTGTGGTAACATTCATCAACTTTTTTTTGATCGAACCTGTTCTTACGACTCTTGATTGTCACCATTGTCTACATTCACTATACTGACCTCACAGTGAACACAAATAGCAATAATCTTGTTTGTGGTACAGAATTTTAATATAGCTTTGAAAAAAGCTGTTGGAGTCGTAAGCTTTTTATAACGCTCTCATTAGTGGCGATATCGCGTCAAAAGGGAAGACCTAGAGTGAAAAAGTGTTTTGTGTGATCATTGATCACAATGGTTCAAAAAGCTTTTTTCAAAGCTATATTAAAATAGCAAAGAATTAAATTACTTTTTTGAGCGGAATCAATTGTATTTAAGTATCAATTTCTCCATATCTATTCCAAAACAAACTTGAAGATCTGTTTTTCTTGAAAGCGTTTTCTCTGCAAATTTTGTTCACTTTCCGTAAAACCTGATTCTGCCTCCCGTGGGGGAGTCGGTCTTCCTGGTTGGGAAACACTGCTCTATCCAAAGATAAAACAATCCAAAACCAACGCCAGCTATGAGCTCACATTCTTACGCTGGATAGCAAGCATGCATTGCCTTGATTGAGCAACGTCGCCCAAAATCATTGACTAACCTAAAACACCTTCACTGCAACGGCAGACATGCCAAACTCAAAACAGTAACAGAACCCTAACGACAAGATATTTTTTCGGCGGGCCGCATGTCGACCCTGATACTATCAGTGATAAAAATTTGATAGAATCGAGACTTATATGCAATCCAAAAAGAGTCGCTAAAGCATCAGTGATTGCTAAGCTTTTTTCGTCATTTCCACTTTCAGATGTGTCTGAATTTCTATTTTTCACATCCTATCGAGTTTGGGTTTGTGGAATTTGACCTCCAAAAATAGGATATTCAAAAACTGGACCAAAAAGACCCTCAACGCAAGTTAAATTCCAAAAAAATCATCCATTCAAAACGAAAACAAAAATGCTCTCCACTCAAGTTAACTCGCAAAAAACCGAGATTAAGGTATTTTAGGTTGATTTCCAAAAATGAGGCATTAAAAATGTAAGCTTGTCACACCCTTATTGTCTTTAAATGATGCCCCTTTGGAAACTTCTGCATAATTCCTAATTCTTCATCTTAATCTCTGTTATTTTCCATGGCTTTAAAACCGCTGAATTGCCTACTGTTGCTATTAGCTTTAGGTATTAGGGAAGCATAAGTAATTATTTATCACATTCCTACTTTAACCCATTACGCTTACGTCAACAATAGGTCAAATCATAATCTTTGCCAACTAACACTTTTTGAAGCATCTCAAAGGCCGCATCAAAAACAATTGCTGTCTTCACCAACGGGCCTTACGTTGCGCAGGTCTGCGGTAAGACATAAGCTTGTTGTAATTACACTTGTACCAATTTTTGAGGACAAAAATAAGAATACAGTGTTTTAAAACCTACGCCATAAGCAGTTCAGAATTAGCCAGTTTATCGACATGCCTTAATTGCTGTATACAAGTGGTCCAATTTAACGTTGTCACATTTGAGTAAAGAGAATTTTAACAACTGGATGTACAACTATAGTATAACTCTCTATCTGGCAAAAAAAATTCGACTCACATCCACACCAACCGGTCAAACAATTAACATCTACTAAAGAAACAACCAAATTTGTCGTAAAGGGGCGTAGTTTCTGTACCTCTAATGATCACTATCTTGCACTAAAATAAAACCAGGAGTAACTCGCAAATAACTTTTTATATCACACTTGTTTATTCGTTCTTTCCGAGTCAAATTTGGAGCTGGGCGCTATACTAATGATTGGTGCGCTAAAATGGAATTTTATGTTTGATGATTACAAAAATAATCTATTTAGTCGTGATTCTATTTCACCAAGAGTTGGCTCATTCTTAGAAATTGTTTTTGTGACCTGAAATTTCTCCGCTGCGCATTTGACCAGGCCCCCGCATAGCCACAAAACGGGTCACCAAAACGTCTTGCACCCAATCCTTGTTGGTCTATTAAACTATTGTCATGTTTACGCCAAGGGAATCTTTACATAATGATTGTTTTTTGCTTTTTTGACTTCCTTTCAAGCTTGACAATTCATTACTTGTAATTTTCCCCCAATCCCGACCTTCCTATTTTAGAACAAAACCTGATTTTATTTGCTCACAGCTTATCATATTACCAATATTTAGAGAAACCTATTCCATTTTAGGTACGGAAAGGGAGAAACTAATTCAAATTTGGAGTTGGGCGTCACAATGTTCCTTATCCCAACCTCCTTACTCCTAGATGAAAAGTGGTCTTATTTACAAAAAGCTTATCGTTTCACAGACCTTCATTTTTTCCATTTTCAAGGAGAGGAGGTACAAGTTACAATTCGTGATAGGTTTCAAGTGAATTATACGTTTAAAGAAATATATTATTTCCTGGCAAACCTAGCATTGTGACAAAATTGTTGTTTATTGGAAGCGTTCAAAAAAAAAGAAAAAAATGCTTAATTAAAATATTTAAAAAAGAACGCTTGCTTTGTTGCAAGCGAAAGTCAGTTTGCTGAAAGTTTATACTATTGTAAGCAGGTTGTTATTTGTTCCAAAAAAGCTTTTAACAGCGTTTCTATCGTCACTATTTTTGGGAAAATGAGGAAAACAAGTTTTACAATTAATTCTTTGTTATGAGGTCATCATAGTGCCCGAAAAGGTCAAGTTTTTGCAAGTCTCGAATAAAGAGGAAAGAGGTTCTGTTAGCATTAACAAAAAATACAAATTTTAAAAAATCTTCTTCAATTGTGTCGTCATCGTGAAGTCACCAACATCCCAAGGACATTTATCCACAGGTGGTGATCAATTATGCTAAGTTTCATGTATATACGCCTAGAGTTTGAGTTATTGATGCAAGGAAGACAGAATCACGTTTTAGAGTATAGATCAGGCTATTACAACATTAGAACAGGGATCCTGTACCCATACTAATTAGCAATGACCATAGTGCAATTGGTTGAAGAAGGTAAGGGTTTGAATTCCATTCCTAACATTTTCTCTACATTTTTGTCATTTCTAGTGTTTAATCAATCAAAATTCAGCTATAGAGTTGAACAACAATGAGCACAGACTTTAGGCACAGCCGCATACACGCCAAATTGAAACTGACAACTACCATAAAAAGATGTAATCCCGTCGATAAATTTATTCGCAAACTCAACGTTTTGCTCCCGTCAGTAACCAGGGAGCTTTCACAGAATCGGGTAGGTGTTATAATCACTGAACTGGGCATTGGGCTTGCAGATATTTAGGACAATTTCAAATCTGACTACAATGCACTAATCCAAGACCAAGTCTGACACAAAATTTCAAATGCAAACCACCAATCCATCTACAGTACTATGAATTTGAAATATCAATCAGTGATTCACCTTCATCACTGTGAGAAACATAGTTTTGATATTAAGGAAAACCATTACATACAAACGAGTAATTAAGGTAAACTCAGTTGAAAGACAGCAACGAACATTTTTTATTATGCTACACATCAGAACAGAACAATTTTTC
The DNA here is from genome assembly GCA_963675345.1 of Trididemnum clinides. Classification (NCBI taxonomy): domain Eukaryota; kingdom Metazoa; phylum Chordata; class Ascidiacea; order Aplousobranchia; family Didemnidae; genus Trididemnum; species Trididemnum clinides. The sequence goes on from OY776304.1 coordinate 10,721,009, forward strand.
AGTTTAACATTATGCTTTGTGTACAAGAATAATCATGTCATATCATATTTAGCTAAATTAAACTTAGACATGTCTATAAAAACTTCAAGTCCAAGTCCACGCTAAAAACCCTCAAATCCATGTGCGTTGCCCTGCCAGTGTAACATATTTTGGATATTTTTCCCACTTACGATTTTGTTAATGTAGCAATCGTATAGTTTTTAACGGAAACTCTGTTTATCTTTCTTAGAATCGTGAAAAATAATGTTTCAGGTTGTTTTGCTGGTAAATAGAGAGAATAGCCTATAACTTAGACTGTAATAATTAATTAATTGTGTTATGTTTTGACTTAGAAATTGGCTATGTGTTGAGTAAACTAATTGGTTAACCACTGCATGACACTGCTTATCAGCAATGTAAAATCTGCGCAGCTTGCTGTAGTCAAAGTTATTTTCCTGCTCTGGACTGTATTTATACGCTTTTGGTAATATTACAACAACTTGTTCGTTTGCTGGCTTGTGTGATGCGGTGAAGTGATTTACGAATTTCAATCTCAGTAGAGTGTTAAGGCGCCAATCCCTACTGCCGTACTCTACCACATATGAACTATTAAACATAAAAATATGAAGACAATCCTTATAATTTGACATTTTTATGTTCAAGAGCTTGCATGTTACACAAGTTATAGCATCTACCGTATTCTGAGGAAGCTCCGCGATTACTGAGGAGAGAGAAACGTCAAATTTGCAAACAAAATTGTCGAAAGAACAATTATATCGGTTTATGATAACAATATACTCGACAAATCAAAAGTGCCTGCTATATTGAATTACTGACAACTACGTCGTACTAAGCTAAATCGCAATGAATTGGACCACGTTAAGTGGCTCTAATTTTCCATGCTCAGCACCAAAAAACTTGAAAATTGCTATTTTAAGTAATCTTTGACGCAATGGAGTAAAACGATATTTAAGTTCTTTAAGGGCACAAAGCATTTGAAATAATCTTTTAAAGAATGTTACATAAAAATATTTATTAACTGTTGAACAATGCAAATAGAGTTTCCTAATGATTTCCCGAAAACATCTGGCAACTGCTTCATGTATGCAGACGACTAGCCATCACCTACTTGGCATCAAATATTGTCAAAGTCGAAGAAAACCGATCTACTGACATGAAGACGATATATCAATACCTACATGCTGGCACTTAAAGCTTTCCCAACCAAAAATGCTGTCATAAATGTTCCATCTTAAGGACTATCTGGCTTCGAAATCAATTAAAGTAACTTTGCACCCCAACACAATTCTGAACTGTGAGCGATATTCTGCATACCTTGGAATCACCCTGGATCGGAATTTAACATATAAAAACCACTTGCACAAACTGGAACAAAAAGTATCTTCCTGAGTGGCACTGGTGAGAAAACTCTCGGGAACCAACTGGCGTGCCTCATTTGACACTTTACAAACCTCTGCTACAGCACTTGTATTTGCACCAGTTGAGTGCTGTGCCCCTGTTTGGTACTAAAGTACCCACACAAAAGCACTAGACGTATCTTTGAAGAAAGCAATGCGGATCGCTTCAGGCTGCATCCGCCCCACCTCTTTAAATTTTTTACCATCACTCTCGGGAATACAGTCACCAAGCTGTCGCTGGAAAAACTCTGCAAACGCTTATACTGCAAAGCAGAGCAAACTGATCATCTCTTACACAACATTCTGTACAGCAAAACCCCTCCCAAAAGGCTTAAATCTCGCAAAACTTTTCGTCTATTTCAGAATCACTACAAGACTATGACCCCCAGCAAGAACCAATATCACATAAACTGCAACCACACATCCAAGACTGGTCAAACAAACCCCCAAGACATGGCCTCCCTCGGAAAGCTTGTGTTGAATTAAATAGACTACTAATTGGAATAGGAGAATTCGGGGACTCGATGGTGAAACGGGAATTTGTTGATGGCAATCTATGCCAATGTGGAGAACCCCAAACTGCATACCACATTATCAATGACTGCAAATCAACAAGATCTCCATGCAGCCTAGCAGATGTTGACAACCCTATGCTTATGCGATATCTGATGAGCTGCGACTTCTGATGAAACTGTCATACCAATGAATGGAAGAGTTTCCTAAGGTAGGGGGTGCTGCAGTATCGCAGCACATACTGGCCACTCCAATTCAGCTTTCTTCTTTTACTGGATCAATTACGGAATGCATTAGAGTACGCTTTTTTATTTCATTGTTTTCAACTTGCCTCACTTCAACTCACGCTTGTTGAAAAACTATGTCTATGACAAAATTACTCTGAAGTAAGTTTGTACATGAAGCTACTGTATTATTCTAAGATTAGTACTTTTGGTTTAGGACTACTTCTTTGATGCGTACCAGGAGGAGAACGCATGGACAGAGTTCTCCTTTCCCTTTCTACCTTTTATTGTATCTGACCGGTGGTAAACTGTAGCAATACTACAATATAGCTCGTAGCGTGACTGCGCTAAAACTAAGCATTTATGTAAAAATTAACGTACTGCGATACTCACTTCCTTGAAAACTTATCGCATTAATTTCAACGTTTTTTTCTTGTTTAAATATTATGTGTTTATTAAAACACGATCGCTGCCGCACCTCACGACGGTATGTCACGATGCAGCACTTTTGAATCCGCTTTGGTTTGTTTAAGGTTTCTACAGCCTCTTTGCTCTTACTCGGCATATAGCTCATGGCGAACTTTTTCGTTCGAATATTAGATTGTTAATTTAAGATCAGGGTTGTTGGATGCTGAAGAACGAAGACAAATGAGTGCAGAAAATAAGAAAAAATTTGAAACTAGCCCTGCTATGATTGTACTCCTTTTAAAGACTTTAATAAAAACCGAAAGTTTTAAGATTCAAACTGAGAGAAGAGTCACCTGACCTATATTGCCAAAAAATATATCGTCACTGTTACTAGTGTTCCATTAATACTTATTAAGATAAAACGCTGGGTCTGCCTATTTTGTTCTGCATCTCAATTGATGGATGAAGAGATTTCGGAGAAAGGGAACGCATTACGTGATAGTCACTATTGAATAATGCGTTCAACCGGCGGTTAAGCTCATTTTCAGGCAGGCAAATTAATTTTGACCGTTTTGATTAGCATGCAAAGAAGTAACTGTTAAGCTTTTAGTAAAGATTTCAGATTTTTCATAACTTACCGTGTAATTTAGCTTTGTTTTGTAAAAATCTTAATTCCTTTTTCAACGTATAGAGTAGTCTAATATTGTTCATGTCACCTCTTCAAGACTTTAAAGTCAAAAGGTAATTTTTTTCATAGATGAAATAGAGATTCAGTTTAAGGTGGTCCATACGTGAAGTAATTAAAAAGCACATGATACGCAGTTTGATCCTGTGCGCCAAACTCGCATGACGGAAATGAACGACGACTCCACAGACACCTGTAGTGACGAAATCTCTTGTCTCTAGTTTAAAAACAATTTAAAGTGGCCAGAGTTGCCAATCTCAAATTTTCAAAAATCCCGTCAAAGGCGCAAAATGATCTCAAAGAAAAGAAAATTTCTGTGTCAAAATTCCCAAGATTCTAAAATCTTTGAATTCATGAAATATTTTAGGTTGGTCTCCAAAAAGTCTATGTCCAAAAACATACATCAAATTTCCTTTCCTCCCAAGAAAGATGTTGTGCCTAATGCACAACATCCAATTTTCCATCCTTTTCTCAAAATCTGACAACTAATTCTCTAATTTCAGGTTGATCACCAAAAAAAAGGTTTTTTCCTAATGCAAGCAAATTATAAAGCTCGACCTCAAAAATTTCAAAATTTTTTCCAACACTTTTTACCAAATAAAAATTCCAAAAAAATTTTCAGTTCGTTTGAAAATTCTCAAGATCTTAGGATAAATTCCAAAAATTGGCAATTGATGAAAGCGAATTCTGGGATAAACTGGGAGAGATTGGAGCTGTTATGTTTGGAGGTTATGGCGAATTGCGCTGGTCAGCAGGCTGTCTGCAAATCCAGAATGTTAAAACTAAATCTACAGAGTGCGGCAGCATGACGAAGAGAAAGGCGCCTTCAGGGCAATTGCTGGAAATTCAGATCTTGTTGGTTTGTTGTCACCAGTCCATTAAAAAGGTGGCTGTTTTCATCTTGAGCTCTTTCTACCAGCCAGGCTATGTTATTTTCTCTGAGCAACTGTGTTTAGAAAAATTCTGCAAGTACCGTCTAGAGGTTTACTGCTCACGAAGCCATTGATAGTTCTCAAAGTGTCATTTACGGATGCATCCAGCTTGCCATTGCGGGTATTTTTTTTTTTTTTATTTGCCATATTTATCCTCCATTCACGAGAAAGCGTTGTATCGCTATGTTTTGGACGGTATGTCCGCACTCGCTTGGGAGTTGCCATTTCCGGGTCACCTGTCTTCCACATAAAGGTGGGGCGTCCCGTTAAGTGCCTTACCCAAGGACACAACAAGCGAACTTGCCGGCTTGTTCTCCACAACCTCCCATAAATGCTGAGCGTCAAGCAGGGAAGCTATAAATACCATTTTTTAAAGTCTTTTGGTATGACTCGACAAGGGGAATGAACCCCAGGTCTACCGACTGCGAAGCGGACGCTCTAACCACTACGCCATCGCGTCGGTAACATGCTGAGCATGCATATTCGGCAGTGGTGTAGACCAGCCAATTGCCTTTTGTACGCGATGTATGGGTATTGTCCCCAAACGCTGATACAACCAAGCATCTCAAGAAGTTGCCCTTTGCACTTAGTCTATCCTCTACAAACTAAATATGCTTCCTATAGATACGCAGGCGGTGCAACTATACGCTTAGGTATACTAGATGGGAATTATTAAGGACTGGAAAGCATTAAATAAGACTTGTAGTTAGCAATTTGTTTCCTTAGTGATGAAATCGAAAGCTGTAATTGTAATTTCAGTTTTCTTTTTTCAATTGCTAAATATTCCCACCATGAATAATGTCAGGGTTTTCTTTACTTCGGATAACTTCTGGTCAAATAGAACTATCTGCATATCCGCGCTGCGGTGACGCTGTGTCGGGTAGATCGCTGATGTATAGGTTTCCGTTAAAGAGTAGTGTTCCTGGGTATGATCCTTGTAATATGCCACTCTTTAAAGGACGGAGGTGGCTAGACTGGCCGTTAGCAATCTTCAGAATGAAGCCATTGCATGCAAGTACATTAAATAGCAAGGGTACTAGCAAGGGTTCTTTTGTGGGATCAAGCGTAGTAGATTAAGTACTCAGCCTTGGTGCCATGCAGTATGATATGCGGCAGTAGGATTTACCAAAAAAAGCTTGCTTCATTCTTTCTTTAAAACTGTGTTCGATATTACTAGTAAGTTTAACAACTTTATGGGTTATGCATTATACTTGCCAATAGCAAGCTTGTTGGTCAGGATAGTTGGAGATCAACAACAAAGCTCCAGATGCTTGAGCAGTAGTTCCTCTGACGTCTTGCAACGAAAGCGCAGCATCGATATTGGTCTGCAGTTCCTCTTAGGGGTCATTTGCTGGTTTGCCAGATTTTGGTATTGAGATGACTGCGGCCTCGTCGACCGATTTTGGCGATTACTTGATAGATCATCGAGACTGTGTAGAATTTTTTAAGCCATAAAAGATATTTGGGGCCAAAGTGCATAAGGCATTCTGGCAGGATATTTTCTGGGCTTTTTTAAAAATATCCTAGCCTGGCTGATCAATATTTACTGACTTATTTGTAGTAGTTGATACATCACGCAATGTATAGCCTATAGTTAACTTTGGAAGAAGGCTACCTGTACAAATAGATAATAAAGCTAATGTTTTCGAAACACAGAGAGTGTAAGCGAAATGTTTCAAGAATTTTTGCTCCTATACTGTGAAACGAAATCGAGTGAGAGTAAATTGGAGCACCGTTTATAGTGACAACTATCGTAAGTTCGAATCTCACTGTTGGCTACAGAGTGGTGCACTTGTATTTTGCAGCAATTTCCCTTTGGCTGGCTGCATTTCATTTACAGAAATATACTGTGTCAACAGCAGTGACAAATCCTAAGCGGATCTGAACCCACATTATGAGCTAGTGTAATCAACAAAAGGTTTTCGGTAATCAAACGATAAAAATGCACAACAAAAAATAAATAATTTGGGGATTTGGTGCGAGAAATTTATAGATAGCGTGGGTTCTGGAAATCACTTTCATTTGACATTCATTTCTTGTTGAAAGATAGTGTGTAGGCGCTTGAAAGCAATACTTTATGATAGTTGCATTTAAAATGCGTGCCCCTAACTCACTTTTCCCTCTCCAGATGCCAGGATGTCGAAGGAAAATTCTACCTAAGTGATCCTTTTAACTGCAAATGTTATTCCATCCTATAACATTTGTTGTATAGAAAAAAAAAATGCCAATTTTATTTGAAGCTTCACGCAGCACCTGGTTTATTGGAGCGGTGGCACTGCACTGCTGTTTTTCATAAATAGCTATAGTATTTTCGGCACGTTGTCTGTAGTCTCCGCAAAAGCAAGTAGTAGGCCTACTTATGTCGCTCACGAGCTCTCTTTCTTCATTTCTTTTTTTATACAAGAGTCGGCTACATTAACAAATACCTGAGTATAGGTAATTACAGCTTCCTACTATAAATCTACGTAAATATTGTGCAAGATAAATGTTTTTCATATCCGTTTTTGATAGATTTGTTCTTAAAATGTCACCAATAGATCGATAGACATATTTATAAGTTTACAGAGTATGCACTCTCAATTTTTACGTAAAAATTACTGCAGCTAAATGATCCACCACAGCAACTTACTCATCAACGTGCTGAACTTAGACTCGTGTAAAACTCGAAAAAAAATGCAACATTCGCGATTTAGCCGCCCTGAAATATAAACCTAATTAAAGTTAAATCAAACTGTAATTTTGCGTGATCCCTAAACGTGATCCATCATTCTCAAATTTATCAAATATTGATTTTAGACCTAATTCTACGAAAAAACGTGCAAAGCACTTACCTTTTGAAAAATTTTTATTTTTTAAGCAGGCCTAGATTCCAACCTTAATTTAAGAGTGAGGAAGTCAGGGTTATGGGCATAGTTTACGAAATTCAAAAATTGAGGGGAAACTAAGCAAAAGCAATAGATGTATACCATAGTGGAAAATCGAACCTGCATAAGAAAAACGTTTGCGTAAAAAAGATTTGAGGCCTAATAGGGCTGCCGAAATCGGATGCAAGGTATTTGTTAAAGGCATGGCTTCTTTTTCTGTCGCCTCGACAAGGACACATAAGAGCAGCCAAGAAACTTGATGTAATAAATATGGTGCAATTTCGGTAGAGAGGTGATTTTTAGTATCCAAGTTGCTATTATTGCTACTAGCAATACACCGTTGAACATAATAATATAATATATTTAGAAAATTCAAACGTTTTCGGCGCTACATATCGCCCTCATCAGGATCTATGCACAAATATTTACAGCATTAAAACTTTCGTTGAACGAAAACACAAAAAACATAAAAATAACTTGAAAATAGTTCTGAAAAAAACAGTAAAGCTTTATTCTACGGTCTTCGTAATTGTCTGGTCACTGCTAACAAAGAATCTGATGATCGAAACAATTGCCTGCTAGAAGTTGATCGGATTTAAGGTTTTGTAAATAATTGTTTCAAATGAATTAAAATTACAGTAAAGTTCGGTGCAAAATTGTTTGGTTAAATGATTAAATAAATGTCTTTGATTAAAACACGTTTAGTAAGAATGACGCTCCGTTTGCATACAATTGTTTGTTTAGCACAGGGTTACTTCTTTTGATCACCAAGGCTTCATGGATTTTGCTTCGTAGGATGTTTGACATTTTCTATTTATTTCAAATTGCTTCATGTTATTTGGCTGAGTTTTGCACGAACTGTATTTTTTTATATGTTCTTTGATGGCACTTTTACTTGACCTTGAAACATTTGAGTGCTCCCCTGCTCTTATACTCAAATGTCTTGCGGACGTACCGATGTACGTGACGTTCACATCACGTGAACAGGTAAACTTATAAACAACATTTGAGTTCAAGATCAGAGGAGTTTTGCTTTTCAAAGAGAAATATTGCTGCACTTTTGTTGTTTTGTAGACGATTGTGACTTTAGTGTCAAACCGTTTCTTTATTAACCCATTAAATCCCAAGTATAGTAAAACGCAATATTTTTGTGTACATTCAATTTTGCTAGGCGAAAATACTCTTAATAACACATCTTTGCTGATAAAATATTAAATTTATTTTTTTAAGTGCTTTTTTTTATTGTTCCAAAAATGGAACATTGGGAAGTCGAGACTAGGCTTTTTTGCGTAATTTATGAGCTCGCTATAGACCGCATACAGAAAATCAGCGATAGCGCTGGCGAATGATTTTTGTTGCTTTACTCTTTATGCGCCACTTTTTCTTCTACCAAAATTTTTTTTTCTGGTGCAATATTATTGAAACTGACATTTACCAGTTTTTCTCGCAATTTTATTGCTTAAACACAATGCATATAAAATGCGATTAAAGAATCTTATGAAACACATCAGCACATTTTATGGGAAGCAATACATCACATTGTTTGCACATGTATATGGTATTTTTTTGCATTGTTTGCAACGTCCTTGTTTTGCAGCAGGTTCACAAGCATGAAAAACTCCTCCAAATCTTGTTCCATCAACCGGCATTCTGTTGGGACCAGGTCTAATTGTTTTATCAGGTGCTTTGCCAAACAATGTTCAAACTATTTCTCGACGAAACTGTAAATGGCTCATTTTTCCTTTCAACTCTTTGTGCAATCGCCACGCAGCCACAACCGACATGCTGAGGAAGTTGGCGAAAAGACACCACCACCATTTTTTACTACGAAGCCGTGGCCTGTAGTCACTCAAAAATCGATCTAAAAGATCTACGCCGCCCATATGCTTGTTACAGCTTTGGATCATCCTAGGTTGCGCAATACTAACTGCGTTTCTTGTTGCTGAGCTCCACCTTCGCACAGGGACTGTTGGGTCAACGCCTTTATGGTTACTAACTACACAAACTGGTCGGTTGTCATTCCATTGGCAGAGGGTTACTTTGCCATCACTAATTACTTCAAATGCTCCACGCTCTCGTTTTTTCATGGTCGACGGATTAGAGAAGGGACAACTTTCTGTTCTATTTTGTCGAACAGTACCAGTGTAGCGAAGACTTTTTTCAGCCAAGTCTCTGCAAAGAATTGTAGAGCTAAAAAAGTTGTCAAAACTCAAGATGTGGTTTGAATTTTCTTCTAACACCTCAGTCAGCTCATTTACAACTTGTTCTTCTAGTGGTCCTTCTTTTGAATCACTCTTTCCAGTATAAACTTGAAAAGCGAAAGGATATCCTTGAGAAGACGCCAGAAACCAGATTTTCATTCCAAATTTCACCGGGTTGTTTTTCATGTACATTTTAGCAGAAAAATGTCCGAAATATGGTGCCATTTGCTCGTCAACAGAAAGACATTTCGAAAAAACTCCAAACTGAGCAAAATTTCTCTGCATTAGATTTAGATACGGTCTGACTTTTGCGAACTTGTCGTTTTTTGCTAACTTGTCGTTGTCAGCTAAATGCAAGTAGCGTTTTATTTCCTAAAATCTATTTCTCGACATTTTTCTTTTTACCAAATCATTACCGACATCTTCATCGTTACACCAGTATAGGCGCTCCTGAGGAAGTGAACAATATCCGCTGAGAAGTATGATTCCAAAAAATACATCCAACTCTACAGGAGACAGAAAGAAATCATGATGTAATTTTTGTCGAGCATACCTTTCCGACTCGGACATAATAAGCGAGTAAATATCTTCACTGAAAAACTGTTGAAACATAATGTATGGGGAAAGACCACATAATTCTGGATGTTGTTCTTCAAGGGTACCAGGTCCTTTGTCCGGCAGCTGTATATCAAACTCCTTCTTGCTCCGTCATTTAACTTTACACTGTTTTTTCGAAATTTTTGGTTTTGATATGATACTCTTATTCTGACCATCTACTTGTAACGCAGGATAAAAAACTTCTAAATGTCCAGCTACATCTTGCATACCAAGGTTTTGTTCAACCAAGTTTTCGTCATCGTTTTCTTCGTCTGTAACTTCGCCTTGATTTTCTGGAGGTAAAACCACTACTTTGCATTCCTCGTCGTCACTTAGATCATTGACAAACTCAACTGCATCATTAAGAGTAATAAATTTTCTTGACATTTTATCTTTTTACATTTAGGAGTAGCTAATATTTCTTAAATATGCAAAACTGAATTTACTGTTCAAACAGATTCTTGGTGAAAACAAACTATGTTTTAATGATGGAAAGATGGCTGATGCAACTTCAGTTGGATATTGCATCATGTAAACTGTAATATATGTTCACAATGATAAAATCTACAAATGCTTTAAATCTAAATGACTGGTCTTTTGCTAATTGCTGTAGTACAATGATGAAACCTACAAATGCCTTAAATCTGAATGACTGGTTGTTTGCTAATTACTGTAGTAACCGCCTACGGCCGCTAAAGCGGCGCGGTTGACATCTACTGCCTTGAACAAGAAAAAAGTCTAGTCTGAACAGCCCAATGTTCCATTTTTGGAACATCGGTAAACAATAGCGAAAAACAACTGCTTAAAGGTAAAGTTATGACTTCAAACTTGCAGATATGTTAGAATGAAATATAACCATGAATGTAAACAAAATTTTCTGCTGAAAAAGTGTTACACATCTGCGTAGTAAAGTTAAACATGAATGTCGCTTATTAGGTCACAAAAGCGCCATACTTCAACCTTGACCCTAGGGCAATTATACGCTCCAGTGCACAATAATTGATGTCATTGGAAATGGTAACTCAAGCACTTTCAAAATATATTTCGTTTGTAAGAAAATTCCAATTACAAGTTACATTAAATCTTATTTGAAAATATGTTCCAAAAATGGAACATTGGGCATTAATGGGTTAATGATTGAATTTGTAGACCGAATTCTTTTGAGATTTTTCCGAGGTAGGGAATGATAAAAAAATTGATAAATTCTTTTTCGGTTTTACTGTCTGTTTTTTGTTTTGAAATTGGCATAAAATTTTGTTAAAAAAAGGGATTGGATAACCGCTATTGTAAAAAAAATTTTTCAAATAAGCAACTTTTTTTTTGAAAGAGATAGTCCGTTGAACAAGTAATTTTTGCTCTATTGAGAAGACACAAAATAATACCTTTTTTTTTAATTTTGGGACAAAAAGCATTGAAATTTAGTAATAATCCGGTGTTAGAAGGTTTTCTCCATGTCCGGGTATCAATAAATATGGTTTCGAGAGGAGTAGTATTAAGTTTTAAAATAGGCTTAACATTGAACAACTTATTTATGTAATCGTAAAACGACTACTGATATGGCGATTACACCATCTTTTTGTTTGTGTCCCAGTATTTAGTGGAAGGAATGAAAGAAGGTTGCGAAATGACTGGGTGTTTGGAAGTGAGACAAGTCCATATTCAAGAGTACAACGTTCAGGATTGGAAGCATAGGGCGATTCTCCTTTTTATCCCCTTCGGTCACCAGGCACACAATTGTACCTTTACTTAAATTGCTTGTCCTATGCGCACGCTTTACAGTAGACTATTTTAGTTGTCGAAGGTATAATTGGACTGAACTGGGTAATTTAAAAAATAGATTTGATGTGTGGTATCAAAGTGCTGGAACTACTAGTTGCTATTTGAACAAGATGACTAAAAAAATGTACGCACGTGGTGAAGGTGAATAAAAAAAAGTGATATTATTGAAAATATGTGAGAAGATAATTGGCAATGAAGTAGATATAATAGATTAGTAACACTCAGGTATTACATAGACTACTTTTTCGGGCATATAACTGGTAGATATTATCCTAGAGAATTTTTCAAAACAAACCTAGTACAATCGTACGCAATGTGTCCCACTTCAACTTTAGCCCAAACACGTGGTGTGAATGGAATGCTTGTTGAAAAATACTTGTTGAAAAAATGTTACTCCTGAGTACAATTATGTTCCATTTGTTTATGGAATAATATTAATTTCATACGGCATTCTATAGTTATAGGCAACGTTTTTTGTTATATGTTTTTATATGAGTTTTGTGCAAAATTTGGTCTTTTACCAAATAGGTTTGCACTGACAAAAACTACCCCAGTTTAGGATTACGTAAAATTTATGCCGTCAAGTTTGTTAAATAAAGGAATTCGAAATTTAACTTTGGTAATTTACAAGAGTAAAAAGAATTTTTCTTCATTTGTTTTTCAGCATTGCTCAAACACCGAAAGAAACGAAAAAATATATTCGTGGATGATATATTGACTAAGTTGGATGGATCCGATATAGATCTTTCAAGCACAGACGACAAATATGAAGATGACGATATTGAGTATGTTCCGGAGCCAACTAAGTCATCATCAAATTCTGAATTGGGATTCAGTGATACTGATGAGCCCGACACAATACCAAGTACTAGTTCATCTACTTTGATAAAACAACTTAAGGGAAAAAAAAGAAGAAATCACTGAGTGCTACGGCTACAGCTTCAGCAATAGAAAAGACCCTCATTAATTGGACTGGAAGTGATTTTATTCCTGGCAATATCGAGTGGGAGGGCCAGTTTCACATGGGAAATCAAAAGCATTCTCCACTTGAGATATCTATGAAGAACTTTCCAAAATTTGCCATGGAAAGTAATATCTACTGCATGAGGGAAACTGGAACAAATCTCAATACCATTCCCGCCGAGATTCAAAAATTCTTTGGAATGAATATGCCAATGGGCAATGTGTCACTTCCACCGATCCGAATGTATTGGCAACCCGCTACTCGGATTGATCGCGTAGCAGATATTATGCCAGTTAATAGATTTTTAAAATTTGATGGTATATACATGCTGTGTCTGCAAGAGAACCACCGGAGAGCAATAAAGACAAGTACTGGAAAATTGCACCAGTCATCGCTGCTGTTCGCAAGGCTTGCCTTCAACTTCCCAGGGAAGAGTTCGCTCAATTGACAAACAAATGATTCCTTTTACTGGGAGGATGCTTGCAAAGCAGGTAACGAAATTAAAGCTGACTCTAGTTGGCATTAAAAACTGAATAAGGTGTGGCAAATCAGGCCGTGTTCTTGATTTGAAACTTTACCAGGGAACTGGAACTGGTATTCCATTAGAATACAAAACTTTGGGCATGGGTGCTGCAGTTGTTTTACGACTTTCTGAGACTTATTCCCAAAGACAAGAATTCCAAATTATGTTTTGACAGCTATTTTACTGGCATATCCCTTATCAGAGAATTGAAAAAGAGAAGCATACTTTCCATTAGAACATTAAGGAGCAATCGCATGTGCAACTGTCCACTTCTAACTGAGAAGGAAATGACGAGCGGTTCACGGGGCGGAATTGACTTTAAGATCTCAGCTGAAAAAGACATCTGTGTCAGTCGCTGGCTTGACAATGGAGTTGTGACATTTGCCTCAACTTTTACTGGTGTTGAGCCGATTGATCAAGTAAGACGGTGGAGTGAGTCTGCTAAGAAACATATCATGATTGACCGTCCACATTCTATTGCTGTATACAACAATTATATGGGCTGGGTGGACAAGATTGATTATCTTATTTCTCTGTACAGAATCAAAGCAAAAACCAGGAAGTGGTCTGTCCGTATGTTTCTCCATTTCTTTGATCTGGCAGTTGCCAATTCTTGGCTGGAGTATCGTGATTTTGAGCTTGAACATGATAGACCAAAGTCAAATATTCCCGATTTATTGGCTTTCCGAAATGAAGTCGGTCGTGCTTTGACAATGGCAACAGTACCAGCTAGATCTGCAGACAGGCCTAGATCAGAGCTGCACAGTGCTGGATCCCTTGCTTCTTCGCCTCAGAAAAGGGCAAAGAAAACAGTCATGCCAGTGCAGGATGTGCGGTATGATTTTTTTGGTCATTGGCCAGATTGTATTGATGGGCTAGGGCAATACTGCAAGTTGGAAGATTGTGGAGGTCGAAGCAGGGTCAAGTGTGTCAAGTGCAATGTTTTTCTCTGCTTCAATAAGAGCAAAGATTACTTTGCAAGGTTTCACAAGAAGTAAACAACATCTTGTTAAGTACTGCAAGATGAACAAGGCATAAAGTACGGTAGAGAAAATGTGCGGAAACAAACTGCTGTGCGAGATCAAGATTATTACAATAAATCAGACCGCTGTAGTTGTTGTGTGTCATTGGGAAAATAAATTCTTTTACGTGAAAAAAATTCATTTTTGTTATATCCTATGAAGGTAAAAGAAATTATGCTTTCTAGATGATTGAGTCATACAGAGCACAATTGTACATTCAATCAATCACAATGCGAACAATTGTACGCATGTCGTAATTTGTATAATTAATGAGAAAATTTAAAAATATATATATCCTGGGTTGACAGTTTCCCATAAGGATCATTAGGACAAAAAATGAAATTTTTTCAGCAAAAAATACTCTATCGTGACTGAAGGGGTTATAACAACTCTTTTCTATTGCTCCCAAAAATGTTCTTAGAGTGAAACCGGTGCAGCCGGTTGAAACAATCTTTCTAACGTAAATGACTAGCAGCACTGCCGAGCGGTTCCGGCAGAGCCGGTAAATGCATGATAAGACAGTTTTATTTCTTAATTCTCCGGTCAAAAAAATCTATTTCGGCTACATACAAAGCAATTTTTAAGCTCACGTACAACCATGCAGACCACATGTGCATTGAACTCGTAACCTAACGCTTGCAAGCGAGCGTCGAATCATATCAAATGTCGTTCTCCGAAAATATTGAGCAATCCAAGTTTTGAGGTATCCGCTAGGATATTGTTGCTAAACCTGGAAATTTGAAAAAACATAAACGTCAAGTGTTTGGCTCGTCGGACAGTTTTCTTTTCTTTGGCCAAAAGCAATGTTAGATACACAACCACGCTTTGAAAGTCTTGCGTTTAAAAACATGATTTATGGCATCGCACAACTGCTAAAATGCTTCTTAAAGGACATTTTCTATCTTGTAACCTCTTGAGCGGATGGAAACTTTTGTATTATTCGTTTAATTCATTGTCTTAAACCTACACTGAGGGGCTGCTCAAATATCATATGACGCCTAGGATGGAGATGGGAGCAAAACCGCGATATTTGTGTTATTTCGGGAGAGGAGGGATAAACGATATTGCTATGTGACAAACTTGCCATTGTATTAAAAAGATTATAGTTTTTAAATGTTTAACCTAATTGGTTTTGAGGCAAATTCAAATAATTAATGTTTGCTTGACTACTTTTTTATATGATGCGTCACATGAGGAGGAAGGGGTTCGCAAAATTGTCATAACTTGTCTCATAGGAGAACGGGGGTGTTAAAATTGGTCATGAAGATGTCATATGGTCTATAAACAGTCCCTAAAGTACAGCTCATGCTTTGACAAATACAGAAAAATTACTCCAACGTACGCTTGCAAAGCGAGCTACTTCAATTACTTTGAGGTTTGATTTTTGCTTTACGATTACAGTTACAATAAGTATCAGAAGGAAGCCTTTATGAGCTGAATCCTTCTGTCTCAATTTCTCACTTGTCTCCATTAGCAGTTAAGTTTTTCCATACGCGGTTCCAAGCCACAACGTGACTGCGCAAGACCTACAAATAATCCTGTGCATACTGCACTATGCTTAAAAAACCGCTTTGAGAATTTAGTTTCTTCCAAAAATGAGTAACTTCACTAGGCTGGCCATCGTTCAGCATCGAAGCGACGACAAACGATTTAAGTCCCTGGTGTGTTTTAACAAAAGATTTTTCAACCTAAAAACGGACTAAAGGGATCTAAAGATCGAAATCTAATGGGTGACAAAAATAAAAAATCTAAACGCCGGACTGCTTTGGTTCTATACCTTTCAAAACTTTTCTTCAAGAAAATGAAAGACTTTTTACTCAAAATATGGAAAAAAATAACCTGATCCATGCTTCTGAAAACAAATGTAGTTAAAATTACCCACGTAAATTGTAAAGCTTGAAAGCTAGAAGTGACTATTGGTGCACCAAAAGCATCTCATTTTGTCTACACTATAAAACGCAATTCTCTCTGTTTGTCTGTTTTTGTTCCTCCGAAACTACTGGGCGTGCAGACATCAAACGTGGCACGATCGATTTGCTAGCCTTGAGTGAGTCTTGTAAGGAATTAAATGATGGCGTCAGAATCGAAAAAGATTGTTTGACCGAGAAAAGCGGCTTATTGCTTAAACAAAAGTAATTACTTGACTAACCAACTTCACCAGTCTTTACTCTTTTAGGAAGTAAGATGACGTCATAACTAACAATAAATTGCAAGAATTGTTTTTTTTATTTCTTTAAAATTTGACCATGAACACGCAGTTGAAAGCATTTTCGGGAGAAATTGACAAGGTGCTGTCGATAAATATAATTCTGTAAAAATTAAGAAATATCGACAACTCAAACGCGATGAAGCAAGAAAGCGTTTTTGCCAATTATTTTCTGAGCCAGTATTAGTGGTTTGTGAAAATCCACTGTGTGGTCTGGATTTATTTCACGATCTGTTACATCGCTCTTTCCAAATTCATGAGGGTCATGTCCTTCCAATCTAGTTTTAGAATTTCGTTTGGTTTGTCCGATGTTGGTTTTTCCACACGAGCATTGAAGCTTGTACTCTGTCCCAATGAGATGTAGTAAAGCCTGTTTGTCTATATATCCAATCTAAAAAGACCCTATATCTAAAAAGATTTCCGATTGTTGATGTGCGCTGATTTATCCAAAGACGCACTCTATTGCTATAGAAATCAGTTGCACTGTTGTTGTTGATAAAATCAGTTGCACTGTGTTTAGCGAAACATTCTTACAAAATATTTGCAGCAGCACAGGTACTGTCTTTAGGTTTATTGCTTGGAATATAACAAATTGTGTCGTATTTTTTAGAAGGAATACCTCCTGATTTATAAAAGAAATTGCTGATCGTACTTTCACTTATTCGGGCCCTGTTTTGTAAAGGTTTGGCTTCGCAGTAAGAATAATTCGGCTCTGGCTCAATTGCACCTAAATCTGTGGTCGAAATTTCTGCGCATGTGCAGAAGCGAGTGTAAAACTTCGTCTGACGTCCCAACGTTACAATCTTGACAAAATATGCGACAAGGAGTATTGAGGAATTGTTGGTTGTTGTCATTTACAGCAAACGAAGTAAAACCTTTTAACAAGATTTGACGTGTAGTAAATGTATGAAAAGACTATAACAAACGACATGTATACTCTGAAAGGAGAGTAAACATCGATCTAAAAAGAAGCAGTATTACTTAAGAATTTCAATTGTTCTTTTGCTATTCATCGAATTGGTAATGACGCTGTATGAGATCCAAACAAGAACGACAATTCCTCTTCGGTTTGGCGATAGCAATAAGTTTTATTTATGGCGGTGCTGTAGGTTAATGAGCGACAAATGTAAGAAAGTCGCCTAGAGCACGGACAACGTTAAAGGAAACGTTAGCACTGTAGCGCTAACTAGAAATAAACCTCTGTTTCAAAGCTGATAAAATAAGCAGACAAGGTCAAATTTACTTAGAGGCTAAGCAGTTTGAAAGGAAATAAATCAACAAAAACAGACTTGTCGTTTTTTTGTCTCGAGTTCAAGGTTCATTGTGTATCGACTGAAGTGCACTTACACCCAGCGTGTGATAGAGCTTATCTATTGCTAGCAAAAGTCGTCGAAACGACTATAAGCAGCTGAACGTATTCAAACAATATCAAGTGTTGTAGTTCAAGGTAGCTCTTGTCGATTTTCAAATGTACGTGACACAAAAACACTGATTGAAAAGCAATCAGCTTTTAATTTTCAAGTCGCGTGTCCGCAAGGACTTGAAAATGTGTGAACTTAACAGTAGCTTGAAGCTTAATGTCAGGGGTCAGTCCAAAACCTTAGAAAGATATTTGCAGATCTCCATCTAGGTGCCCAATGTAGAAGTGAAAAGTGAAACACGAAGCTGTAAAAAATTAACTCAGCTGTGAATAAAAATTATCCTAAAAATGCCTGTGAGGTCAAAACGCGCCAAAAAATTGTCTTTTTTTGTATTTTACGATTTTAGTTGAAGTGAGAATTGTCTAGCAGGAAGTTTAAGAATATGTTGAGAGTTTTTAGCGGCTTCAGGCTTGATTTAAAAACTTTGCCTTTATTTTAAACTCTGGAATTGATCAGGAAGATTAGAGAAGTTCCTAGATAGAATTGCCATAGGTCTGGAAAATTCCAAACAGGTTGCTAATTTAGATTATTATTAGCTGTGTCCAAAAATCACTTTTAAAAATGCTCAAACTTCCGCAATTTTTTGTGTACCAACAAAACTCGCAAATCTTCACCTCAACGCGAGGTTGATGCCCATTTAGAGCTTGATTAGATTAATCTCCAATGAAAAACGAAAGATCTTATTCTTGTTTTACGACAAAAATATGCCAATGCAGACTTTCAAAATATTGAAAACAGGTTTTCATTCTGATTTTGGATTGAAAATTCGTCAATGATTCAGATTTTCAAACTATTAAAATATTGATCTCCGAAAAAAAGGTTTTCGTCGCTGACTAAGAGTCAAAATAAATGAAGGACACGGCAGTGCTGTCGACCGAGAAAGTGAGTCCAGAATTTTGCCACATCAGATATGTTAATATGTTCCAACAAACCTGTCCAACTATTACCCTTTGTAAACCTTGCACCTAATTGGCAAAGCAGCATATTCATTTTGATAAATTGTTAATGCCCCTTACGCCCGTATGCTGCTTTGCCAATTAGGTGCAAGGTTTACAATTTCCATCTTCGCCTATAATTTTCAAATCTATTACCCTTTACAAAAAAATGCGAGCCTTTTGAAAACCAGAAAGGTTTTCGAAAAACTATCTGTTAGTGATTAATAGTCAGAGCAGTCAATTCTCTAATGTGGGCTCATGAAATGTAGTCTATGTATTAGAATCTTTGAAAGAAGGCTTATCCATGTTTCCTTACGAATATTGTTTGCAAAGCAAATATAATTTCATGTTTGCATAATATCACTTGCTATAAATATAGCAAAAATCTTGTTCTTGCTAAATATGGTCGTATAGTAAATGTAGAAGCGAACGCTGACCACCTGCAGAGTAATACATTATCACTAAAGCATTCAAGGGGAGCAAAGATAACTGAAGATCGCCCATCCCTCTTTCCTCCCATTAAAAACATTTAAATATTGGTCGGTTGCAAATAGGCTTTTTTATGGTGCCCCTCTCCACCGAAAGCGTTTAGTTAAGTTCACTTCGAAACAACATTTTAAATTTGTCTTAAAGGCAAATGCATCCAAATCATTTTAAAGTTACTTTTCGTGGGTCGGGGGGTCAGGAAATGTATGAATGATTTGTTTATAGTTTTTGCAAGGCTTGCTCTTTACCACCTGGCAAAGTTTGCAATTTTTGGTTTCAAAAAGATTTTTCGTGACAGATCCTTCGTATATGTATAATCCCTCTGCAGTCAAACTTAATTGCGCCGGTGGCTAATAGTCTGACAAGAAGTTCAAGTTTCCAGATCGCCCAACGTCAGACTTGTCATTCGATCGAATTTGCTATAACAACAAGTTTAAGTGGTTTTTGAGAAGGTTCTAAATATAGAAGTTTGGTTTTGAAAAAGAAAAAGTATTTTTATGACAATACTTCATCGCCATTTTAGCTGATATTGGTAAAAGCTGTATCGGGCATCCAATCGGTCAGCAAGCTTGTTAAAGTAATTTGCTGAAGTTTGCAAATATAGTTTTACCCGAGATATCTTTGTTTAAAATCTATGAAATTTAAAGTTTGACAATACCAACGAGGATTTTAAATTTGGAAAACTCTACTTGGAAAAATGTCCTGAAAATATATGTTGGTGGACTCAGTCGAAGAACACAGAAAATCTCTAACTACAAAAAGCTTTAACTTTAACTTTCTTACCACTGTTCCAATAATATACACGGCTTTTGAATTTTTTGTTGTATGTTTCACTTTTCCTTGCTTTTTTGCAATATTCCTGGGAAAAAAACAGACCAAAATAAGCCAAATTGGAGACGGGAAGCGCCTTTTTTGAAAAGATGTTTTTTAGACTCTGCGTCCGATTGAAGGTGATATTCAAGTGCTCCAATTATTTCCCAATTCGCAAGGTATGCTTAAGAGCCAAAAACCATGAATTCTCAAAAATGAGGACTTACCGTGATATCAGGAGCTCTTTTTACTACAAGCATTTACAAGGCAAACGCGTGGAGTTGCAAACATTTGTAAGTTGTAACTCCTCTCCCCTACCCTTTATTCTCTCAATTTACACTGGGTAGACATGCATATCAACAGAAATAGTGCGATTATTGAAAGGAGTTTGATCTCAAAGATGCACAAGTATAACCCTCTGTTATTGTTGACCGGTGACCAAAGACATAATTTTGTTTGTGTTATAGCAATCTGGCCTTTTATTCCTGTTTCAATAAATATCAAGGCCCACTTGCTTTTTATAAAAGGTTTAACTTTAAACAAATAACGGGAGATTTTCTAACGGCGGTTTGATTTCTATGTTTAGAAAGCTTTATGTTTTTGGTAACAAATGCAACACTCCCGATATTATTCTCGTTTGTGGATAACAATGCTTCGATCTTTTACGTAAGTGATGGGCGTTTTTGCATTCCACCACGAAATGATTAGTACATTCAAGGATGAACAGGAAAAAGAACTGAGAAAGTTGCATCTCCAAAATTTTACAAAAACACTTTTCAAATTTAAAAGTATGCAAATATTTTCGAGATTTCTGGATTATCTAATACAAGGGTTTTATTTATTTCGAGAAGAAACTCTCACCTCTTTAGTATGACCCTGAGTACACAGCAGCTTGTTACAGTCGCTGGTGGTGTATTTATGATTAAATTTTTTTGTTAAGAGTGGTGAAGGCAGATATACAAAACAACTTTTCCGTGGCCAGGGGAATAAAAAACCTCAAATACTTACTGTATTTAGTATTACTTTTTTACGTACTAGGTTAATTACAAGGCGTTTAAGAGGCCTATTTCCATTTCATACTGCAGAGCTCAAACAATTTTTGCTTTGACAGAGGTGTATTAACTCTCATTGAAATATCTTCCTACTTCAAATCAAGTTTTATTGTTATTTTTAATTCATGATCAAGTTTAAGATGTTTTATACTTGTATTGTTAAGATATGTTTTGAATAGGTCTTACATAACAATAATATATGGGAGAAAACGTAAAGAAAACAAAGCTAAATCGTTCGCTTTCTTGATACTAAAAGAATTACGTACTATTGAATAAAAGATCTGTGATTTCAAAGTTCCTTTTGATGTTTGCATTCGTGCCAACTTTTTACGGTATTGCCGCCCGCAGCGAAGTATTGACAGGGGTTGTATTGCAATAAAGATCCAAAAAGTTTAATTGATGCAACCAGGGGAAAAGCTAAAAGGCTTAAAGTTTTCTTCCTAATCCGTACTACTTGAAGTCAACAAGAACCGCTTTTTGAGATACCTGACAACTTGCATGCAAACGCGAGATAAAACCATTTTTAAAAGACTCTAAAATACCTTTTTTGGGTAGTCTCTTCCACGCAAAAATCCCGGTAACGCCCCTGATACTACGTAGTTTTAGCGTGAAGTCTGTATCATCTGTAGGACAAGTGTACATCTTACATTTTTCCTCCACTCTTTTCAGTTCTACATGGCTACGCTTGAGTCTTTTATTTGGCAAAAAAAACAAGCTTTAATAAGACACATTTTCAACAAAGTGATCAAATGAATACGCCAAAAGGTAAAAATGAGCTTCAAAGCATCAAGATACGGAGGTTGGACAAAATAATTCGAACAATTTGCCCTTTTTCAAAATCTGTTGGGTCGCGCATTTTAACTTAGATTTAGTCAAAATCTGAAAAAAATATTAGAAATATACAATAAAATAGATAAAATGCACGATCTGCAATGGCTATAAACTGCAAGACTAAAATTTGAATCAGTCTTCTTGATTTAAGAGACCGTTGAAATATTGGAGTGAAAGTTACACTGTTCCAATTATTTTGTCCGACCCCTTTAAACTTGGCATCATTAATTGGTATTTTCCCACGAGTGCTGAAGGATAGCAAAAAACACGGAAGGCCCAGTCGATCACGCAGCCAGCACGCGCTTTCTGATGTTTTTAATAAACCTGTTCGTGTTTCCTAATTAGTGCAAGCGTAACATAATGTAATCTGATACTGTTTTGATAATATTGCTTCAAGCACGACCCTTTGTTCTTCTATTGGTGGGCCAGGCCGGTTGCTATTTTTCGCTTTTTTCTTTTGTTCTTTTTGTTTGCGAAATTTTAATAACATGTTCGTTTGTATCATCTCAGCTGAAAATCATTGGTTTGACAATAAACAATGAAAACGTGTAGCCCTGTATTTCAACTGATAAACTGGTTCACGTACTGTTGCGCAAAAGGTACTGAGGTATATTGTTAGAAGTAGCTAAAAGGGCCACACCGATATCGAGAACCTCCCAAAATTTTTGGACCCGATCAAGATATGAAAGCATTTTCAAGTACTAAAAAGTCGTTACACAAATTTGAGGTACAGATTGCCAAATCGGGAGGATCCAAAAACAAAACGGACATCTAATAAAATTGAGTTACACTAAGACCAAACAACATTTTTTTGCCCTATCCCTCCAAAAATTTGCTTTTAACTAAGCGTATGGTCGCAGAACAAGATTAATTTTTATGAAGATGCTAGTCTCGATGATTTTCAGTTATATCCATCATTAACGTGAGGCAGCATCAACAATGCCTGCTTTCGTGTCCTATGCAAGATATTAGATACTGACTCAGGACTTAAGTCCAATCGAAACCCTGACGCATTTAGTTGAAAAAGACCCCAGTAAGAGCCCCTCGTAATCTCTTCAAATTGCTTAACTTTCTCTAAACAAAAAGGTTTTCATCTAGATCTCAAGAACCTTTTTTTTACTGTGAGCTTTGGTGTATGTGTCTCCTGAGACCCTTTTTAATTCGACACTGCACTGCTCGAAGTACAAACACAAGTTGCACACCCATTTATTTAATATTATTGTAGACTTAACTAGGTTAATGTTTTGCGATAACTTTGGGTGTTCATTTGCATTTTGACAAATAATTTTTATTGCAGAGCGTTTACGAAGTCTAGAGCTGTGGTTTCGGAATTACCCTACGCTTAAGATGTCAAAAATGCTGATGGCGCTGTTGTTTTAGCAAAATTATTGTCGTAGGTTGTCTCGGTTGAAGAGTCAGTGGCATTCTTGTGTGCCCATTACTTTTACAACATTTTTGAAGGTGCCTAAACTTCTGAATTTATCGTCGTTGAAATGAATGCTTTTAAACACTTAACCTAATCTGTAATTGGCATCGTTCATCATAATCAACATTAACCTTCTAAGCAGACTACTCTATGTTTGTCCTCAAGAATGTGTTTACGACACTTCAACTGTGTAATGGGCCACAACAAAGCTCTTTGAATAAGCCTGGAGTGGGGGAAGTAGAGAACAATATACCATGCCCTTATTTCATGAAAACATTGGGAAAAATCTATCACATACAGTATTCTCTTAAACCCTCCGCCCTAAATCAAATCCATACCTAACTTCATTTGACGTGAGTAGCTTCAGCACGTCAGAACTATTGAAGTATATGTTGAAATCCTTATAACTTTACGCTTCAGTCTATTTGAATTTTTTTACTTTACGTTATAGGCTATGAGCAAGCCTAATGTGAGTTAAATAAAATATAGGCGGTGATTTCTGGCTCAGGTTTGTGAAAAAAAGCCTTAAAATTTGCGCAGAAAGCGGCAACTGATTTTTTGGAAGAGATTTGGACTACCAGTTTTTGGATTGCTCACTTATATCCAAACAAATTTTCGACACAATTTAATTTAATCATTTGCATGAGAGTATGAATCTAGCCAGCAACATATTCGGTATTGGCATATTTGCTCTTACTCCAACTGTGAAAGAACTACTTCCAACGATAATCACTAAATAGTCTTTACCCGACCAGTATGCAAGTTTTTCAAAACATTTGGGTTTTCCTCTTCTCCCTTCCTCCTTTTTCTCAATAGCAAAAACTTTGTATGCAGCCCTACATTGTCCAGCACACAATTCGAAGTTATATTAATAATTTAATACCTTGTTATCAAAACGAAAAAACTTGACAAACAAACAACTCTTGGAATCAAAACACAAAAAATAAAAACTAGTTTCAAAATTTGGTTACTGTAAACGCAATTCGTCGCTCGCTATAGCTTATTCGAATCAAATACGAAATTGATTGGTCCAAGTTGGTGTTAATAACAGTCAAGTGTTAAGTTTAGCTTGTAGGAGTTCCAAGAGCGAATCCAATAAGAGGTTGAAGTGCTGGTCCTGCTTTAAATCGATTACCAAGTTTTGTTTGATCTACGAATGTCGGGAGCACTTTCAATCGATAAAAATCTACAAGTAGTTTTAACTTTATCCTCTTATTAAGAATTCCTTTCTCACGCCCAGCAATGGCTTCACTTAGAACACCTTGATTTAAGTTAGAGTTGCTGGCAGCACTGTTTCAAAGAATTTCAAACTTAGTTTAATTTTTTTCTCTTGTCTCTCCCCAGATGCGTTGCCAGAATAACATTGTGCAATAGCGTATTCAGAAATAAAATTAGGAGGAGCTAAAATTGTACTTTTTTGGCTTTTTGTTGGTCAATTCCGGTTGATGACTTTTCTTTGAAGATGGAGTTATAAGATTATCTTACTAGAAAAGAGCTTCTTACTTTCATTAGGCCAAAGCAATTTGGGGGCTACGGCCCCTTTGATCCCCTTGGCCACGCCTCTGACATAGTGTCGAGATAGTTTTTTGCTTATCATGGCGACGTCACCGCGCAATGACCCCATTACTGGTTAAAATGTTTAAAATCACGATGCTTCGTGCTCTTTCTCCCCCTATCATATTTTGCAGATAAAGCCACTGCCATCTAATACAGCTTTGTAAATTTGATATAAGGTTTTACAAACGCTTTCAGACCAAAGCAACTGAAATAGTCCGATTTTTGACAGTCCTGGTGAGATCTTGTAGAAGCATTCACTCTGCCCTAAAAATAGCGCAAATACATTTTTCAGGGTTTTCTCCTTGAAAACTATTTTCGAAAAAATTGTTGATACGTTAGTTGAGCACCCTCTAAATCAGTTATTATGAAGGCCAATCTTTGTCCTTTTCACCACAATAAGTGAGATCAATAACCTCAGTTTCACCCGAAAGCGCCCACTTCTTCCCAGATGTCTACTACCTCTAATAAGAATGTCGAAATAGGACTTTCATCCAGTTGACAAGAGTTGTTTCAATTTTGTTTCTTTAGTAAATATCTGATATATTACCAAACATCGATTTCAAATGACTAAAGTACATTTTAGGAGTGGTCTTAGATCTATTACTACGATATTTATTGTGTTAACAGGTTACTATAGCTACTTTTCACATGGCTTATTGGTCAAACCCAAATATAAACATCAAAAATTTGATATCTTAGTAGGCTATAGGAATGTTTAATGAGTATTCTTTGCCATTTACATCAGGTATGCTTGCGACATAATTATTTGTATAAGAAATACTTTGTGATGATTTTTACCAATTTACAATAGTTACAATAAGGTGTGGTGTCATTTGTATCATTTTTAAATAGCAACTGCTATACATGTTGACTTAACATGTATAGCAGTTGCTATTTAAAACACAAGGTTTTCCGAATTTCCAAAACTTTGCTCTTGTAAAGAGCTGCCGGTATCTCTCTCGGCGTTCTACGATCGCTCAGAGTGATACGGCCGTAAATTCTTTATCGCCGGATCGATGCTTGCGTTGGTTTGCTGTTCTACTCTTGATGAAAAGGTGGAATAAGTACTTCATAGAAATTTCCATTGTGTAGTAATAACGTGATCAAAATGTTCAGTGCCGATAGGATTGGCAACTCTAAACAGCTTTGGACACAAGTTGTTCTATATTCGTCTGTATAGGATTGCCCTAGCATGAAAATAAATATATTACGCAAATGTAAAAAATTTTCAGATAGAACAATTGAAAATGGAAAAACTTTGGATTACATGTTATTGAACAACCTAGCCCAGTTGATGATGCCGGCTCCCGGGAGCAATTTTGTTGCTACAGAAGCACAAGAATTTAATTTTTCCGGCCAAGCTCCCAAATCAACCTCTAAGAACACCCGTGGCGCTGCAGCAACAAAGCAAAACTCGATATCATCGTACAAGCCAACGCATACCAAAAATGCAACCTTTACGCGTCGCTTGAAACCAAATCCGAAACGATTTGGAAGCAGTGGTACCGTTAGAAAAAAGTCGGTTGACAATTCTTGCTGTTTAACAACGGCACAATCAACCATGGTAAGATGAAATAGAGAATTTTGAATTAAAATTTCTTGTGCCTTTGCAAAAAGCTCTCTCTAAAATTTTCGACATAGTTATTAATTTCAAAAACTGGCTCATGCAGTATAATTTTTATCAGGAGCTTTTTGTTGATTTGTAAAACACTTATAGAATATATTCCGTGGACACGGAAGCATAGAATTTGCTGACGTTTGGCCTATTTTGAAACAGCATTCTCATATTGATGACTCAGAAAATTATAAGCTCGAGAGTGTGCAGTGAGCTTCACGTTCAAAGTGGACATGTTGTTTACCCTTTGAACCCAGCAGGCCGGAAAACCTTACTAAGAAGCCTTATAGATCCGAAAGGCAGGTTAACCGGCCTTCGGGTCAACCATCATTACTCTGTAAGCCGGTGTACCGTCCTGCGAGCCGGTGTACTGTACTGTGCCGGTGTACCGTCATTGTGTCGGTGTAAGCCCGTGTACCGTCATTACTCTGTAAGCTCGGGTTAAAGGCGGGAATGATCGGAGAAACCAAGGTTCAAAGAGTTAAGCTAATTGTCAAACATAGTAAGTCCAATCCAAGCTTACGTGAAAACTGGTTACATAAGAATTCAACAACGTGATTAAGCATCTATTTAAAATCTTGTCTATCGGTTTGTTTCTTTGTTTGTCTGCCTGTAATTGAATAAAGAAAAAATATTTCTTACAGGTGTATAGTTTGGCTGACCAGAGCCTATTATACGAGAAAAGAAATGACTGGCCAAGTACCGTCACTGGCTCAAACCATCTGGATCAAGAAAACTGTGAAAAACGTTTGCCACCTTTGACTGGTTTCGAAGATTTATCATTGCAGGCAGAATCGAATCGACAAAAAACACCAAATGAAAGACGAAGATCTTTGAGTGGTCAATATACATCGAGGCGAAACGAGAAATTTGCAATGAAAAATCATAGATCATCTAGCGTTGACTACCCCAATGTCAAAGTGCTGATTAAGTCGGACAGTAAATCTTCATTCTTCTCTGGACGTTTTTCACAAGTTAATGGTACTTTAGCAACAAGTTCGTTTTCCTCTCCTTCTGAACTTGTTAATGCTAATTCAGCAAGATCTTCTTATTCCGCTTTTCGTAGAGGTTCCACTACAACACAAACACACACTAACAATGTACCATCAAGCACATCAGACATGCCCGACTCATCAAGACAAAACAGTTCGATTTTTTTGGCCCCTGAAGACGTTCTTTCTAATCACGCCAAGTTAAAACGAACTCTTCGGGCCAGTAGCGTGTATTCTCCTACAAGTGTTGCAAGCACTGAAAAACTGTCGCGAATGAAACCAATTCTGAATCAACGCAGAGCGTCGCTACCCAACACAAGTTTCATGCTAACGCAAGAATCGTACAGAAGTCCAGAGTTCTTTAAAACGATGCACGAGCTGAAACAAGAATCGAACTCCAAACCTGACACCCGGTGAGTTTGACCATATCATTTGTGTTCAATTAAATGAAAAGTCTTCAAAGAGTCAATTAACATTTTTCTTGACAGCAAGAAGTTGTAAATCTTTTTTAAGATGTAATAGGGAAACGGAGATGCAATTGTGTTGGCTGTGAGATTTCGTTGCTTCATCCTCTGGAATAGTAACATAAAAGAATTACAATTTCTCACACAATCTCTGAGTATATGTGAGGTTAACAGTATCACTGTCAGCTTGGTAAATCTTGAAAAGTGCTTTAAGAATTTTCAAGAAGCTCTTTATTAAGTATTAAAAACAGGACGGCTACTTAACTCCTTGTAGCTTAATAATGTTCAACAGAAACTTGAGAGCGCAATTTTTATCTATTTTGTTATTGCAATCACAAACCACTCTATAATTGTTGACAGTTCATTATTACATTTTTGTAGCATCACTGTCAACAAATGAAAAGCTTTCAGTAGAGTTTTAATCTTGAAAACACTGCTGCACTGTCTATGGGCTACGAAAAGTGTTTTCAACAGTGTGTGTGTGTGTGTGTGTGTGTGTGTGTGTGTGTGTGTGTGTGTGTGTGTGTGTGTGTGTGTGTGTGTGTGTGTGAAACCTTTTAAAATATTAGTTTCAATTTCGCTCTTTATTTTAAATACTGTAGCTTTGAAAAAACTGTTTGGTATTAGGCCTAAATATTTCGCGCTCATCAGCAACGGCCGAGAATTTCACTCTTTTAGTGTCATTTGTATGAAGAAGTTTGTTGATTGAGCGCTGAGAAGGTTATACGTTGCTTCATCCGAGAAATTTAAGTCATCCATAGCCTTCACACTCGGGCATCGTCATCGAGATTTGACTTGTACTGACAATAATAATATTTTCACCGGGTGCTGATTCCAAGAAACGTAGTGTTACTTTGCAGTCTTCCAAGTGCTTTTCTATCTTGTATTCGATCAAGTTAGAAAAGCTCTCAACGTTTTATTACCATTGTTACCATATTTACCATTTTATTTCACCAGACCGTGTACATTGACCAATTTAAAAAATATTATTTCGAAGAAATCTTTTTGCTTTAAAATTTGTTATTTTTCCACTATGGTGATGACAAGCTGTTCTTTTTGCAGAGTTGAGTTGGACCGAAGATCATCTGCTGCCCAATCCCTGCGACGAGAAGCACTTCAAAAAATTGAAGAAGTGCATCCAGAGTCCATAACAGATCTTGGACATCACACACAAGAACCAAAAGATCCTGAGATTTCCACAAATGTTAAAATGTCAGGAAATATTTCTTCCACTTCTGTAAAGCATACTCCTCAAGATCCTAAACAACACTCCGCTAAAGAGTCGGTAAAAAACTTTACTGTTTTGAAAAAGAATGAAAACTCTAAAGATAATCTGACTGCTGAGGGCACGGGTAAAAAAGCCTCCTTTTTCCACGTCCCAGAAAAGGGGTTAATTGGTCCTAAAAAAATTTTCAGCAGGCTTGAAAACAAAAAAACAATTTCAAATAATGAACAAAACCTGCATTTTGCTGAACCTGAATGCGGCCGAGATGGTTATTTAATGTCACTTGATAATGAATCGGATTACCTTGACAACAGCGTGATATATCGGGAGGATGATGATTTATGTGATGAAGATTTTCATGAAAAAAGAATAATTCTGTGGCTTATGGAAGTAAGTACTGGTGAGGAAGCGGAAAGAGTTACGCGGATAACTCCACCTCCATCGCCTGATCTCAGCGGACAAGAAAGTGCAATACGGGTTGTTTACAGCGGAGAAAGCAAAAATGGATGAGAACAAAAAAGGAATGGTTGTCTTGCGGTTTTTGCGGTGTTTACGATTAGTGAGGTCAGAGAAGGCGTACAAAGATGGTGTAAGTCACATTAGCTTTGTGATTGGAAAAGACTTGAAAATCAACTCTGTAAATTGTGCATTGTACTTAATACTTTTTAACTAGGCGCTGAAGTATACACCGGCAAAAAGAGAGTAGAAGACATGCTTCCCGACCAAATTTTCACTTTCAGGAGTCCAATAAATAATGACGTCATCATAACAAACAAAACTCAGATCTTGCCTCCATCAATTTTCTAAGCCCTTTGAGGCAGAGCCTGAACCATTTCATGTCAACCAAACTTTTAATAACCAGGACAAAACTAAGAGTGAATTATGAGGGTTATTGGACCAGGTTGGAAGATAAAAGTCATTTGTCACTGTTTTTGTAAGCCTCTATTGGGTATTGGCTACGCTACAATTATTTCAGGGGGTATCATTTTGAAATATTGCGGCTTACCATTTGAGATATTTCTTAATTACAAGTGAAATTCATTTGTAATTATATCGATAAAATTTCAAGTAACAGCTGCTTTCCAGGATGGTTTTCTATGGTGCTCCCTTTTCAGTTTGCTTTGGCTACAAGTTTTTTACAGGCAGTAGCAGCGCTCATAGAGCGGTTACGTGGCAGACTACCAGTCAACTAACTGTTGACTCTAAAATCGTTCTAACACGCTTTGATTCGTTACATCTTTCAAGAATACCGTAGGTACAACCGTATTACGATTCGTGTTTAAGAAAGGTTTCTCAGTGCTACGAAAGCCATAAATTTCAAAACAAAATACCAAGATTTACCCCTATCTTCACTGCTTCTTTTTCCATATAGTACGGTTCACGGCCTTGGCACAAATGCTGTCGTCTCGCCACATTCTATCTTGTTGGCGTTTCTTCAAGGTGTTTCAATCTATACTTGAATGGGTGTAACTGCTGTGAAAGATGTTTGAATGAAACAGAGATTATAGTTGTTAGTATAAATGCCGTTTTTCTTGTGCATATTTTATCATTAGCGCGTGGCGTAGAGTTTTTCTACAAAGCGCCAACAGTTGTAAACGTGTTTCCAAATATGGATAATGCTACTAGCAAGAAATAATTCAGCAAACTCTTGACAAAGCCTGCAGGTGAAACCGGCCACAAGATCTTTCAAACAGACTTGATTTTAGCGGTTTCAAAAACTTATTAATGATTTGATGATACCGTTTTTTTGCATGCTTTGCAAGGACAGCAAGATTATCTTCTTTTGTTGAATTTTTTATCTGCACGCGTAAAATTAAAAAAACTTTGGTATAAGTGTTGCCTTGATAAAGTTAATCTCCGAAAAGCAAGGTCTTTACCAGTAGTTTGAATGCTTACTGCAACCAGCTACTGCTTCGCAGCTTAATTGCGCGTAGAAGCAACATGGCTTACAAATTTCGACAGGCCCGCTAAATATTCAAGATATCCGAAATTGGCCCGCCTGCAAAAAAGGTCGCACTGTCCTGTTTTAGATGTTTGTTTTGAACGTGGGATTCGCTCTGAATTATGTGGGTTTTGAGCTCATTTCCAAGCTGCATTAATATTTTGCTTGCTATAGAAAATCCTAAGCTTTCAGGTGCTTGGTCATAAGTTCGAAATGGACATGTAAAAGGGCTTCGTTTACAAGGCCGATGAGTTTATAGTTGCCATTTCTTCAAACGTTGTTGTTCAATAGATTTATTTTTATTGCAGATGTTTTTACGCCGATTTGCCAAAGCATGCTGTGATGTCGTACAAAATATTGAACGCAATTTCTACCACTGCTTTCTTACTAGTATCGCTAATTTTTCTTTGAACTTGGTGGTGCAGTTTTCTGGATTATTGTGCTTAATAGCTTTTGATTTGTCTATTCTATGGTTCCTTTTAATGGTTAAACGATTTTGGACAATGTGACATTTGCTTACCCCCTTTCACCTCTATTCCTTACTGCAGGGATGGCATTGAGTTCAATAAGCATTTAGAGAAAATTTTTTTGACTGCATTCTAGTGATAATGAGCAATAATGTAAATAAACAATGACCAATTTTGGTCTGCTATACGTGTTGAATATTTTGGTTTTTCATGCTTTCGTACTGACATATAGGCAGTTGTACATTTTTCGTAGTTTCGTTTCCAGTTCTTTACAATCATCTAAACTGAGCGTCAAGGAGAATATTCGTAAATAGCATGTTCAAAGCCTGTAGTCTGCCGTGACTCGACAAGAATTCGAGTATCGACTTCGAAACATACGGTCCAGATGCGATACCTACACAATAGGGACGGTAAAGCAGATTTTTCTTCTTTTTTCGCTTGTATGAAAAGCTATCTAATCTTGGCGGAAAAGCATTGCAGCAGGTTTTTTTCTGAAAGCGCCAGGTCTTCAACTTCCTCAGCTGGATCTGGCTTATAATCTTGGGGTTATGAGTTCAACACTTGCTTAGTTTCTATGTTGCTGTACTCTAGGAAAGATACTTTTGCGATTTTTTCTGTTTGAAAATAAGTGATCATGTAATTTTTAGGCGCTTCTTAAACTGCAACTGTTTTAGCGTCAGGAAATTGAAAATAATTTAATCGAGAAAAAGATCGCCATGGTTCAGCGAATTCCGCTTCATATTTCATTCCACATATTGCTTCCATTGCTGAGCGTCGAAGGGATAAGAAAAACCACTTTTAGTGTTTCTGGATGACGCTGGAATTGCTTGGTTGAGATACTTGAAGTGAAAACTATCGTGTCGGTGCTGTCAGCTGTAGCCAAGCAGTAGCTTTGGCCATCTTTAACCCCTTCCAAGCGGCGAGGTTCTTCAGAGAGTTTGCAATTGTTTAAATTATCTATATATAGTTACCACCGCTTATCAAGGTCAACAATTAACCTGAGGTCATAATTTGGATAAAAAGATCCCTGTTTGTTATTATTATATTATTTTATTGATATTAACTTTGTAGTTGCCTATTATAAAGAAATAAAACTCAAGCATCTATGAAAAAAACTTACCTTTATTGAATCAAAATTCACATTTCTGAATATAAATATCCAATGTTTTTACGTCTCCCCAGAAAATGAAATATGAATATATTATCAGCATATAAAATTACGAGTCTATATATAATTGAAACGACTGGGAAGGATTCTGTCTTTTCGCGGAAATCGGTAAGATGATTCACCATTTCACAAACACCTATATATAGTTGGAACCGCTTGATTGCAGCAGAAAAATTAAGGAGAGACTATATATAGTTTCGCCGCTAAACGATCCCATAATTTTGACGAACTATATATAACTCCACCGCTTGGAAAGGGTTAAAGCACATAGTTTAATTTATAACACAACTGCGCCACCTAGAAGACAAAAGTTTTTGGTTGCCTTGAAATCCTTAATTTGCAGAACAAGCTTTTTCATGATGGATAAATGCAGGTCTCTAAAATTCATAGCTCCACCCCTCAGTAAGTATTGTTGGGGAGAGGAGTGAAATGACTATGATCTGCATTATGAACCAAATTTGCTTTCAAGTCCGAGTTCAAAAGGCTGTAGTTCTTTCCAGCTGTGTCGATTGAGACAGGGAGCGGTTTGGCCAGAGAGGCTCTGGCAGGCTCGTCCGTATGGAACTCCATGTCTAAGGAAGTTCAATAAAAATTCCTCAACCAGTTCTCGGTAACAAAAAATCCAGTGAAAAACCTAGTTCTTACTGCCACTGGTTCTTAATCTATTGATATCAATGTTTCATATAAAGACTTTTACCGAAAAACAACTTTAGATTTTGTAAATCAATAAATCTGAAGTTTTTACGCAAACAAAAATTTTTTCAAACCACGATAGTAAATATGGCATAAGCCAAGCCATCTTTAAAGGGGGTGTGCAAAGTTAATCTGTTGCATAATTCCCGGCAGTGGTTTATAGGAGGCAAACGAATTAGTTCATCTAGTCCAGTGGCCTTCAATCTTTTCTTGTAATGGTTTACCCTAAACCAGTTATCAAAAATTTTTACATCATGGAAACATTTTTCTTTAAATTTGAAAAAATTGCGCACAAAGATTGACTTGTTTAGCGTTGAATTGAATGACATGGTCTTTTCTTTGAGGTCGTTATTTTTCAACTAATTTTGTCAACATGCTCTCCACTTGAAAAATGGTAGCCTTTCTTTTGAGGCCGCTATGTAATTTTTTTTGGGGGGATCGCTTTTTCCAACGCTCAAGTTTAAAAACTCCTTCTTTCAAAATTATTCTCCAGAACAAGGCTTTTTCGAAAAACTGGTGCCCCCCAGTTCACGCCATCACGTTTGTACCCCCTTGAAAAATTTTGGTACCGTACCCACTGGGGTGCATCATGCCCCCGGTTGAAGTGTTGATCTAGGCCCTTACTTAAAACTTCTACTCGGCTACCCGTATCTATCAACATTGAAAACTGTTTGATTGGGAAATATTCGGTGCAAGCAAAACCAAACTCTCGGGGCTATGCTCCCCCAGACCCACGTTTATGTTTAGCGCCTTTTCCCTTCATTTGCATTTATGCTGTCATGCATGATTCGTGCTCTTGTAGTGCAGGGTATCGCTTACACAATCTTGGCTCAACTCCCACCAATGCACCTAAACTGCATTTTCGTAACCTTGAATACGTTTCACGATAGTTGTAATCGCTTGGTGGATTTCCAACTGCAAATTGAACAAGAAAAAAGTCGATCGGAAAAAATGGTAATTTCCAAGCCAAAAGTGTCCAATGGATTGTCATATGCTTAGCGCCTTGGTCACTTTTTCGTGACAGGAAGATAAAGACAAAGAAACAAAAAAAATTGTGAACGATCACCCTAAAATTATTTTCTCAAAGACACAGTGTGTACATTTAGTTTCATCAAGACCGAAAAATGATTTTCTTGTCTTTTTGATTCCTGATTTCTGTAGTTTTGGTCTTTTTAGCTAAGCACTTCTTTGCCAGCTCACTGTCCGGAGCCATGTTGCTGCCTATCTTTGAATATCCATCGTAGATACTGAATGGCTCGACGTTTTTCGCCACAAACATTACAAACATAGCCTCCGCATAAATAACTTGATGCTTCTCATGTCGTTATTTTGCAAAAAACTAGTAATTTCCTGAGTCTCACTCGCAGCTGTATAATTCTTCCTGTGATTCTCGAATATAATATGTTTCGTTAGATCGTTTTTTCCACTTCGAGCAACAATATAGTATTTACCCCACAAGAAGAGCACTTAACAAAGTCGTTACCTTTTCGCAGTGGTGGATGTTGGGTGAGGCAAGTAAGGCAGCTGCCTCAGGCCTTCCTCATGGAGAATGGGGTCCTCCTTCCAGACAAGTTCTATATTCTGCTTTGTAGTTTTGTAAAATGGTGCTAATTTTCAAAAAAAGGTCTGCGCTGGTATCTTTTGGGCCGAAACCCTGATTTTGAGCTACACTGTATTTTTAGCCAACAAAACAGAGATTATTTCCCAAAAAGATCATCTCTTGTAAGTTTAGGGTCAAAACCTTTGTTTGCAACAAAGTTCTCTAATCCGGGCCTTCGAAATCATCTCCAAATGAATGAAAAACCGGGAACTCCAATGAATACTTGGCCAATATGGGATCCCTTGAAATCTTACGTCAGGCCTCTCAAATCCTCAATCCACCACTGCCTTTACGACTCCTACAAATGAATGGGTAAACATTCAGCCACTCCGGTTTATATTTGTTCTACTTCTGATTAGCTACCGCAGGGATACAAAAACCAAGTCGCGCACTCGCACCGTGCGACCAGAAAATTTGCCCGTGCGACCGTAACTTGCAGTGTACTCAGAATAACATGAGTATGTCGGAAGCATAAGAACTTTCGACATAACTATTCTTTAACAAAAAATTTTTGCACTGGACTTCCTTAACATTGTAAAAATGACTTAGCGAGATGACAATAATATGTGACTTAAGTGTGGCTACTGTAACTTATTTTTAAAAAACTGAATAGTTCATCAGAAGAAAGGCAGGCAAAGTACATTTAATTTGGATTAGATTAGATGGATAGATTATTAGCTTACATGAGTAGCGGTGGATAGGTATGGTGCCGTACAGATGGCCAGATGTACCGTGCCGGTAAGGCCTGCTTGAACTTGTTGTACTGCTTTGTTGACTGTCATTAGCGAGGGCCAATAAAACTTCACTGGACACGCATTACAAAATGCATTATTACGCACCAATTTAAACAACTCAAATCTAAACAACAAACTGTTCTCGTACCCTAATTCGTATTGCGAAACAACCCAAATACAGGGTTGGCCATAAGCCACTTTACCCAGTTCAATTATTATTATTTGAACTG
The DNA here is from genome assembly GCA_963675345.1 of Trididemnum clinides. NCBI lineage: Eukaryota > Metazoa > Chordata > Ascidiacea > Aplousobranchia > Didemnidae > Trididemnum > Trididemnum clinides. Next base: position 10,756,972 of record OY776304.1, read on the forward strand.
GGTAAAGTGACTTATGGCCACCCCTGTATAATTGAAAAACCTTTTTAACTTTTTTCATTGGTCAGAAAATTTGTTATTTAATGATGTATTGGAGAGGTAAATAGCACTTAAAATCTTTGCTCAGTGACTGATTGAAGTTGACCTACTTTTTAATTAATCAATTAATTACTTCAGATCACCCGTGTATGAGAGGTAAAATAAGCGAATGACATTTGGTCTGCCATAGGGCCGTATATTTTTGCCAATTCGTACTAAACGCATAAGAACGTTTTTACTCCTTTGCAGTGCTTCTATATCACTGAATCATATTTAACGCTCAATTTAAGTCAATTGTCAACTTGTCGCTGTAGATATTGCAACTGCAACCACCAATATTTTATATTACTTTATTTCAGCTATAAAATAAGTTATTTTTAAAGTAACTTTACTAAGTTTACGAATTTAAATAATAAATTATTACAAAAAAGTGAAAGCCTTTTGGTGACTCCGCCAAAAAAAATGAAAAGGCAGAAAACACTTCTCAATTTTTTCTCAAAGAGACAAAATAAAGACAATGATTTAAGTAATTATTGCACTCCTGATCCTCAGAAGAAATGTACAATTACAGAAGAGCCTATGGTTGTCACTGAAGAGAGGAAAAAGCGGAAAACTGTTCAGCGTGGGAGCAAAAATTACCGCCCTGGTAATTTTCAAACTTTGTATGCCAGGGAATTTGCTGATTGGATTGCAATCAAAAGAGATGCCAATAATCAAGTAATAAAAGTGACATGCAATTGGTGCTGTGGTTTTAAGAAACAAGCAGATGCATCATCAAAATTTGCCTTGGGCTATAAAGATCCCTTCAAAGGAGAAACTTTTAAGATTCATGAAAGAAGTGTGCCCCACAGAAAGTGTGAACAATTATATAAGGCCCAGAAGAATATAGAAAATACACCACTAGCTAAGTGTATGTTGAAAATGGACATAGAAGAGATGGAAAATCTCAAGAAACTTTTCATCACTGCACATTTCATTGCATATTGGAACAAGTCATACGTATAATCATTTTGAGAAGCAAATTGAACTTATCAGGAAATTGGGAATTTCAGTAAAAGAAAAATATGTGAACAGAACAATGTGCACGGGATTTATCCATTACATCGTTTCTTCAACTCGAAAGAAACTTATGGAAGACATTTTAAAATCTCTTTGTGTTAGCCTTCTACTTGATAGTTCCACTGACATATTAGTTACAGCATCTGTTATTGTGCATATGCGGTATATCACTGAAGGGACTGCTGCAAAGTCTTATGTAGGTGTAGACTAGCTACCCAACAAAACTGCTGATGGCTATATTACAGCTTTGAATTCCCTCATAGAACGACTGGGAATAAACCTATTTGACAGGGAAAAAGTGGTAGGTCTTGGAACCGATGGAGCAAGAACAATGTTTGGTTGTCATAGTGGTGTTGCTGATAAATTAACAAAAGGTATTCCCCATTTGGTTGTTTTTCATTGTGTGGCCCATCGACTCCAACTGGCAGTTCTGGATTCATTGAAAGCTGTACCATTTATGCTAGAAGTCGAGAAGACTCTCGGAGGATTATACATTTATTATCATTCTTCACCAAAGCGCTCGTCACAGCTAAAAGAAGTTGGAGCAGCTTTACAAATCCAGTGGCTAAAACTAAAAGACATCAGTGCTATAAGATGGGTTGCTAGCAAAGAACAAGCACTCCAAGCATTTTTGAAAAGTTGGCAAGTTGTGGTCTTCCAGTGGCAGAAAAACTTTGATGTGGGAACTTCTGACACTCAAAAAGCAAAAGTATTGCTAAAAGCCATTGGTAATTTTTGGTTTTTAAAGTGCTGTCATTTTCTTTATGACTTTCTGGCAGTCCTACGCCTACTTTCTGCTACATTTCAAAGAGAAAACCTTATGTTGACAGAAATAAAACCATCATTGAACCATGCTATTTTTTTTCTAAGCAATCCGGAAAAAAACCCGGGAGGGATGTAGAGTCTTTTTTGTCTGAAGTGTCCCCCACTGGTGCTTTCGGAGAAGTTCAGTTAGAAAAAATAGAAGCATTGTATTTGTATTTGTATTTGTTCATTTTTATCCTCCATTCACGAGAAAGCGAATTGTATCGCTATATTTTGGACGGGACGTCCGCACTCGCTTGGGAGTTGCCATTTTTGAGGTGTCTGGGCCACCTGTCTTCCACATAAAGGCGGGGGCGTCCCGTTAAGTGCCTTGCCCAAGGACACAACTAGCGAACTTGCCAACTTGTTCTCTACAACCTCCCATAAATGCCGAGCGCCAAGCAGGGAAGCTGTGGATACCATTTTTTAAAGTCTTTTGGTATGACTCAACAAGGGGAATGAACCCCTAGTCTACCGACTGCGAAGCGGACGCTCTAACCACTACACCACCGCGCCAAAGCAAGGAAAAAAACCACCAAAATGATAGAAAATTTATCCTCTCTGCTGGAAAAGCTTCTCTAGTAGGGCGATTCAAGACTCTTGATGATACAGTAGCATAGAACATATATATTTTTGATACAATGGGATGGCCAGAAGGAAAAAAACTGTCAGAATTTTGGGATGCTGAGCTTGAGCTTCTGATGCAGCATTTCAAGGAGCCCCTATCTAACATGGTAGTTCCAACTGCTTCATTTACAAAGAAAATGATGCTTGATGAGTGGTTTAGATTGAGATTACTTGGAAAAGATCAGTCTTTTTCCCACCTTTGCAGACAGGCCATGCTACGCCCTGAAAGATTTCTCGTGTTATCCAAACTAATGCCAATTGTCTGTGTTTTACCAAGTTCATCTGCTAGTTGTGAAAGGGAGTTTAGTAGAATGAACTGCATTAAAACAGACCTTAGATCAAGACTGACAACGGGCAACCTCGATTCACTCATGCTTATTGGTCTCAGTGGTGTTTCAGTAAGGACTTTGATCCAAATGAAAGTATTAGACTGTGGCATTCATCAGGTGGACAGAAAAAAATACAAATGTGAATGCGAATAACCTTTACTATTTCTCTATGTGAATATGTAAATTGTAAAGGTAAGAAATAAATTGCATTTTATTACATTTGGCGTATGAATGATGTATGTGCTAGTAAAAATTTCTACGCGCTACCAAAGTTAAGAAAAATTTTTGCTCCCCAGAGCTACCGGTAACTGATTTACTGATGTTTCACACAGCTGATCCTTTCTAAGGGCTGGTTTCCATTAGGCGTAAATTGCAGGCGTGGCGGGAAAGATGTTTTGTTTCTCTGCTTGCTCCGCGCATAAAACTAAATAGAGAAATAAAGAATGCTTTACGTTACACCCGCAATTTACGCCTAAAGGAAACCAGCCTTAACGCGCATTCTCCGAGAGAAGCCTTTTTAAAATACATAAACCACAGTTTATTGAACAAAGTGGTGAAACTGCGACGAAACTTAAGACTGTTGTTGCGTCTCAATGATTAGCAATGGTTGCTGATTTGGTAAAAAATGAAGTCAATATTTTTGACGACACTCTGTACGAAGCCAAAAGGTACAATCTGTGCAAAGCCCAAAAGCCTAACGAAAATAAAGTAAGATAGCTTCAAAACCTAATAATGTTTTTTTGGCGAAATGAAAAATCGGTTGGAAGTGTCCGAACCTGGAAACTCCCGACGAAATCGGAAAAACCCCGTTTTCCGAATGCTTTGCCCCAAATCCCTTTTTGACCTGTTAGTTTTGATAAGTTAGCACAGCGGTTCTTAGTTATTTTTTCCCCAAGAGTCTTACGTTAGAGCAACCTAAGCTTGGCTTTTAAGATGAGAACGTTGATTGTTTTGAGAAATTTATCTTTTCTTAGATCATCTATAGCCATTTAAATGCGCACGGCCTTTATCTGGACCAGTATTTCTCAAAGGTTTTAAATTGTTGAACCCCGTCAGCTGGTTTTAATTAACCGAGTACCCCTGTCAGGATCTGTTCGCTTCTACAGTATCACTTGTTTTTGGAAAGTGTCTTTTGATGGAGGTCCGAAAAGTGAGTCTAAAACTTTAGATTGTCGCGGAGCGCTTGAAATTTTTTTACAATCTCGCAAGGATCGGTCGGTGGACCCCAATTTGAGAACCGCTGACCTAGGCACCAGATGTTTTTGAACCAAATCGGCCAGACTATCATTGTCAAATGCAAAGTTGGTTAAAATCGCCAAGAATTATTACCGCTAGGTTGCGCTTAGTGCTTGTTGATGAGGTGTTTACGTCATGCCGATTCGAATGACATGCCGAAGCATTTGTTTAATTTCGCAGTTAGTAATAAACGTGAGCAAGACGTGCAGCTGAGTTGGATAGCATGGCACTAAGGTTTGACTGCTGATCAGTAAGGAACTGAAGCACACTAGGGCAGGGACTTTGAAATAGTTTTTGATTTTGATTTAGGTAAAATATGGTTTTGAAGATTATGACCAAAGTTTGCAACGTTAGTAAGGTATCATCTAAGTCTGCTTATTCCATTGTATGCGTATGAAAGAGTTAGCGAAATTAGCTTTTGTCTTTTCGCATGATTTGTACTATAGGAAAAACTGGATGAAATTCAGATTTTTTTGCCAAAAAACAAATAACAGTAGAAGTTTCACAAATGTATGGAACCCACTAAACAGCTAAGTTGTGAGCTTGAAAATCTTCCCCCACATGTTTGGATTTTATCAATTAGGAAAACTCAAATGTGAACCGGAATTGTTTACAATGTTCTGGTCAGTGTACCTCCTAGTCGCAGTAAAGTAGCTTATCTCATGTTCGTTTAATACCATATTGCAATAAATGTAATATTACCATCTGCCAGACCAAAAAATACGCGCATTTTGAAAACAATGTTTTGGGCGTAAATTTAAGGTGAAGACTTTTTTCAAGATCCTTAGTTTGAGCAATCAAGTTCTAAGACGAAAACAATTTTTAAGACAAAGTATGCACACAACTCACAACTAAGCATGTTTCTTAGAAACAGCACATTTTTATTTTATGATGTTCTTAAAAGTAAGCACAAATTTTAAAAATAAGCACGAAATGTTAACCCTGAATATATGGCATTGAATTAGATTGTAAGCCAAGATTTTTAGAAGACTGATCAAACGTGATGTTCGAAATGCTGACATCAAATGCAAATACACTTTTACTTCTAAACATATCCAACTGCTTCTGCTTAGTAACTTTGTATAGAATACCTAGTCGCAAATACCATTTTCACGTGAATTTCTTTCCTAGTGGACGGCGTCTTATCTAATGACATAACTTGTCTAGGCATCTTTGCACAAAGATACGGCGATAAATGTCTGTCTGTGTCGGAATTTTTAGTTTAAAAACACTTTCCAGTCAAAACGCGAATTCGCGAAAGTAAATAAAAGTTAAGAAAGACAGATTCGACAAAAAGCACGTGGCAAAGCGACCGCGTCACCCCTCGAAGATATATCGATTTCCAAACCTTTGTTTGTCACACTACAGTTGGATCTAGGAAACCGGCTTTCTCACTACCGAGCCTGCTTTTGTCTTTGTTACGAAGTCTGCTTATGCATTGAATAACAGGAATAGTCACAGCGCCGGCAAATAAGCTGAAAACATTTTCAAATCAAGTAGTTTTGTTCTGTATCCAAAATGTAACCAAAGACTATGGTTACCACACCTTAGTATTACTACCAGTACAGTTGATGCCATTTCGCAAATTAAGGGCGTTTAACACGCAATCAAGTTGGTTAAAGCTTTGCTAATAAAAATATTAAAAACTAACAATTTATTTTGAAAGTTTTTTTTCAGAAGCTAACCTTTTTGCCCACACTATAATTTAAAGAAATTTCATTAGTACGATCCATAACTATACCGTATACAGGGTCACGGTGAGAGAGGAGTCGTGCCCCCTTTCCCCTCTCCTCAAAAAAATTTTGCGACAGTCTTCAATATTGATGACGCCATAGTGACAAATTTAGACCCAAATCTTGCCCCTCCAATATTTTTTCTGGCTACCCGACAAGTCACGACTGCGTACAGTGAACAGTTTGTAATTGATTTTAGCCACAACACGCAAGCATATACTCTACTGAATTTAACAATATATAGAATTGTAGAAGGCGTGAAAGGCGAGCTGGTCTTCATCGAATAATATGGCGATATGCGATTTAGCAGAAGTTTGGCTACATTTTGAAATCAAAGTTACTAAACCGATTTGGTCTCTGCTTTTGGTTGTCAGCAGATTCCTTTAGGGATAAAGGTTGTGGCAATTCAATGTTATTCAGTTTTTGTCGAGCGTAATTAACTGATGTTTAACAAGCTGCTGTGTGTCAACTTGCTTTATTCGTAACCTACCGGGAATTTTGGCTCGCTTTAAAGATGACGTAGCTAGGTGATACACCTGCGTCAGTTTGAAGTTTGCTTAAATCTTGAATTTACAGCTTTTTAATACAATCAAATCATATCGCTTTCACTTGAATACAGCCACTATGAATGGACTTGTATCTAAATTAGTGACTACAAGATAGCAGCTTAATCATGCATGTGACAAATAATCTTTTCGTGATTTGTTTCTATATTTGGTGCACGCAAGTCTAAAACGTATCAGAATTGCTAATCAGTACCTTCGACGCTGTTTACTGAAAACTACTTTAAATGTAACGCCTGTTTTTACCTGCTTCAAACCTAATTTTCCTCACTACTTTATAAGCTTAATTGCACCTCTGAATGTATCTTGTTTTTCTTGAACTATTACTGGAAAAGAATTCAATAATTTTGCAAAAATTGTTTGTTTCGTGGTTTACTTTTGAACGTTGCCGTCTAAAATATCTCCTGAAACTCTTTCCCACCACAACGTAATCTCTCTGACACCAGGAAAACCCCCATTTGTGTCAATGGTATTTGACAAAAACAAGACAATGTCTTACACCTTGCGCCAATGAAATAAGAGTCAATAAAATTGGCTTAAATGACATCGAAGACTAAAAGTATTTTTCTTATCAGTCAAGTTATTTAATAGTAACTTGTGCTGTAATTGGCCAATAGATAGCCTTAACTTTTTACAGCAAAATCAAATTGGATGTACACAATATGCGTTGACATACGTTTTTCATATGTTTTTTTGCGTTTTTTTCGGTTTTTGTACGTTTTCTGCTCCCAAGGCTTTTTAAAAGGATATTTTTAAACGCATGGATATTGATAACGTGTTTTGCAGTATACCTTGTGTGAACAATCGATTTCGTCAACAAAAATTTTTTGTAGGTTTTTCTCCGCAAATACGAACACGCGATAGGTACGAACTTGGCAAACAAAGTCGGGCATCCAAACAACAATACATACTGTGTTGCATCACATAAATCATTAGCAGGTGAAAACTTTCTTAGAAAAAATGCATGAAAGCAAAAAACGTACCAAACCGAACTAAAACGTATGCCGCGTACACCGACCTTTAGCAAACCAACATGAAGTCACGGCTTGCTGACATGCGACGATGTAGACGTTTTGATTACTTCCGTTTTGAGATATGTGATTAGCGAAATCGGGACAAGAAACATAGATGGGAAAATACTTGATTGGTTTGTCGTCACTTTGCTCTCGTCTACCGATTTACTTGGAAATACAATAGCTTGTTTTAAGGCGTAGTGGTAAGTGATCACAAGTATGTTTGTAATGATTATTTTTCTTGTTTACGAGTTCCACGTTTTTAAATCGGCTGCAGCAGCTCAAATATAGTGGATTGACGATACTCAATGCTGGTAGCGCTTGCTTCATTGTCAGTATAGATCGGGTTGAATTCCATTGCCAAGTTCAACGACAGTTCAAAAATGATATTCTCAAATGTCCGCTCAGCTATTACAATTGTGTTGAACATACAATATTTATCCATCTTCTCTTTATCAAAATAAAATTCTCTTATTGCGTAGTATATGGCGTTGTTAATCAGGGCTGCCTTCCAAGGGGCCGGCTCCCTAAATGGTAAATTATCCCATGCAAGTGGGCTCGGGGGCAGGTCGATGCAAATGTACCCAGTACGTGATCAATAATTAGGCAATATTGCTGCATAATATAAAATATCAACTAATTTGGATGTTCTGCTGGTGTTTATGTTCCAACGCGCCAGTCAGTTTTGCCAGTTAAACAGCTTCCTAACCAACGCAACTGCAAGAGTTAAAAGGTGAATGGGAATTTGCCCATTCGCAAACAAAATTTTGTCTTTCCTTAATCTAAACTATTTTTTAAATGCAGTTCACAAAGTTTATTACTATAAGAATTATTGCTTTGATGTGATTAATACCGAATTTAAGGTTGATTTAAAAATGAATCTTCGACTGGTAGTATGCCTTGTCGTACTTTGGGTCTGTTGTTCACTGACGAATGCTTTGTTTACTCGTGGTTCTGACAAGACAGTACCAGCATCCGCTATTGCAACGGCGAACTGTAATGGTAAGTAGAAAATTTTGTCCCCAGTTGTACAACCTACTAGCGAAAGCCATAATAATCGAGTTAATGAGACTGGTTAGCATTCACGCAGTTCATTGTAAGGGGCCCTGCGCCACTTTGTCAGTCCTGGGACTATCAGTCTGCTATTTGAGCTCATGTTTGCTTCAAAGTTATCTCCCACTATTCTGGCCAGATCTTAATTGGTTGTGCGAAATAGGCCTTGATATTCTTTTTACGACACGTTTCTGTCTCAGGTAAGAGGAAGGATAAACAACAATGGTAAAGTAGTTTTTGCCGATTTGTTAAAAGCGCGTCCAGTGGCCCACCACAGCTATTGCTTTTTTAGTGAATCAAACGGCAATTTATCTTTGTGTATGCGTATTGAGTGTGCACTGTTCAAAGGAGAAAAAGCGATCGACCTCAAAAAGACTGCATCGTTTGCAGCTACGCTATAAAGCAGTTTATCTCTATCTGGGTTCGATCGAGTGTGTGAGGTTCGACAAAGCCGTCTCAGGTTTTCAACAAGGTTCTCTGAAATATTAAAATTTAGAAAATGTATTTCGTTGATTGTCACCAAAAAAAACAAAAGCAACATTGACCAGTGGCGTTTCTAGGGGGTATAGAAGGTTACTGCAGATCTGTGCCCGAAAGATTTTGGATAGTCTGAGGTGCCCAAGCACGGAATAAATAAAAGAAAAAAATACTGCCTTGGATTTTTAAACTCTGGAAACATTACCTAAAAGGAATGTAATGCAATTTTGGGGTGGTCTGGTCTTTTTACCAAATTAGGCGATGTTGCATATTTGCTACAATGGGTCATACTGATTATAATACTTTTTCTCATGAGAAAATATTTATTTATGGTATTGGTATTTTATACCAAGAAAACGAACACAAACTGAAACGCCCTATTTTGATAAAACGGATGCGCATAATAAGGACCTACGAATCGAAGATTGAACATTGTAACCCCTGGATTGCAAAGGCGAAAACGTATTTTGACAAAAAATCTTTTCAAATATAATTTTTCGGGTTCCTGATCAACCCTAGCTATCCGGCACACTGGCCAGGTCTTTGCATTTAAATGGGTGGGGATGATTTTTTGAGACCATGACCTCAGGACTTGATTTCTTCGCAAAGGCCTGATCTAAAATTGCATTAGAACATTTGCTTTTTTTAATGATATCTGAAGTTGCAATTGCTAGCAGTGCAGCATCCTGCTGAACATAAAATCAACCTCCCCCCCCCATTAGGTTGTTTGGAACAAGGGCAAAATTTTCTCCAAGACAACAACAAGTGCAAAATTTTCCCCAGTTAGTTATCAAGTTTATTCTTAAGAACATTAGAACAGTTGAGATACCATGGTTGCGGGTTCAAATCTCAGCTGGCAGGGCATTAAAAGAAAGGCAGTGTACACTGAAGGGGCAGGCCTAGTATGTAAATGTACGGGGCAGTGTACACTGGAAGGGAGTGTAAAATAGCCACTGCCCAAGTGCACTGCCCACTGCCCAAGCACTTGATCCGGTTGTTTTATGGCGTTATTTATTAATTTTTATATTGAAAGTGGTTGAAAATTCCATTTTTAGTTTCTTTTGGCATTGTAAATGCCTTTCCTCTTTGGTCCAGCCTTGTAAATACACAGCCCATGACCCGCAGTTGCATATTTGCAACATCAATGTATACAGATTTATCAGTCAAAAACTTTTCCCAAATTTTGGCGTATGAAGTAGTCTGTTTCTGCTGAAAACTGTACTAAATCAAAAATAATACCTTTCCAGTTGATTACTTATGTTATCTTTATGATGCATGGGGGGGAAAGAAAGGCTGTTAAACAACTTCAAGCTTCATGACCAAAGTCATTTGGATGATGAACTGTTCTCGTTATATAAAATAAGCAATAGCACCGTAGGTTGCACATTTGCATCACTGGGCTATAAGGTACTAGTTGAAAAAGAAAAAAGAAAAATTGTTCCTTCCAATTTTGTAGTTCACTCCCCAAAAATCTTGTTGCAAATTCGCTACAGGGTTAAGCCCGAATGCTTTGACAATACCGCGTAGCGATTCAAAATTCGAAAAAAAACAGTTAATACTCCAATTTTTTCTCAAAAATACTTATTTTTGACACAAATCTAAGCTACCTCTAAAAATTATCTGACATCGTTTTGATTTTAAAGTAATTTGATAAAAGTCCTGTGTTAGCATCTCAAGCCCCTGGCATTCAGTCTACATCGTATCATTGAACTGTTGGTTAATTTCGTTTTGGTACGAGTTTTCTGTTTTTGTGGTTTCTAATTTATCCAGTATATTCTGAAGTTATCTTTCTGCAGCAAATTGGGGGATTTGATGGTAGTTGTGGGAACAACATAGGGATACGGCGTCTTCGTAAAGATTGAGAACCACTGCTCGAAAGGAATTGGTGGCTGTTGATGAGTTCACTATCATGTACCGATTTCTCAAACAACAGCTGTACTTGAACTTATAAATGGTATTTTTCACCTGCCCACAAAAATCTTGGGGTGGTCAGGCTGGAATTACAGTGATGTGGATTGCGCATTTTAGCTGTACCGTAAACTTTATTTTAACCTGCAACCTATAGCTGGCTTAGCTTAATTCTACTACAACAAATGTATTCCAGCAAGAGAAAGTGCCGTAAAGCGCTCTTCTCAAAACCGTCGCCATTCGCCACCCCACGATTGCATCGCCTTCTTAAGTCATTTCAAGGAGCGGGGCCTCAAGATCTCTTTCCAAAAAAGTAGAAAGAGCTCAGAAAATAGCCTCCTTTACCCTATTCTTAAATGAATACAGTACTATAAACTTTTTACTTACAGGTTCAACGACGAATAATCAGTTCCAGATGCTAGTAATTAACGGAAGCAACGTCTATGTCGGAGCTACTAACACGATTCTACAGTTAACCAGCGATTTGAATGTTTTAAATAGTTTTATATCGGGTCCTGGAAACGACAGTGATCGTTGTGGAGGACCCCCTCGTTGTGACTCTGGCGATGTATGCCAAAGTAATCTTCGTTGCCGAAACAACTACAATCAAATATTAATTCCTTACCGAGAGCATTTGCTCGCATGCGGTACCTTACAAGCGGTCTGCACGTTGCTGCAGTTGAACAATGTGTCTCAAGTGTATCGTCCCAACATGATTGACGATTTGCAATGCAAAAACCAAGCTTATAACCAAGAGGTTTCCATCTCATCCAGAAGCACAGCTGACCCTATTGTAGCTGCCATACACACCAACAATGATAATTCTAACGGAGATGCTTTTTACCTTGGAAAACCTGGCAAATTTATTCAAGTATTATATGCCCCAAATCCTGCCAATTATTTTTTTACACTCGTTGACGAATTTCCCTCGAACTTTATGGCTAATAGCATAAGATATCACCTGGCATGGACAACCCCTGACTACGGTTACGTTTTGTGGACGAATACCACAACTGAAGTGACGAAAGTTTCAAGGTATTGCAATCAAATTATGGAGGGTGTGCCTCGAAGTGAGTTCTTTGAAGAGTTAATGGCCAAGGACGTTGGTAAATCGACCTACACTGAGATACCGCTTCGGTGTCAAGGTTACTCCCAACCAGCATCAAATGTGATTTCAGCTCGATTTGTGTTCAATCAGTTGTTTGTTCTGTTTCGCAAAGGTAGCACATTTGCCATCTGTGTGGTTGATTTGCAACCTCTCAACAGATGGTTTAACTCAGCAAGGGAACTGTGCTTTGGCTCCAATCCCGACCCCAGTCAGGTCAAGCTTTTATTGCAAAACTGTACTCTTCTTGGAAGTGCAACAGCAGTAAGTAGCATATAGCTTTTTGGTGTCAACATTCGTTTAAACTTTGGGTTGCAGAAAATTGATCTGCATTACTTCTGACAGATTTTTATATCCACTTACTTAACAGGAGAGAAAAATCTATGGCAGCTTATTTAATTGTCATTTACATTTGGCTTGCATATAGATGATTAAACTTTGTGGCATGGATGGACATTGGACAATCGATGTGGAGTTTTCTCTTAAAATAGATAAATTTTCAAGACCGTCAAGGCCGAATTAATTTGGATCGAGGGGCCATATATTCCATGATTATAAGATTCAAAATTCTTCATGGATAATGTAGCGTTAGGATCTGGGGTACATGGGTCGAAGCTGGTGAAAGATTAGGCACTATAGCAATTGAATGGACTACCGATACATGCGATTTACCTTTGGTCATCTTTTCAACGAAGCTGAAGACTCCGAACTTTTGATCCATTTACCGATAGTCCAATGATTAATTCAACCCTAATTTCACAATTTTATTGCAGAATACTTGCGGAATTCCGAAATATGTTTTGAGTTTCTTGAATTATAATACAGCTGTGATCGGTTTAAATCCACTCAACATGAGACCGCTTATGGAAATAACTCAGCCAGAGAATGATCGGCTGACTACTTTTGCAATCGATCAAGACAACAGCATATACTCAGCATTTGTAGGAACTGCTTCGGGAAGCATTTTAAAAGTAATTACTGCTGTTTCAACATTAGTGTGATTGTTATCGTTTTTGATAAAAAAAAGATTGGGTACTTACGTATTAACGGGAGGACCTTTAAAAACACGACTCAAAAATTGAAGTAAATTATTTATTGAAACGGTTAAAACAATAAATGTAAATCAAAGATCTTCATACTAACCTAACCTAACCCTAACCCTAACCCTAACCCTAACCTAACCCTGTCAAAAAAAAGAAAAAGTAAAAATCAAAGGTCCTCCCGATAATACGTAAGGACCAAAGATTGTATCATTTACCGTGCTACGTGGTCAAACCTTTATCATGTTTAAGCGATGAAAATGATCAGAACTCATTTGGCTTTTTGATTGTGCCGTTGTGTCTTCATGAAAAGCGCTTTACGATAATATTCTATGTTCAGTGCATTCCAACACATAGGATTTGATCAAACGTTATAGTAAGCAATTAAGGCAAAGTGCTGAGATTGGAAAACTTCAAAGCATCTTGGACGACTCATCCTATTCATACGAGTCTGGAATATAAGAATGCAATAAACTGTAACTTAAAATAAGCAAAGCATAGGAAAGACTGCAAAGTTGTGGTCTTTGAATCTGCTGCCGTATCCACATGCGGCCCCAGCATGTGGATACGGCTGATGATATAAAGACCACAACTTTGCAGTCTTTCCTATGCTTCGTTCACCTCGAGTCATCGAATATTGCGTTTGCTACAGGCATTCTTTAACAAGCTATGCTTTGTCGGCTACTTTTGTGTTAACTCTTGCCAATTATGGCAGTTTCGTCTAGACAACAATTCCACACTGATTGAACAAATTTCGTCAGGCAGTGATAGTTCAATTTTAAACAGTATGGAAGTAAAAGGAGGAAATTTGTACACCATCACCAAAGATTCGGTATGTTTTGACAATACAACGTGCAACACTTTTAGTTGCGTCTAGCATTTAAGGGCGTGTTGAAAAGTTCAATTCGGGGAAAAATGGTAGGGCCGACTTTTCGATTGCATCCAAAAAACTCAAACTTAAACCAACTTTATGTTTTTACTTTCCTCCCCCAAAAAATATTATAAATAATGTATCGTACTTTTGGGAAAAGCCATCTATAAGATTAAATCTTCAAAAAATTATCTTTTGCTTTCTCTCCTTTGAACTATTGCTTTATAGCATTTCGGGAGATGAGCCCAGCCCTCTACTTCCTCACGACTAACTATGCTGGCTTACTCCAACAAAAGGTGCCTTAAAGTAAAAAAACTTTGTACCTCTGGATAGAGCGCAATAACGCTAAAGCCTTGATCGAATCAATGGCACGACCTCGCTGTTTCAACCCCTCCATTTATTAAGTTGCAAGTGTGACGCCAAGGTTCAAACTGCTGACTATATCGAATTGCGATGCTTTTTCGTATCGGTAGCCAATGGGGAAGAAAGTTTGTGCGTTATTGAAGTTCATCACCAAGAAATGTTATATTTGGCCAGACGTAAAATGCAAAGCAGAGGTCCGTAAAATATTCTGTAGGCGGATCAATTTTTCTCAAGTGGATGATATCGCGGGCCAGACGCGGACCTTTTCCGTGATCTTTGTGAGCGTTTCTGCAAGAATCAACTCCGAAAGTGCAGAATTTTTAGGCTGAAGACCCTTTTTGATTTCGGAAATCAGCCTGAGGCCGAAGTTTGCACACCACTGGCCTATAGAAAATGCCATGGTTTTGAAGTGGTCAAGGATAAACCTTCATCCTTACAACATGGCGAAAGCGATCAAATTTTGTATGAAAAAGCAGATCGAATCGTGCTATGTTTCCTGTAAAAACGTCAACTGTTGCTGTTTCAGATAGTTCAGGTTTCGGTGGCTGCTTGTGATCAGTATTCCGATTGTTCTTCGTGCTTGAAGTCACGTGACCCTTATTGCGGTTGGTGTGTCCTTTCTAGCAGGTGCGATAAAAAATAATTGAAAAAATACCGAAGTAAATTTTGTAAAGAGGGACTATTGAAACCTAAAATGCAGAAGCTAGCTTTATTCAGCGAAACGATGTTTTAAGCCAGTGTTTTTTAAACCAACACTGTTTTTTGCTGGAGTATTTTGTGTTTGTTTAATCACCAAGTGACCAAACTTCATCGAGCGGGTTTTAAGCAAAGCAAAGCCGACAGAAATCTTTCAGGATAATCAAAATAATGAAAACTAATATTGAGTCTGTGTCTAAAAAAACTCAACTATAAAAAAGCTGGATTGTCGTCATTGATATTACAAAAAAATAGTGTAACATCATTTGACTGTTTATTCACTCGTGAAAACGATGGCTGCGTTCGCACCTAGTAGAGATGTGCTCAACTGTTACTTTTGAATAACTTACTAACTGTTTCTTTGAAAATTTTATCTGTTACTTTTAACTGTTACTTAAAATTCGTGAAGCCATTGTGAGGTAACTACCATATCAAAGGCAGAAGCAGATTAAAAAAGAGCAGTTTATTGCAGAAACGAAACTGCACTTTTCTTCTCTGTTAAACACTAAACAGACTCGAAAAGAGCAGCTGATACTGTGAAAATGCTACTGTTTAGTGTAGCACTAACAGGTAAGAGATTAACGTGCATGCCATTGTGACTAGCGTGCGAGCAGAAGCAGATAAGAAAAGAACAGTTAAATGTAGAAACAAGACTGCTACTTTTTTGCCGTAGCTCAGTAGCTTTTTGCGTACGAGATCAATGGCAAGAACGGATAAGAAAAAGTAGATGCAGTAGCAATACCAAGGCAGATGCAAGATTGTTGCTTTTTTAGAAAATGAAAAGTTTCGGAAGGATTGAGCTTCAAAATGACACATCGTAACTAATAACAGTTACTTCTTACCTGTTACTTTGCAATTGGCTTAACTGTTAACATTCGTTTAGGAAATTATCTGTTACTTTTTAACGAACCAATATTTTTCGAACACATCTAGCACATATCGGTTTTCGCAACCAGGAATAAAACAGAACGACTTTCTATTCGCACTCAGTGTCAAGCAGCGAAATTTCGCCTCAAAACCTGCTCGAAACAGCGGAAAAAAGTTTTGTTACCGGTTGCGGAAACCGCCATGTGCGAACGCAGCCTAAAGCTTTTGCATCGATTTAATTGCGACGAAATCAGAAATGTAAACTTCAATTTGAATGAGCAGTAGCTTGTTGGTGACCGACGATTTAAGACGAAATCAATTTTATAGTTAGTGTGGCCTAACGATAACTATTTTTCTATTTTTGTAGAAATGCAACAACGCATCATGTATACTTTTTGTGCAGTGAAAAAGCAGCGAGCAACTTACCGCCATACGTTGATATGGTCTCTAAATACCGCTCTTTTTTTGATATTTTACCATTTTAACCAACAATTCAACGATCTTCAATTAATTTCAGATGCACTCGACAAACCGCATGTCCGGGATTTGAATCATCACAAAAATGGCTCACACCTACCATGAGCTCTGAATCGTGTCCAAAAATATCGGACATTCAACCGAATCTGATATCGGTCAATGCACCAGCTACACAGGTGAATGCAATTGGGGAAAAAGTACTTTTTATTAATAAGTGGGAGTTTCAAATGATTGTCCGCAACCAATAACCTACGTAAAGTTTTCTTTTTCTTCAGCTTGCAACTATTTCAGCTTTAGGTTTATCAACACAGGTAAATTACAACTTGAACTCGACTTTGTGTGCTGGGTCATACAAGTTTGTGCGTCGGCTTCTCAGTCATTCGACAGAAAGCTGTTTCATTTAACTGACGAATCGATTTCGAAAATTAAGCTATTGATCTGATGAATGTTACCGTGAAACTTATCTTAGCAGCTAAAACCAACTTTGAAGTCAGTCTTTCAAATAGGTCTCGAACTTGCTCGATAAAAAACTATAAAATATACCAGTGAAAAACTAAAACTTTACCCTCAGCTCATAACAGACCCAAATAAGGTCCAAAGAAACTGAGTCTCAAATTATTGGTGGCCATGAAGACGAAGAAAAGGAAAGGCGTGTGAACACTAAAAGTTGTTAATGTTTCAACCAGATCAAGTCATCCTTTCAACAAATTTATTTTTCAAACTTGACGTTTCGCTCCCCTTTAGCTACCGGGAAGCTTCTTCAGTATGCGGTAGATGTTACCAGTGGAACATATAAACTGTACGACATAAAAATATAAAGACTACCTGTATTACTAAACACAAAAAATTTAGGATTACTGAACACAAAAATAAATTTGTCGAAAGAACGACTTGATCTGGTTGTAACATCATTACACTCGACAAACGAGAAATGCTTGCTATATTTAAAATTTGTTAAGTCGAATCCACAAGCACTACCTTCTATATTTTGAGTTTAACTTGGCCTGTAACTGTAATGTTGATTTAAAGAGCTAAGCACTGGTTTTATTGTAATCGTTTTTTTCCTCAGAACTTCGAAGCCAAGTTAAGGTTTCACTGGCTCGAGGTTAGTTTACTTTAGTTAGCTCGACGTGTCTATCGACATTTCGAAAGGAAGCGGTTGAGGTGTTTGATTCAGTTCAAAGGCTTGTATTTAGCTAACTTTACATGCAAGCATTCTTGCTGCTTTAAGCATGATGTCACAGCTTATTTTGCCAAAGCGACCAATCCAGTTCAAAAAATAATCATTTTTTGTGGCGTGCTGCAGTAATAATCAATCCACGACAGTATAATTTTGGAAAGGCAAAGTACACACTCTGTTCATCATAGTTTTGCAAGATGAGTTATGACGTCTTCTTTACGTCATAAGATGACTGACAGCAAGAGCGCTAACTTCTTAATGAGATGAATATACGTTCCGTCAACAGTATTTGCATATCAAAATTAAAGGGATGTAAAAACAGCCAATTGTTGGTTTTAAAACAGCGTTGGTCAGTTGGTTTAACCCTTCTTCTACCTTGGGATGTTGTAACAGCGTTGCAGTATCATATGGAAAGCACGGCCAAATGCATTTGCAGCATTTTTAAACGTCAAACTACCGTTAGTAGCCTTTACAAAGTAGAACAAATTTGTTGCTCTTGCCGATGGTTGCAGCAATTCAGCTCGTGCGAAAGTAATTTAGCCGTGATTTTCGAGCAGTAATAGCATAGCATGTGCGATATCGGTTAAAAGCTGGTTTTACTTCACAGCTTTGGGTATTGATTGTGTAGTCTTAGAGTTTTTCGAACACAAACCATAGCAGATTCTCTTGATGATATTGAATCTCTTTAAGTGTGACGCATTATCAATCGCTAATGAAAAATGGTATTGTAACTGCTACGTGCTTGCCGCATTTAGCTGTAGGACAGGTGTTTGAACGCTTTCCAAAATCGTTCAACAATCTTAATTTGAAGAAGTCTTTTTCAAGCGCTTGGAAGGCATTAAATGAAAACATTTTTATTGATTTAAAAAATCGCTTAGATTCGCCCTGTCTGTACACATGCGGGTTCGGTCAAGAGCTTCAAGTTAAGATCAGGGAATCGCGTTGGAGGCTTCAATTAGGGAATAAAAATCAATATTTGATTGCTTAGCGTTATTCTTAGGGTTAAATTTAGGATGTTTCTTCTAGTTAACTGATTTTTTGCGAAGTCTGTGTCTGGTGGCTCCGAAAATTATCGCTTTTTTAGCATTTTGAAATATATTTTTAGGTGTCCCAATAATGCTTCAAGTGCTGTGACGTAAATCTCAACCTCAATTTTAAGAAGTGTCTCGTTCTTCTATTTACCGACGTGAAGCCAAACTTGCTTCCTGTTTTAGAACCATTGCTAATTCTTAATTTTTTCATTGACAAACTTGACGCTTAACTTGTGTGTTATCTTGTCGATAATGCACTGTTAAATAAAATCTTTTACGTGAAACACGCATTTATTGAGACCTTTAACATAAAACGCCTTAGTTTAGTCCATCTTTCGAAAAAAGACTTTGCAACCATTTATTGTGCAGTTTTTCATGCAAAGCGTACCAGTAATTTTTAAAAACTTTTTTGAAAGGGGACAATATCGTATATTTTCCCTTGCAGTTGTGCAGGTATTTTGTATACTCCTGCAATGGCACTCATTTTCGATGATGTAAGGAGCACAAATATTTACAAAAAGTAAACATTACATCCTAAAACATAATCAGCGAGCAAATAATCTCATGTTCATATTAGAAAGTGACTTAGTCGCTATGCAAACTATTAAATTGTAAGTTTAATTAGGTATGCATATTAGCCGCCAAATATGGCCTAACAAATGAAAAAAGGAAAAACCATAGACTTTCATTGATTAGGTAACCATTTTACATACAGCCAGACAGCTCTATGACGTTGTAACTTTGGGAAGTCATAAGCTATTTTATGACGTATGGTCTTTGAAAATGATATATTGTTAGAAGTGAATATGTTTCAATTATTCATAACATTGACTAACAGAAACTTAATTTGTCTGCTCTGCAGTGCACGCCTGCACAGACATTTTAAAAAGGAAGAAACTAAAACAAAAGCTTCTAAAATTGGCTTGGTAAAGATGATCCACTTTTTATACAGTAGACGCCGCTTAATATGACCACTTTGGGACCAGACCATTTTGGTCACAATATCCGAATGGTCATAAAAACCGAAGCCATCATAACCGCACCTGAATCGATGCCGTAAGCCACAAGAAATTCAAACACCGTCAAATTCATCGTTTAGCTGATGTAACAGTGTGACGTTGGCAGTAAAACAAAGTACAGTACTGAAACAGTATAGAAAAGGCATGCGAACAGAAAACAAGCATGTTCAAAAGGCGAAGTTATAAGTGCATGGCGGGAAAAAATACTGTATTGTAATAAGAGAAATGAAGAAAATGTTGGTCATATTATCCGAAATGTGGTCATATTAAACGGAGAATTTTAAATGGAGAAATTCCGGACCGTACCAAATTGGTCATAATAAGCGGCTGGTCATATTATCCGTGGTCATAATAAGCGGCGCCTACTGTATATGCATGAAAATTCTCAACTTGGCGAGTTTTTGGATTTAAATACTAAATTATATAACGTCAGCCAGTGTCTAATAACGTTGTTCCTGTTTTGGCACCACAAATCTAAAAGATTGCATGACTACTAAAAACTAGAACAATGTTTAGATCTTAACAAAGAAAATGCAGCAAAACAAAGCGTTTGCAAAAGTAAAAATTTATTAGTAGACAAGATTTGTGAAGCGGCGCCGCCTTTAAAGTGCTATTTTTCACTTTCTAAATCAGCTGTATTGTCTTGGTAAGGCCTAAAACATGGACGAAATTCCTTTATCCAAGGCCTGAACTTATGAAGAAACAACTGCCCATCTGGATCCACTAATTTTTGTTAATCTGTTTTTATTTCAAGCTGTGTTTGACATTGCCAGGCCCTCTCTCTAAAAAATAATCTGTAATTGTAATTTGTAATTGGTAAAAGCTATCTATCGTTTATATTTGTGAGTGGACTTTTTAGGAGTCTGCTTCTCGAATACGCGGACTTCGGCGACACAGCCGTATCACTTCTTCGCTTTTTTCAGATCCATTTTTTCGTATCTGGTACTCCACTCCAAATGAACTTGAGTTATACGTGCCAGTTTACTGCTGATGGCAACCTTGGCGATTTACCATCTTCTGAAGTAGTAGAATCAGACTTAAATGGAGAGATGGGATGCTCTCTTTTGAGTGCTTCGGAAAAAGTGATACCGATAAACAAAGGTACAAGTTTTTTTTTATTTTATTTCTCTTAAAAGTATAGCGCGCATTGTGAAAAGTAGTGCTATTGCCCGGATATTGCAGCAAGTTTCGGTGAATTGGTAAAAGCCACCCTTTGTGTTTCTCAGAACAACTTCAAACACAACACTTCTTCGAATAAGATCTAGAGTGCTTTGGCAATACTTTCGTTCTACAATTTGGCTTATTCTTTTCTTTAGCATGTTAGGCATGATTTGTAGCTAAACTTAAGCGTATTAAAAAGGTTATCTGTACATTTCGTGACCTTTTGTTTGACTGCAAACTGATAACTCTTGCAGTTCCTTGTCAAACGTGCGCCTCTCAGCAATTGGCGTCAATATTTGACAGCGTTGTGTCGCCTAGTGCTGAAACATCCGCTAAAGAAACGACAAAATGCACCCACTAACGATTGCCAAAACTAAGAGGTGGTTAATTGCTGTAGATTAGTACCTCATGCAGACTCGTAGCCAAAAAAAATTGAGACGACGAGATATGACATTTGCATGTCATGATGACCTCATCAATATTTGGTGCTAATACAAGTATAAAACTGGGATAGAGAAGAATGGTGCCTTTTTCCCTTTTCCCATGGCCACCAGTTTTGTTTTACCGATATCCAAAATTGCTAAACGCTTTGTGTTCTTGCGCGTGGTAGTTTACTCCTCCAGTGTTCTAATGGAGTTTTGAGTGATGTTGCATTTTCTATTCGCCACTATTTATAAACGAATTGTTTTGAAATGCCATTTGATTTGCTGATGTATATATATAGGCTAGCTCTAATTTGTACTTGAGGTTTGTGATACTTGATAACTTCCTTTTTAGATCACGTAAACGTCACTTTGAGTATCGTCCACAACGGTAGAAGTTTAACTTCAGGCACTTTTCGCTTGTTTCAATGTTCCAAAGTAAAGACATTGAACAGATATTCCATGTACGTACAGAAATATGTTTTCGGTTCAACCTTTTTCCTTATTTGGTATTTTTTGTAGTTAATGAATGTTATGTGTCTGACGCCATTTCCTGCCATCAGTGATTGCAGTTGGAGGACTGTCATATGTCAGTCAAAGCTTTGAGATTCCAATCAACTGCTTTTCCTGTTAACTGAAGGACCCTAGTCTGTGAGTTACTTTGGCTGAACTAAATTTAGAACAGCTGTGTCAGTGGCTTTTCCATTCATGTGGCAATTGGAAATAATTAGGCTATTAGGTTACAAAGGTGATTGCTGTAGTAAAATTCAAGCAGTTTTTGTATGATTTTTATTTCGCGGACACTATAACGCAAAAAGAATGATTTCTACAGCCAAATTCGATTGCAGAGGAGTTTGCAAAAGCAAATTTTGAGGCAGTTTGAAAACATTAATTCATGAATCAAGCTGTCGCTTCGCTGTCAATAGACCTGGCTTCAATTCCCTAGTCCAGAGGCACCGAAGAAAAAATAGTATTCAAAGATCTCCCGTTGGTCGTTTCTAGGCAGGATTACACCGAAGTTACTAAATCTTAGCTAGAAATTGCTCCTGGTACAAACAAATTGTTGCAGATAGTAAGGACCGAAAAACCGATGACATTTAAATTCCATTCATCAAAATACTATGCTGCTTGCTCTGCATAGAATGATTAAATAAGCTACTTTTGAAAACAAAACTTGTATTTTAAGTCCTGTTTTCCGTAGTCCAAATCCTTCTGTCCTCAATTCCACGGTGGTGTAGTTTTGTGATTTTTTCAGCTTACTGTTTAATTCTTTTGTCATGCATAAGGAGAAATTTTGCAGTTTAAGCAGTACCATCGCACGCGATTCATACGATGACGTTGTTAAGTTCTTGGCCACATTTTTGTTAATTTTACCTCCTTTTTTTTAACGCTTTTTGCTTGTTTTGAGGTGTTGATTCAATGTGGGCCTACCATTACACAATCGCTTACGAATAGCAATAGCGCTTTTTATGGAATTTTGAACTCCAGACCTTTTGTTTCGAACTCGAGGCTGATTACCACTACACCATGCGTAACAATATTACGTTATTGCAATACCTTTGCAAAATTTTGATGACCAAAAGAACCACGAATTTGCTTTTACTCCCATCAGAAGATTTTCACGTTTTGGAAAAACGTTTCTTTGCTAAAGTTCTCGCACTAATTTATACTCTTTAATGCTGCTGATTGCCCATGTTTATTTGTGGTTTTTATTGTATCAATTCGTTACCATGACATGTGGATATGGTATGGTGCGCGTATGTAGATCAAATCTTACAGCACCTTGTAGATAACCGACCTTTCAGCTGCTGTAAGGTCATCAAACTTGTCAGGAAATCTCAGAAATATCATCTGCGCTTGCTGCTGACATTCAATCGATACAGAGTTTGTTTGATGTGCGATTAAATAGCTATTGACATAACTAGAAAAAATTGCATCACTATGACGTAATTATTGATTTCGAGTCCTGCATTTTTTTTGATTGTAATTAATAGGCTCGGATTTAGTTTTCAGCTAAATCATTACACGACCAATGTAGTCAATGCCTTAATCTACGTAATCCGACCTTCCTCTTGAAGTTTAAGGCGCTAGTTTCCAGCGTGCAGCGGCGAAAAGAGGTCTTGTCATCCTTTTAGTTTAATTTGATTAACCAATTCTTTGCGAGTTATCGAATTAAATTGTTTAATTGACCAAATTGTGAAACATTGAGTTGACCAAAATTGTTTCAACCAGCAATTTTCTTCTTTCAGTGACTTTGCTATGCTTGTTTCACGATACATGAGCATTAAGTGGGTACTGCGTATCGAACGGTGAGCGCTGTTAAAAGTCGCTTGTGTACTGATGCCTAATGCAAGAAAATAAATCATCATCCCCCTCCTATCATTACCTAAAATACTACTACGAACTTTGCCGAGTTAGGAATAGAGATGTGCTTCCAGCGCTATGTAAACTTTGGCCAATTCTTTTAAGGCGTTTCATATTTGAACGGAGCCTTCTAAGATTTTAGTGTGACGCGGCTAACATTCAAACACAGTTTTGTTTACCACCCAACTGCGCGCAGACTTTGTTTCAGTTCTTTTAAATTGTGGCGATTTGTTGTCATACATTGTCATGTTTGGCGTCTATTTAGGGTCATATGAACTAATTACGATGGAAAGTATTTTTGGCATGATTTTTCCCCTTTTTTATTTTGTTTTGGTGCTATTTAGATCATTTTCCCAACAAAAAACTTTTCAAAACTTATATTTTAACTTACATGGAGCATAAAAAAAACTTCTTTTTAATTTTCATCAATACTGATTGGTGGCTGAAGACTTTTAAAGCAGTAGAAGTGTTACAAAACCGCCGTCATATTAAATATCTTTCGCCATCAGTGCAACCGAGCGAGAAAAATTACGATAAACTGGCTTTCCCTAGGGGACAACGACAAATTTTCAAGCGTTTTCTGAACTTACAACTTTCCAAGCACGAGCCATCGCCTTTTGGCACAGATCTAGACTTAGCTGGTTTTGAATTCTTGGAAACACTAAATATTTACAATGCGTTCAGGTGTACTTCATGCGTGACAAGCGTTTGGGGATGCTCCTGGTGTTCTGACTCTAGTTCATGTAGCATATCCACGTCGTGTGAGACCTTACGAGTCATTCAGCCGTCCAATTGTCCGAAAGTTACTGGGATAGTGGACTCACCCGCTCAAGTTTCAGTTGGTCAACGGCACACTTTTTTTCTCCAAACTGTCCATTTACCAGACGTGAGTGTAAAATTACGGTAGAAAAAAGTAACTGTAAAAATGCATGAAATTGGTTGTGCAGTTCATTAGAATACAAAAACAATTTCATCGCAATAGGGTAACTTCAATTTTTAATAACAACCATGTTATTTTAAATAAATTTGTTTTTGCCGTTATGGTACCCGGGTTTTGATTTTGAAATCTACGGTTACCGCTACACTGCATCGATTAGAATAAGATGTAACCTCTTCAATGGCCGGCAAATTGTACAATTAAATGTCGCTGTACTCAGTATACGTTTCTTGTCAGGTTTTGTACGTTTTTTGTCTGGTTTGGCATGTTTTTTGCTCACATGCATTTTTGCTCAAACATTTTCATTTGCTTGGATACTTATATGAAGCTTCATAGTTAATGTTGTTGTTTAAATATCCGATTTTGTCCGCAAAGCACGCAAAACCATATGCAGCTTTGCGTACAAAAATTCACAAAAAAGATTTTTGTGGATAAAATCGGCTGTTCACACAAAAAGCTTCATGTCAATATCAAAGCGGAAGAAAATTTCAATCAAGATATGCTTGTGAACAAAAATCGTTCAGAAACGTATACAGTGTAAAGCCGCATTTAATTAGCAAAAGTCGGTATAGCCTGGTAAAGCGTATATAAGCTTGAAGCCGATGTAAAAGCCATACATCATTTTTTGAGTTGGTGGCTAACTAGGTAGCTTTTAAAGGCCAGACAGAGGCATGTTCATCGAACTATCACAGACTTCGGCATCACAATTAGCTCATAAGCTTTAACCTCATTTGGCTCTTAAAGAAACCTGCACAAATAAGCATTTGAATGGAAACTGTAAAGAAAAATTCATTTAAATCGCGACATACCGGATACAAATAATTGACATTATGATTCATTTTGCACCTTATCATTTTGTGCCAAAAAATACAATAAAAATAAGGATTGCTAGTCGGTAAGTTTGCAATTATCTGTCAGTTATGTTTTGCATCTCAAAATCTTATTCGCTCTATCTGGAACCCCTGGCCCTAGTCTTTGCAAGTTGCCCAGCCTCTGGGGTTTCGTAGTATCCCGTCATACCCCGATCGCTGGAAAAGATAGTGTTCATAAATGCAAACTTGATGTTTGATACTTGAAACTTTTCAATTTACGTTATGAAGGGTATTTCTTGATATTGCTTAAACGCAAAGTAAAAATAGTGATTTAGGCGTTTTGTCCGCACGTTAGCCTAATTACTGTGTTTTAGCCATGCCAGCAATAGGATGCTGTTAATGCTGTGTTCGCTTGCTTATTAAATACGTCTTGATGAATTTTTGAACTCATTGTCGCACTTTTCGCTGGACTTGTAAACATTTTTATATTTTTCAGCACGTAACCGGCTATTCGTGCCAATATGTCTTCTGTGGGAAAAGCAATTCGTCAAATGCACTCATTAATCCTACTACGAAGCTGGCTGAATGTGCAGCCAATGCTGAACTGGTGAGTGAAAACATTTCTTTGCACTGGAGTTGATGTGTAGACTTTTTCTCCGGTCTCTGGAACCCCCTGCATGGTTTCACATAGAGCAACGAGGGTTAGGAGCTGATGAAAAGTTGCCAGTACTTCCGTCGACGGGCTTTTCTGCCTCAAGAACTTCAGTTGCACAGCAGAAATAACCGTTCCAAGGGCACAGCGATATTTGATAAGAAAACTGCGACTCCGCGACCAGTAACTCTAAGCTTTATTTAGCAACATTCTGGGCAAAAAATTCAAATGGGAACGCAAAGATAGGGAGCCTATGGTTTTATTAGTAGTTCAATTTAATGTGAATACGTGAATATTTTTCGGAACCCGAATTAAAGCATTTGGTTTCTTTGCTTGCTATGCTTTTGTTCCGTCTACTTTATATATATATACCGTATTTGCTTTCTTTGCTTGCTATGCTTTTGTTCCGTCTACTTTATATATATATACCGTATTTGCCGGTGTATAAGTCGACTCGTTGTATAAGTCGACCCCCTAAAATTCGACGGAAATTTACGATTTTATAATATATCCTTTGTATAATTTCATGACTCGGTGTATAAGTCGAGGTCGATTTTTTTAGGTCGATTTTTGATCGAAAAAGGTCGACTTATACACCGGCAAATACGGTATCTATCGTCATTTCAGGCATTCCGTTTTTGCTTTTATTTTGAACGTAATTTTTTCAGATTGGTGTACTTGTGGTAGTTATTTTTAAATTTTTTTTTGATGCCTGTTTAGCGTTAATAAGCGTGTTATTTTTTTTTATGCACATTAATGGTGTAACAAGGATTTAAATCGTAATTAATTTCCTTTTCATGTCAACGGAAGGTTAAAATTTTTAAATCTTAGTATCCACCGTGAACTTCACGTGGACCGAATTCGTGGGCATTGCTTGTTAGATGCATCCTATCTATTACATTCAAGTAAATTTCTTGCGACTTGAACAATGTCTTCTAAACCGATATTGAAAAACTCTTAATCCAAGGCTGAATTTACGAAAACCGTAGCAATAGACATTTAGCGTTAAAAAGTCACCATTTTGTATTAGTGACCCATTTTTGATTCGAAAGATGCTTTGTAACCCACCACTTAAGTTTTTCAGATCGCAGATGAACGCTTTTTTTTCGGTCATCGACTTTTTCAAAACCTCAGTTTACCCATCTTTTTAGTATACAGAACGTGATCTTTTTATTTGGAGATCTTTTTTTTATATTTTCAATTTGATGCAAGGCGTATAGGAAACTATTGTCTATTCTCCATATAGAGAACCACAGTTTCAAATTGTAAAATTGAAGCCGTGGCCCTCCTAAATTTGTATTGTGTTCCACCGTTTGAAACAGTTAATTTAACCTTTTTTCTGAAAATGAAATTTGTAGTAATAAGAAATTAAATGTAGCAGCCATCTGTTGATAAAACTATGAGAGCCGTACTCGGATGAAAAAAGTTATGACAACATAACGCTAGAATAGTATTTCCTTTCGCATAGCAAACGCTTAAAACGAAATCCAGCTTAGATGTAACTTAAATATAGGTTATGGTTTTGTTCTTTGGTAAATGCTTCTTTTTTTCTAGTAAAAGCGATTGGTTTTGCCACGATAGCGCTCATAAACCCGACTTTTAGCAAGAATTTAGCCTAACTAAAAACAAAGGCAATTCTGTGAACCAACAACAGCAGCTGAGTTTTAGAATCATGCTAAAACTCAGTTGCTGTTATCTATTTACAGAATTGCCTTTGTGGTTGGTTAGCCTGTTTGGCGCTAGCTATATCTTGAAATCAATTTTTTTGTTAGTTTCGTACTTCATTCCTGTAGTACAGTGGAGCTAAACCGAGGATATTTGTTCTGGCCTGCTTCGAAAAACTTCTGAGTTTTAGTATTCCGCATAAATTGCTTGTTAGCGCCGTTTATAAGTTTGCTGTTTGTTGTAATCCGTTGAACAAAGAATATTATCCAAGATTTCTTCTCAAGGTAGACGTAATTGCCGTGAGGATTGAACCTAAGACCACTTGATTATAGTGGCTATTGAAACATTACCTCAACCAACTTGAACGTTGTAGCATCAAGAACAACAAATCTTAAACTAGGAAATTTTTCTCTATATAGTTGAATTTCATTATAGGGAGTAAACTTCTTTACTCTATTTTAACGGTGGTCAAATTGAATGAGATTTTTTTGTCAATCGATATTTTCTGATTTTCAATTGTGCAAGTTGTATCTCATTTTTGCAGAATGATTTTTTTTTCGGAGATCAACTTGTGGAGGCAAAGCGAAATGTACTTTGTGGTAAATCTAGTAAATTGAATTGATAAACGGGTAAAAATTAAAGAAAAAGTTAAGCGCCATCGATGTAAAGCATAGTACTTTTGGTCCTTTCAATTGGAAACGAGTTTTTTTGCGATGAGTTATCGTTTTTTTAGGCGTAGGCTATACTGCATCTTGTCGATAAACTTATTGTATTTTAGCTTATGTGCGATGACCCTATTTCATCAATTGAAGTTTATTTAAGAAGAAATGACTACATAATTGATACGCCTACCAACGCGTCAGTGTCAGGTATGTGAAAATGTAAATATACGGCATAGCTATGGTCCCAGACTGATTCCTTTGCAGTATTTTTCGGTGCTAATCTATATCTAAATCAGCATGCTACTGGTTTTCAAATTCTTGTTATGAAACTTTCATGAATCCAGGTGGTAAAAGCAAAAAAGGGAGATAATAAGAACTTTTTCATTTCATCAAACACAAGACAAACATGGAGTGTGGCAGACTGCGAAGTTACTTTACTCAGTCAGCATTCACTTATACATGTCGTGTAAACGTGAGGTTGATAGCAAGCGACAGTTTTGTCTAGTTGAATGCTACTCAATCGGCGCAGCACGGTCCGAGTCGGCATCGTTCAAATGTTGAAACTGGCGCTCAGGTTTCAGAATGAATGGCCACAGGTAGAAAAGCCATGCTTTTCTTACCAATTTCTTTGCCCTTGATCCCAATACTAAGTTATTTGAAAGCAGAAGTAAATTTTAGCGCCTTCTTTGTTAGTATACTTCACGATATTGTTTCCTTTCAATTTGCCCTAAAACTGGATTTTATTAACTTAATTTGGTATCATCACAGAAGGTCTTATTGGTTTATTTGTGCAAAATCAACTTTAAGTCGCACTCAATGCCATTTAGGGGGTAAAATATAACTGAAAAACTGAACGAAAAACGTAAAATGAAACTTTTTTCTCAAACGTAGTATCTAGCCTTTCTAAAATTACAGAATTTTTGAAAAATTTGCTCACACCCAAAAAAATGTTTTTCTGGGTACTCCTTTGTAACTACATCTATCGCAACAGTTTTTGCCAAATCTCTCTCAAATTGAAGAGAAACTAACTCAGAGGCAAACATATGCGATTGCCTCTCATTTTCATCGTCTTTTTCTTGTGAGTATGAAGGTGCCAGTGAACTACACATTCCAACAGTTTTCATCTCGCTGTTGGTTCCTCTCAGCCAAGATTTCAAAAACTGACACAAAATAAAAGATACCGCTTCCCGCTAAACTAGCAAAATAGTAGTTAAAAACTTTAACTCGTTTCTTATTTCATCGATTTATTCGGGCTAACGATTGACTGTACACAGTACACGTTTTTGTACGGTTTTCTCCAGCTTTTGTGCGTTTTTCCTCCTGCATTTTTGTATATAAATTTTCATCCACTTAGATGTTGATATGATGCCTTACAATATATATTGTTTTCCAAAAGTCCAAATTTGTTCGCAAAGTACATACCAAACCTGTCGGCGTTTTTGCGGACAAAAACGTACAAAAATTGTTTAGTACGTGCTTGGTGAAATAAACCAGATGTTCACGCAACAAGGTATACTGTGTAACACCATATCAACATCCAAGCATATAATATTCCTGCACAAAAATGCTTGAGGGTAAAAAACCCTGAAAACCGCACAAAAACCGTACAAAACTAGACAAAACACGTACAAAAGTTCATGATGTGCACAGTCACCTAGAGAGTATATTCCAAATATTTTCCAGTACTAATAATAGTTGATTTTTTATGATTGCATGTTCAATATTTCACGGACCTGCGCAAATATTGAACTTGCTTAATTGGAGTTATTCCGATATTAATTAAATAGCCCTGATCCAGGTGATAGTTGAAATCGGTGCTGTTTTTCTTTTCGTCGTGTATATTGAAACGAAATCTTTGCCAAAAGGTTTTTTTCGTTTGGACGTTTTGACACCATGCAATGGTGTAATTAGTGAACTAGCTATGTAACTGCACGTTAGTGATGGTCAGTTTCTGATATCGATTTTAAGTGTGCTAATAGCAATACTAATTGATTTCTAGTGAAGTTTAAAATAATTTTGAATCGTGATGAAATCATTTGTTCTTACTTTTATATAAATAGAAAAAACAGTTGTTAATGAGAATTATGTAGTACTTCGAGACTAATTTCACGTTTATTTAACAAAATGCCAATCATATCGTGCAAATTCGGTCTTGCATAAAATCACGTGGTTTTATGACATTTTATTTCAATGGTACAAAACAACGATTATAGAATCTCGGTTCTCATTTTAAGAAAACTTATTTCCTCTAAAATGTCATACCCCTAAACAAAGAAGAACTTTGTTTTTGAAAAGTAGTGTCACTGTTTAACGGAACTGAAATAACTTTAGAATCTTATATCTTTAGCCCAAAACCGTATTTTCCTTACATGGTCCCGCCCCGAGGTTCGTTTGTTTGATCATAGAAAGTTTCAATGGCGTAAAATCTCATCTACGTTGTGCTTTTGCTATTGAGTTCACTTTTAAAAAAATTTTTAGCTATAGTTTTTTCAAACTTTTGTTGTCGTCGTCTTTTTCTTGATGCTGCTTGGAGGCGAAAACGTCATCGGTATCTTTGCCATTGTCCTTAAATGTTTTCGCTGAGTCCAATGTCTGCCTGTTACATTCTACAGATGTTTTGTGACATTGATTTTCATTTAAAAATCGTTTTGAACATTTTAATATCATGGTTGGTTTTCCAACTTTAATTTTTCAATTTAAAAATTGTAGAAAATGAGCCGCCGCGGCGTAACTGTAATCACTCCCTTGACTTCGGAACGAAAGGTCTCAGGTTTGAAGCTCCTTAAAAGCACTAGTGGTATTCGTCAGAAATGGCATCTGACCCTAAAAATGCTGGGTTGCTTCAGCAAAAAGTCTGGTTCGAAAGCGATTTTGGAGTGGTAGACATGCACTAAATCAACATCTCCCAGCCTGCGAAAGAATAAAAAACCGGGAGGCCATGCTTTTGAGCATGAAATAAATCTCAATTTTGATCATTTGGTTGCTTACAATGGCACAAGGTGCGCAACATAAATTGTCATCAGTTATTTTCAAAAAGATAATGCATTATCTCATGAAGAACAGAATGGTCGAAGCTATTTAGAAAATGCACAGTTTCAATTTTAAAATTTAGTAATTAACTGTAATGAATATTACTGACTGCTTTTGAACATTTCGTTTAGTGTTCCGTTTTATGGATTGTAACATTGCACCACAAATTTATGTAGATCAGTAATCTTGTGACGTTAATTGTTTGTGGTAATAATTCTTGCAATTTTGTTCGAAACATGTGATGAATTAGCTCTAAAAATAACTGTTTTCCAGTTGGTTTTATACAATATGCTAGTCTTAACGTTTGTAATTACAAAGCGTGCTGATCAACTATCATCCCACGGCATGTGCTTGATTAGCCGTGTCCATCTCGAGTTTGTTGCGGACAACAGATGAAGATGCAATTCTTGGTTGAGATTTATTCAAAAAAATCCTGCTTGTAGTCTTCTTCTTCTCCGGTTTATTCCTGGATAAGATAATGAGCTCTCTTAAGGATGAAACTGTATCTTGCAAGTCATAGTCAAAATTTCGATTAAACGTTTTTTCATTTTTACAGCGAAGTTATACAACTGCAGCGCCGAGTCAATCAGAGGCAACTGTGCCCGTTGTATCGCCTTTCGAAGACAATGCAGTGAATGTGTGTGGTGTCCAGAAAAGTCCATGTGCGTGGACAGTTCCCAGTGCACTGTGGGCGCTGTAACCGACATTGAAAACTGTGAACCGCCACGCATTGATTCGGTTCGTATTCTCTAATATGTTAGGCTTGTTTTGAAGGCTGGATACCTATTTACAATTGTTGTGTTGATTCGATAGCGCGTGTTCTTGAAGAAGACACGTTTGGCTAGTTTCCTTGCTTGATCGCTGTGTTTGCCAAACAAATACTCTATGTCAGGAACAAGTCCTTGGAGCCCAAAAGCAAGTTGTAGGTGTGCAGTATAAACTTATGTACCAAAATCCAACTTTTTAGATTTCTCCTGCTGATGGCCCGTTTGAGGGTGGAACAGTTCTTACCATATCGGGACGAAACTTAGGTAGCAGTATTTCAGAAATTGCCTCCATTAAAGTGGGAACAGTGGCTTGTGATACTATAGCGGAGCAGTATGTTATTTCACAAAGGTAAGAATACGGAAAAGTTTTTCCTTTGAAACGGCATTGAAAAATTGAAACGCAGACTCGGTCTTTGTCCTGGTGCCAATACTATCGCATGTGTGTAGCAAAATTGTTTATTGTTTTATTTTTAAGCGTGAAGTCGCGTGGTCAATACTCGCATGGGTTATGTACTTGGATATAAAACACTTTGTTGCATCTCTGCTTGGCGGCATTGCTTGTTGTTAATGTGATTACCCCTCCTATTCCTTGGGATGGAGGTACGGCACGAACCGCAATTCGGGTTCATGCTGTCAACCTAATTGAATTGGGCTAGGGGAAAGATGGCAGCCCATTTTGAGCCAGTCATGAGTGACTGGTAGCCCCATCACCAACAAGGCGGACTGCCACTGGTGGGTAACCAAGAGTCGCCTTTTTACGACATGCTGGGTTAGCAGGTTCACAATTGTAACCCGGTGAAGTACGGGTAGGCCACCTGTCTGCTACATAAAGGTGGAGGCGTCCCGTTAAGAGCCTTGCCCAAGGACACAACAAGCAAGCTTGCCGGCTTGTTCTCCACACTATTCTTTTTTTAAGCTGAGCGCCAAGCAGGGAAGCTGTGGATACCATTTTTTAAAGTCTTTTGGTATGACTCGGCTTACGGGAATAAACCCCAGGTCTACCGACTACGAAGCGGGCGCTCTAACCACAACGCCACCGCGCCGGTGGCGGCAATGCTTCGCGGAAGGACTCTGTGCCAGCTGGTACTGGCATTTCGGAAGCCAAGCTAGTCACGTGTACTACATGTAACGATCAAGAATTTAAGTGACCTGTGGAAAAAATTTCGTATATCCTTGTGCTTTTACATGTACAGCAATAGAATTTTGTTTAGAATTGTATGCCTCACTAGAGCAGTCGAAAGCACCCACATGAGCGGTACGGTTGAAGTCGTGACAAGTTACAATGAAACAGCAACATCTACTCAAGACTTCCATTACAAAGTAGGATTAATTTTTGTTCTCGTTAGTCTATTTGAAGAACAAATGCTTTTGCTTTACTGGATTTATTATACAGGGTGTCTCAAAAGTAAGTATACACTTTAAAATTTGAATAACAATCTAATGGCTTATTCAAATTTGTCAAAAGTTTACAAAAATATTGTATAAACTACTAGAAACAGATTACCGTCCTAATATCTCGTTGAATTTATATATTGACAGAATGTTAGACCTCAACGTGGGAGCCACCAATTTCGGGAGATTTCAGCCACTTATTGATGCATTCCTGCCCGACACTTTGCAATAAATCTTGTGTAACTAGTCCACATGATGCTCTAATGTTTTGTTCCAACTCTAAAAGGTTTTGAGACCGTGTGGAGTAAACTTTACTCTTAAGGAAACCCCAAAGAAAAAAGTCGCATGGGGTTAAGTCAGGTGAACGAGCGGCCCATTCTAGAGGACCTCTGCACCCGATTCACCTACCTAGAAAAAACTGATTTAAGTAATCTCTGACTTTCCTGGTGTAATGTGCAGGAGCTCCATCTTGCTGAAAGTAACAGTTTTTCAACCCAAGCATTTTTTGTCAACTTTACTCCACACAGCCTCAAAACCTTTTAGAGTTGGAACAAAACATTAGAGCATCATGTGGACTAGTTACACAAGATTTATTGCAAAGTGTCGGGTAAGAATGCGTCAATAAGTGGCTGATATGTCTCGAAATTGGTGGTTTCCACGTTGTGGTCTAACATTCTGTCAATATATAAATTCAACGAGATATTAGGACGGTAATCTGTTTCTAGTAGTTTATAGAATATTTTTGTAAACTTTTGACAAATTTGAATAAGCCATTAGATTGTTATTCAAATTTTAAAGTGTATACTTACTTTTGAGACACCCTGTATATATTTCTTCCGCATTTGAAAATTCGAAAAAATATGACGTTGATGTTAAAAAAGCCATACGCGGAAGTTCATCTACTAAAGAACTAATGACAAGCCAAATTATACCTCCCTCTCTCTCTATCTCTCTCTCTCTCTCTCTCTCTCTCTCTCTCTCTGCAGATGTGTTTGCTGTCACGGCATTGCTAAATGATTTTCGAGTGATTTAAATGTCAAAAGTGCAGCATTCCACTAACAAAAGAAATCTCATGCAAACAAACATTAAACTTCTTGTTGATGGAATAGTTTGGTTATGTCTTGTACCTGTTGTTTAGCTAATTGCATATGTACGTCGACTACTGTTATTACGTTTTTTATGAAGTGCATCTTCAGGATTTAGGCTGCATTCCACATTTCAAGCAAACAAATTTATGTAGCAAAATTAAATTTTGGCTGCAATCGAATTCATCTAGTCTTGATGAAAATTTGACCTCTCGATAAAAACCTTGGCAATCATATAGCGTTAAGGAGTTCGGTGATTTATTTTAGATAAAGACTTAGCACTGCTGAAATTACTGAAGTGCAGTGTGAAAATAATTAGGCTTCAGCTACGTACACTTTTAAGAACACGTGCATATTGTTTCAATGATCAAACTGGCGTCAAGAATTTGTGATTAGATTTTGAACCGCTTTCATGTTTTTAGGCTGTAAACGCGGCGTTTTTTCGGGAAAGAGTTGTTTTAAATCAAAACCACATTGAGATATATGGAAGGAATTTAAATGTTGGGAATAAAGCTGTCATTCGTTTGAATGATAGTGCAGATACCGTTACATGCGGAGACAGGTGAGCATATAGCACTAATCGCATTCTCACGTGGTTTGCGAAAGGTGGCCAAACTTGATTCTTGAGGAAATACTTTGGATGTCATTTATCTTAACACATGCTTATTTTTCACAGAAAGGAAAAGTCACTGCAGTGTCAGCTTCCTCCAGTTGCAGCTGTTGGGCGTTACGACATGACTGTAGAAATAGATGGTTACAAAAATCAATTTTCCACTAAAATAAAAATAGTTAAAGCTCCTAAAATCGAAGTAAATCAACCGCTTATTGGCTTTCGAAGGTAGTCTATTTGATATATTTCAGTAGGTTTGCTGTAGAAAAAATGGTGTGAAGTTACCTGTTGTAAACTTGCCTATAAAATTACGGTTTGTCAATATGCTGCAACATCGTATCTTACAACAGCTAGGTGAACATCTATATTATTTTTGCTTTGTTAGTTTTTCTCTAGTTATCAAAACTAGTGCTGACTTAACATCAATGAAGAAAAGTATCTGTAGCATTTATAGCATTTGGTATATTTCAATAAAGGTTGTAACAGTTCTTACACTTTCATCAGCTACATTTTAACGTTTTACTGTGCAGTCAACTCTTCATACAGTGGCGCAGCTATCGATAGAAAAAAGATTATAGGGAACAAGATCAGTGCCTTCGCTTGTATTGATGACGTCAACAATACTTAATTATTGGTAGTGCTGCAAGTCTAAAATTTAAATGACGCTCTTTGGCCACTGTAGAACAAGTAGACTATGCTACTACTGCTAACTATCTTCAACGTGCTATGATTTTATCTTGTTTGTTTAGTAGTGGGGGTTTGGTTTCGTTCAATCTCAGTTCAATTGAAGGCGTTTATGAGGTTTCTTTTCAAGTCGGGTCCAGCAAGGAACAGGTAGGCACCGAATTGCTTCAACACCATATTTACTTTTTCTGTGAAGTAGTGCAAATGGCATGTAACGTTCATCCTTGAACTTTGTGCTCTTTTAAAGGAAACACATCGCGTTTATGCAGAAGCTGATCTGACGTAGAGGTGGTTAGATCACTTATCAGCATAAATAACAGTTTTAAAACAAACTGTTACTATTTACCTTATCATGTTTCCGCAGCTTGATTCGGTTTGAGATGAGCTTTATGAATGTTCGTTTTTACTCTGCTTTTCGCGTGGTGTAAAGAAAACGAAAATAACTGGACTTTGTGACGAATTTTCTTAAAAAAAAATTGTTTTTAGGTCTGTGTTTTCAATCGTACCCGGGGTCCAGTTTCTTGTCCTTTGCCATCTTTCACTCCAAGCGCCAGCTACAGAAAACGCCGTCAAATAAGCAATGGTATATAAGTGTGTGTGCTATATTTTATTACTGACTTGTGAACATAAATCCCACATTTTAAATTAGAATCGTCTTTTTAAATTTTTACTGCATCTATCAATTGCATGCACAATTTATTACCAATCCAAATTTATTTCTTCAATGCATGTAAATTTGGCTTGTCATCAGTAGCTCACTAAACTTCAGTGATGACGGGGTGATGGGAATATTTAGACCTCACTTTTCCATAAGTCACCATTTGATTTTTAATACTCGTAGCAGATGAGAGCTTAAAGCTTTTGCTTTTTAATGTCATGGGCAACGACGTAGCATTTTTACATCTGGCATTAAGCTTACTTTAATCACTTCGAAAGTCGACTTTATTGAGCTAGATATTGACGGAGAGGGCACAGCTTTTGTTTTTATACCGATGCTGACTTGTCGCTTATGTAATTGATGAATTTGCTTCACGACCTTTGCGACTTTGTAAGCATTTGAGATACAAGCAGGTTACTTTTAGCGGTTAGGGCAGGTCAAACAACATATGGCGTACGCGGTGTATTTCCTGCTGCGTATGACTAATATTAACTGACGTTTTTTTGAAAGATGCCTTCATACTCCGAGCCAAATGCATTCACGCAAGAGTTTTAATTAAAATCACATTTCAAGATAAAAAAAAACTTGACAGTTAATTTGGAAATTCATGCTGTTAACGGAATCCGTTGTTAAAAGAGATAAACTAAGGATGTAAATCAGTCTAGGGTTTGCTTTAGAGTTCACAATGCAGCCGACACAATGCATTTTTCGCGACATTGTATTCGAGCTGAAAAAGTGTTGTGAAGCACCTTCGTTGTGGGTTGTCGTTTGATGATAGCAAAACCTAAGAATATAGAATCCATGCGGGCGGCGAATTGCATTCCCTCGATTGGAAACCTAGAATTTGATTGAGCTTGGCCGTTGCTCCTGAAAGCAAAATACTACTTTTATGTCGTAGGCATCTCATTTAGCTGCTAACCGACTAGATCTAGCGTCAAACTATCCAACTGCAGTGATAGGTCGAAACTGTGTCACTGTCTGCTGTAGCAAACCACTTTCTTGACTTTGACATATGCGGAATTAAGTGTGTAGCCGAAACAGTAAAATGACGACGACGAGCAAAATGAGTAGGAGGCGTTTCGCCCTTGTTTTTTGTGAGTAGTTCATTCTATGCAAAGAATGAGCTTTGAGGGGTGCCTCTCTTCCGCCCATTACGTTACTGGCCAGGTTGTTTAGTGGTTTTATGTTGTAGAATACCGTCAGAATGCCACTTTAATTTTTAACGGAGTCCATCGAGAACCAGTGGGTGAAGTTACTTATGTGGAAGATCCTTCGTTGTCCCCTCTTTCCGTTTTACAGTGCCATAGCTCGTCTACCGAAACGAACTTAAACGATACTAGACACCAATCAACTTCGGCTGCAAAAACTATTCAAATACTGGTAGGTGTTGCTGTTAATGATTTTATAGTTGTTAATTTAGTGGACAACATTGCTGGAGATTGATTGAAGGATATAGTACTTGTTACCACAACCTTTCATCAAGAAATCAATTTCGAAGATAATTATTGATAGAGTTTATGTAGACACTTTTGGGCAAGAAGTCATAGTATGGGGTCCATGAACCTTTTGGGAGTGAGCAAATAAATTTTAAGATGGGATTTATTCGCAATTCTTAGTAAAAAGAATAAAGCCAAAATGCTGGTATACATTTTATTAAAGTGTTTCGCTTTTACACCAAATGCATCATCAGTTAAATAAATGGTCGCCTAACCACAAATTAACCTGGATGGAGCATCGCAATCAATTTATTTGTTTAATACGTAATAGTTATAGAAAGTATATCTCTGTAGTGCGCTTCTTAACTTTGCCTTACCTTGCTAATCATATTAATGGCTGTTGTTTGTTTTATTAATTTGTGATGTCATAGTTTTGATAGCCTTACTAAATTTAGTTGTACAGCGGTTAGCTATCAATGCAGTATCTGTTTTAGTCCAGGCTTAGGTAACCATTTATTTAACTGATGATGCTTTTGGTGTAAAAGCGAAACGTTTTAATAAAATGTTTACCAGAATTTTGACTTCATTCTTTTTTAAAAGTTTTAAGATGTTTGTGAAGCCCAATGAAAGCTAACTAAAACTGAATTTTAGGTAATATTAGCAAAAGCGTGAAGTTGACTAACGTTTAAAGAAACTAAATTTAGCGAGGATTATGTTTTGTATCGTGTTAGTTTCGATGCTAAACGTAAGGGGAAGAAAGCTAGTGGAATTTCACTACATATTTGAGTAAGCAAAACGAAAGGTTATGACTGGGATAAAAATTTTTAGAGATGCGTAGCTCAAAAAGCCTAAGAAACATTGCTTTAACGTTTTACAGCTTTCGCGTTATTCGAAAATCTTAGAAGAAATTTTTTGCTTTTTGCTGCGATATTTTTACGTGTCATTACCAACATGGCTCTTGTTTTGTTCTTGAGCTTTTTTGCGTCACACTTCATCTTATTTTTTGCATTTTGCGAGTGCGTAGCAATGCAATAGAATATATTAGCGTGGTCCTTCATAACCAGTCGTTGCTTGTTTGTTTCAATTAGAGTTGCATCGCTTACTGTGCATGCAACGTGTACGTCCTCATTGCACCACTCTAAACATTGGCTTGCTTTTGCTTGCTTCGCTGTAAAGTAGTAATACAAAGTTAAAAAAATTCAACTACCTTGGCGAAAATGTACTTCTATTTGATTAAACTGCAAATACCTAGATAAACGTTTGAGAGCACCACGTTTACTTGCATAAAGCACTATTTTTAAGCCACTTTGCTATCTGTTAAAAAAAGGTTTTTAATCAGCTTTATGCCTTGTTTCTGTTGTGGTTACCCCTCCTCTTCCTCGGGATGGAGGCATAGCGTGAAAAGATTTTCCAAATTCATGTCGCAAACCTCATTAAATTAGGCTAGGGGAAATGGGCAGCCCTTTTCGAACCAGCCTCGAATGCAAATTACTGTCTGGTAGCCCCATCATCAACAAGGCGGACGGCCACTGGTGGGTACCCAAGGGTCGTCTCTTGCGCCATGCTGAGTGAGCGGCTTTGTTATTCTAACCCGGTTAGGTGCGGGTAGTTTTATGTCTGTGATTTTGTGGTGGTAATCACCGAGTTGGAATCCCAGTTGGGCGAATCGATAGTTTAGGCAACAGAAACAGGGTACATGATGCTTGTTAAACAATTTCATTTATGGTAAAATAAATTCAAGCATCAAAGATTTCTCGATATGAAATTTAAAGACAAAATGCTTCTGAGTATACTTTATTCGGGACTCTTTGAAAAACACTACCATCATCATTAGCATCATTAAGCACAATTGGTTGATCCAAAATTATTTTTAACAAAATATAGCATTTGTGACCTAAAACTTAGCAAAGAATAAAACAATAGAGCTTGCACACATTGAGGTTGAAGTTATGATACGTTTTTCATATAGAAGTGTCAGTATATATTACAGAGTAAACTCTCGTATTCATTTCTAGGGGAGCAATTTTGCCCTGTCAAACCCTGCGAATTCGGATTACGCAGTTTATTTGAGCTCCAAAGAAAGTGATAAAGTGATTTCGTGCAACGTCACGTTTATTGACCCGGCTTCGTTGTTTTGTCGAGCTTCAACTAAAGATCTTTCCGCTTTCGAGAACAGAAAAATATCAATAAAGGTTTGTGCGTGACTTGATCATTTTAATTAAAGCCTTTCAATAGCACGGCATTGCAGCAAAAATATCATAATTTATACATAATCACCGAAGAAGCGTGTTAAATAAGAAAGGAGAACAGCACACACCACGAAATGGAATATTTTGTACTTGGAACCATATTCGGCGGGGACAGACTAACGAATTGGTATTTTGTGCAAGAAAACACTGTAAACGATGATTTTTTGAAACTCATATTTTTCCTCTTCATGTTTAAAACAACGCTGGTGTTCCCACTTGTAACTGATCGCAAAATACATGTATATTGTTTTCCTCTATAAAATAATGTTTTTTTATGATTTTAAGGTTTCTATTGGGCAGTGGTCTCAGGTTATTCCAGACGTCCAGTACTGTACTGAGGATCGTACCACCACAATTGCTATAGCGATTACAATACCCATTGTGGCCTCCCTATTTCTGATTATTTTCGGATTACTTCACCGGCAACGAATGAGGGGGAAAAAACAAGTCCGAGAGCGGAAACAGATCCTTAAAAAATTGGACGATTTAGAAAACAAAACCAGAGAAAATGCAAGAAACGGTAAGTTTTTATCTGTCGGTCTTGTGTTGCCGGTGGTAGTTAGTAGTCCCTGTCGTGTATTAAATTCGTTTGTCGCACGACAACTGTACGACGAAAAAAGAACTAGTAACGTTCTGACTCGCTTTGGAATAGTCAGAGGTAGCGGCTCTGAGCTTATCTACCACATGCGCAGTAACCAAGCCCGAAAAATTTTCATAAAGTGCCTTTGCTGAATACACAGCTACGCAGGTATATCCCGATGTTACGTTTGCAAAACAGAGCAAAGCTACTACGCCTACTACTCAATGCATTTAGTGATAAAGCTAATTTATTAATATTATTGCTAATGAAGTAATTGCTATCAGAGCTTATCAATCACATTATTTTTTAGCTTATTTTGAACTACAAGTTGGCTACATGAACAATTTATCAGATAACATCACTCGACGTATAACATACAGACCTCCTGAATTGTACTTCATTCAAACCCTCTTCAACTTGTCTGGC
This sequence comes from Trididemnum clinides, assembly GCA_963675345.1. Lineage (NCBI taxonomy): Eukaryota > Metazoa > Chordata > Ascidiacea > Aplousobranchia > Didemnidae > Trididemnum > Trididemnum clinides. The sequence goes on from OY776304.1 coordinate 10,798,051, forward strand.
GATCATCCAGTGTTAGACAAACACGTAAGTGAGCTTGTGCTGGTAATTTCCTTTCTGAGAAACAAAAGAATTGCTTGCAGTAAGCACAGATACAGAAGTGCACACTCGGTTTCGATCGAGCAACTTAAATTTGCCTAAATGCTATTTAAAAGTGAACACAGTCGAATTTAAAAAGGACCAAAAACTAACCTGTTTTCGAAATAATTGAATATTACTTTTCGAAAACTTCCGCCTTCAAATGGCGAGTCTGATGACGTATTTAGCATATTAAACACAAAAGAAAGGAGGAGCTGAAGGGATTGTCGGCTTGAAGATCTTGAAGTCATTTTGTAGTCCTCCGAACTCTATTTTTCTTGTGCTTAACGAAAATTGATTATTTCAACTGTGGTATGATCGGCGTTCTTCGAGTGATCAGCTACCCACTTATACATGTTGCTATTGGCGCGAGCCATAAATTTGCAACAAAGGCGTAAGCTTGGAAGTACTGTATACTTCGGAAATATTTTTTATGCCACTTTTATCACAACATCCCTAACCACTCATCTCGTCGAAATTGGACTACACGTTTGTCGTCCCGTTCGCGACATCACTTTGTCGGCAAATCAACTTAAAAACCTTTATTCTTTTCTATAGCAAAGCTAAAGGTAAACTAAAGCTATCTTTGACCACGCAGGTTACCATAACAGCACGCTTTTTTCGAAACTTTTATTACAGTTTCATGTTCTGTTATCTTTGTATTGTTTATGTTTTATGATCAGCAAGTTCATGTGGCAACTATTGTGTAGCTATGATTTTTTCTCGCATCCCATTCAATATAAAATGAACTCTTAATTTCTTGAACATAATGTCAAATGTCATTACCATCTTGATAAAAATGGAATTCGTCACGAAATAATTTTTTATTTTTCAAATACAATGCTAGTAAATGCAAGCCAATATTCTGCTTTTAATGTTTGTGCCAAGCTTGACTCGAAAAATTTATGTAACACAAATTAATGATGTCATACGCTGGCCATGAAAGGTAGTTAATGAAGTAAGCTTTAAAATTGGAAGTATTACCCTTAAATAGCTAACGTTTGCTAAAGGAATTGTCCACCAACAACCATTTTTTTCACATTTGGATACATTATACATGATATTGCGATTTACGGCCTTCATTTTTGGCTCAACCTTTTTTGTATAAACAGTATCTTTGCTGGCTTCACATTTTCTTGCGCTACAAACTGAATTAATTAGTTAGAAGTTATTATCAAAGGAAATTTTTGTGGCGCTAATTCTCAAGTTAAATACGGATAGTTTTGCTCTAGCAACCATAGACTTAAGCGCCATTTTTGTCGTGACTTCATCGTTCAGAGCTCGTGACGTGGTGATTTTTATCGGCGGTACTTATGTTGCAATGTATTCATGATCACGAGTTCGTGTGGTGACTAATAAAGTCCCACAATATGTTGCATTTGATAGATCAGCTGACCATTATATAGTTTTCGCCATTTTTTTCGTGGCCAAATTATGTTGTTGTTGTTGTTGTTGGTTTACCCCTCCTCTTCCTTGGGATGGAGGTGTGGCGCAAACAGTAAGCCAGGTTAATGTCATCAACCTAATTGAATTAGGCTAGGGGAAAAGTGGCAGCCCATTTCGAACCAGTCGTAAATGCAAATTACAGACTGGTAGCCCCAACATCAACAAGGTGGACTGCCATTGATGGGTATCCAAAAATCGCCTCTTACGACATGCTGGGTGAGCAGCTTCACTATTCTAACCCGGTGAAGCACGGGTACGGCCAAATTATCGCTGAAGCGATTGTTATTTGCAAGGGACATACATATTGTGGAATGGTGTAACAATCTTTTTTGTCTGGTTAGTACGGTCATATTTGGCTTGCTGCGACAGAATGTTTTCTACCATGAATCCGAAAAGTTATAGGAAACAAAGCAGTCCCCCTTGCGTGATTGGACCGCTTCTTGACAACATACACTGTGCCAGCATTGGAGGTGGCTCCGAGGAGATTGCTGACTCTGTTTCATGTGAAGTCGGAAAAAAGTTTTCCGTGACGAAAGATACCAAAATAAACTTCGATCTTAAGTTTTTGTTTAAACCCCAATCGTTATCTTTGAGATCCAAATTAGCAATTTAACAAGAAAGGCTTATAGGCTTACTCGGCTCCATACAAGAAAAAATACAGAACTACGCTTATAGCACTGTATTTTCCGACATGTTAGCAATGACAATAAAGTAAAGTCATTGCACAGGCTTTAAGACAAGATACGGGTACGTCTGGAGCAGTCGAAGAATGGATGAGTCTAATTAAGAACAAAGAATTCCTGATGACATTTATTCGGACTCTGGAAGAACAGAAGAAATTTACAGTACAAGAGAAGTAAGTTATTACATCTGAAATGACAACTTGTCGCGAATAAGATGCTAAGCTTGTATTTGTGAGTTGACGTTTGCTTAGGTTTGGTGTTGTCGTGCCATTGGGAAGGTGATTTTAAGAGGGGTTGCATCCCCCAAAACTTTCAAAGTTCATGTGTTCCTAATAGCCTTTTGTTCTCCTATTCACATTTAATCTCAAAACTTCAATCAAAAAGCCCACAAAGTAGTAACAAAACAATCGCTTCCGAATATTTGATCTTCCGCAAAACAAGAATAATAATAATTTATGCAATCAAGATTCTTTCCCTCTTAAATAGAATTAATGGATCCGCCTCTGAGACATGCAAAGATTAAAGCTTTTGGGCGATTGTCGGTTCGTGCTGACAACTTTGAATCTGGTTTAAATAAAACTTTTTTATGTAAATAGTTAATACAACATGTCCTGTATCGTCAACTAGTGGTTGAAGGCTGTTTATCTCTTTGTTCTCGCAGATAACCAGAACAGCTACCTAGGCTATAGCCGGAACGGTTTGCTCATAAGCGAAATATAAAGATAACAAGTAACACAATCGTCTTTGTTATAATCTATCTATAGGCTATAGCCGGAACGGTTTGCTCATAATCGAAATATAAAGATAGCAGGTAACACAATCGTCTTTGTTATAATCTATCTATATTCTCTTTTTACAGGGGTAATGTTGCTTCTCTTCTTGTGGTCTGCCTGTTTTCTGACATGCCTTACTTCACAAAGTAAGTTGTTGAGTTGTTTCGATAATTATCAAACCTGTATTGAACCAGAAGGATTAGTAAGCAATCTCTCCTGAAACAACTTGAAATGTATGTGGAATTTTGCTTTTACTTTCAATAAGTTTTGAATTTTTTATCTTCCCTCATATAGCATAATTTTTGTATCGGTACATAGCTGAAAGATGCCCTATTATTTACGTGCTTTTTTTCAGCGTTATGTTCGACTTGCTAACAGAACTCATCCAAAAATGTATGCAAAAGAACCCGAAGTTGCTCTTGAGAAGGTAAAACTTGACTGTTTATTGTATAAATCTGCAATTGTACCGAATTTAAAGAACGAATTGAAAGATGCCTACACTGATGGCTGCCGAAAGCGGCATTTTTCTCCAAAAAGCTAAATAGTTGCCTAATTTTAAGCACGGCCTTTATTGTAAAACTTTTTACTTTGAGAAGACTGCTGTGCAAGTTATTCCTTACGCAATCACGCTTTACTCTGCTCTTCTGCCAAGCGTTGCAGACAGAACCGAAATATCACCTGAAAGATTTTGAGATTAATCGACTTTAAGTTGATCTCTGAAATTGGTATCAAAAAGATGGGAACATGGGAGTGCAACTTACTGCCCGAGAAAGAATGAAAACCGGCGCGATGGCGTTGTGTTAGAGCGTCCGCTTCGTAGTCGGTAGACCTGGGGTTCATTCCCCTTGTCGAGTCATACCAAAAGACTTTAAAAATGGTATTCACAGCTTCCCTGCTTGGCGCTCAGATTAGAAAAAGGATAGTGTGGAGAACAAGCCGGCAAGCTTGTTTGTTGTGTCCTTGGGCAAAGCACTTAATGGGACGCCTCCACCTTTATGTAGCAGACAGGTGGCCTACCCGTACTTCAGCGGGTTACAATTGTGAATCTGCTAACCCAGCTTGTCGTAAAAAGGCGACTCTTGGGTACCCACCAGTGGCAGTCCGCCTTGTTGGTGGTGGGGCTACCAGTCACTCATGACTGGCTGGAAATGGCTGCCATCTTTCCCCTAGCCTAATTCAATTAGGTTGACGGCATGAACCCAAATTGCCGTTCGTGCCGTATCTCCATCTTGAGGAAGAGGAGGGGTAATCACAACAGAAGGAATGAAGGATGAGACTTTGGGCCGCGCCCACAGATTGAATTTTTAAGTCTACTCTTTAGAAATTGAGTCCTTTTAAACCAACCTTGCAAGTTGATCTCCCAAACAAAAACAGGTTTTTTGTGACCAGAATTGGCACACGTTTATATAGAAAAAAGTCTTTTGTCTGACAGTTTTACACCAATTTTCACTTTTAAAACTCTTGATTGATCCGCGTAATCTTTTACTGCTGTTAAATTTGTCCGTCTGCAAAAACGTTGCACATCCCTGCTCTACAAATTTATCTTGGTCTTAGTTGAGTATGAATTCAAAACTTCAAAATTTTTGCACTGTATTTTAGGTCTGAATCAGTCGTTGAAAAAATGGTCTCACATTGGCTTGCTATTACTCTCTATAACGAATGCATTATGGTAAGAATTTTGCGCAGCCTATAGTTTCTTTTATAAATGCGTGTTTAAAGAATCATGTTTGCTTTAGTTTGAGATTGAATCTAGTCTACATGCAGTGGAATTATTTGATTAATTGAAAACTCATATGATCATCATCAACAAATGATTGTTAGGTTACTCAGAAAAATCCATTATCCCCCAATTAAAGTATTCTTTGATAGTTTTAACAAACTACTGAATGTTTCCATCATGCGCTAATCAGCAGTGACATCGCATTAACTGAAAAAGATTTTAATAGCAAACAAATTAATGATCGCTTTTTGCAATTTTTGACGTATGCTTTTCATTTATGATCTCATGATTCTCAGCCAAAACTTAATGCTAGTGCTTAGGCTTTTTATAAGTTTCTTTGTAATAATGCATGACATATTTGTAGGGTAAATCAGGGGAACCAATATTTTTGCTCACCAAAGCCATCCACTACTTGGTGAGCAGTGCTCCGTGTGATGCTATTGCTCATAAATCTGTAAACAGCCTAAACGAATCAACATTGCTGAGCACAGAGATCAGCTATTCTTCAAAAGTAAGTGCTGCGTTCTTAGTCTGCATACCTTGATTGCAGTGTTTGCAGCAGAAAACTACAGTTAAAGTGTTACTAGCGGTGAATTCGAAGCTGGCCAAATCGCAAGAAGCAGCGGGCGTTGCTGTAAACGTTTTCAGCGACTGGAAAATGAAAGCAACCAAGTAATTTTGCTTGAAACTGTTGGATGGTGTTCGTAATTGTTTTTGCTTTGCCATTAAAGACGAGTCCTATGAATAACTACCTTATACTGTATAAAACAGCAATTGGTGTTCGTGACTTTAAAGTTCTTAATAAAAATGTTGAGTAGTTGCACAATTGTTGCGCGCAAAATTAAGTTGCTCACGTTTTAAAACTCAGATATAGAAATTGCTTTTAGCCTGTGGTTCTACATGCTTTGCTTTTCCATTAAATTATATTTTTGATTTGTGGTACATAACAATTTTTTAGCTGTTGCTTGCATCTATTGAAGAAGAAAATGGAAGTATCACCCAAGCTGTCGAAGTATCTGTGGTAGATGTTGACAGCATTACGCAAGCAAAACAGAAAATAATTGATGAAGTTTATAAAGATATACCGTACAGTGAATGCCCGAAACCAGACGATTTTGACTTCGGTAAGTTCTGTGTTGGAAAAGGTAAATTATAATTAAGCTAGGCGACAAATTTGGTCTGTCCAAAACAGGTTGGAAGAGAACCAGCTATACGCCTGTAAGAGTTGGTAACATTTCGAGAAAAAGTATAAAAGCATACTTTATGAAAAGAAATCTTTTCTAACCGTTAATAAACTTTCTCTCGAAGGAAATCTTCGGAAACGTGATTCTATGTTTTAGTTAGAGGTTGAAGCGATGCTCTTTGCCAGAAGTGATTGCACGACAGTGCATCAGCCTCAAGATGGCAGCGTTGTTTTGGCCATACGAAAGGCGCTTCACTAGAGTTTCTCCAGGTTGGCTGCCTGCAGGTAGAACTGTGCTCTACCAGCAGCATTGGTAATTCTGAAGCGGATCTGAATCCACTGACGTTTGGGGTAGCCGACAAAAAGTTTTTCCGGTTGTCCGAAGATAAATGGATTTTCATTAAAGCTGTTTTTATTTTGATACCAACTTTTAAATGATAAGCTGAGGCTTTCCTTTTTCCCTATATTGTCTTTGTTAAACAGATGTTTTGTCGGAGCATTACTCAAGCCATATGTTTGGCGAATTGCTTTTGGCCGTTGTTTCCAAAGAGCAATTAGTGTCATTACCATTATGCTGGGAAGCTTTAATAATTCAGTAGATTAAACGCAACAGCATCATGATTCAGTAAACTCCTTTATGATGCTAAAAATAAACAAGAAGCAGCAACGTCATCTGAACATGAATTCAGAGATGTCACGAACGTACTTTCGGTATAAAACAAACAAACCTCTCAGAAAACGTTAGGAAAATGATCAAGCAATGGTGGACCTCAGTTAAGGAGTTTCCAACCTTTTTTTACTGATCCCGTTGTTTCTTTGAAGCATTCTTTCTACCGACTAAAAAATTAAGCGAAATCTATACTGATGGATACAAGTAGAAATATTTCAATTATAGAAATTAGGTGAAATTTAATCTAGTACCCCCGGTAAGGAATTCTTGCTCTATACAAACGCTAGTGCAAATTGGCATTTTGCTCTAATGGCAAATACTTTTGTTTCCACCATTTTATTTCAATATTCTGTTGCCTGTCCACCAGTCTTTATATAGACTTGACTCATGCGACCAGTCATTGCTTGATCAAATATAATCCGTGGCTAAGCTCACTAGCTCAGCTGCGATATCTAGCGTGCGAAGTTATTATTGAGCATTGTTAGATTTGCCCCATGGAATGACAGATCTGGTTTCAAAATGCCAGTTTAAATAAGCAATGAATTTTTAAATACCTTTTCTGCCTCTCGTAATCAACTTCATCACAACTAACAAATGTATAGCGATACCTTTGTGATGTTTCTTAATAGGTTTGCATTTTATTTTAAGCCAGGCAACTCCTGAATTTGTACTTGATGCATGCTTGATTACTCGCTACTCATTAATTTTTTAAGTGTTGCAAGATTGGTTAATCTACTTGATGCAGTAATATTTGCGTTGCGTAAAATCTGATCACTCCTATATAAATTAGCCCATCACTTTACTGGCTTTTTTTAATTTCTGCTTGTTACGTAGGCCTCACGTGGTACAGTTACTGCCAATATTCGTTTGTATTCTACGTTTGGACCTTATTTTCTTTTTAGTGACTAGAAATAACCCTAAGAGTATCTCACTCTCTGTGCTAATTCGCCTGTTTCAAAGTTAGTGTTTAATCATCCAAGACGTTAATGCAATTAATTGTTTGTAGAAATGTTTTCCAATCAAAATCCTGGAGAAACGATTATACTCTCAGATATAGACGGCACCTGTGAAAAACAAAAAAATTTTGCCAAAATCAACACCATCAAGCACTACAATGTAAGTAATGTAGAAGTTCATTAACTGATGAAAATGGACGCAGGGACAAACCAATGTTAACGCTCAAATCGTGACTGCTTAAAATTCCACTCGATCTTCTTCAAGCTAATCTCTGTTATTTCATTGTTTGATTGGGCTTCCAATTGAGGAAAATGGTTTGTGTTCGGCCCTGGGTCTATTTCACTCAGATAGAGAGGGCTAAAATTTTTATCTTTCATGACTCATGTCGCCTATTTGCAAGAATTTTTCTTGCTCATTTGCAGTGCCCGCGGTTGAAATGCATGAGCAGTACTGGCAATTCAAAGAATTTCTGAGTACAATAGTATACAGTATGCAATTATGCATGTACTGTATATTTATTACTTCCAAAAGCCGGTGATGTGGTTTAATGGTTGGAAGTTTCGCTTTGCAATTAGTAGATCTGGGTTTCAGTCTCCTGTCGAGTACTATCGAAGACTTCAAAAACGGTATTTACAGTTTCCCTGCTTGGTGCTCAGCACAACAGGGATAGCGTGGAGAAAACCCGACGAGGTGGCTTGTTCTGGCGTTGGGTAAGACACAATCGAAATATCTCCACCTTTACATGGTAAACAGATGATGAACCAAGGAGGCTACCGTAGCGGCAGAACAGTCTGTCAAATGAATTGCAAATAGAGCATGATCTCTTGTGCATGATTGAATGACAGTAAAGATTATATCGTGACCAGGTTGTGCAGTTGATATTACTTAACTATATTCAGTAAATTTGCTGGTGGGGTAGTCCGCTCATGGGTGCTACGACTGTCATGATGCAGACAAATGATGATAAGCTGTTTTTAGGTTCACGATAAAGCGAGAGTTGTGCTTCGCCCAGTTGGATCATTGAGATCTGGTGAGAAATATGGATTTAGCTTTCCTTTGTAATTGAAAACACCTTTCGGAATTAGCCTAGCTATATGTCATTGTCGACCAATAGATCAAATTATGAGAATTTAGTGAGCTCATCGAACACAAAGAAAACGCTGAGTCAGGATTATTGCACAAAGATTGACCACAATTTGAAGTTAATATCCAACAGTACATTTGCAAGAACAAAAATACTCAAACTAAACCAGTTTTAAATCCACGGTGTTTTGCTCTCACACTAAGCTCCTGTTAATGCTCTTAATTTCATGCTTATTCTCTTTAAAGAGTGCGGTTCTGGAAGCTTCGAATGTGTCTATCACCGAAACTCAAGTTTTAGTCAGCAGATATCCGACCTGATGTTCTGTAGGTGTAAGAGTGCCGCTTGTAGTGTGCTGCTTGTTTTTCGCTGCTACCAATGCTGCTTTGATGTGCTTTGTGGCGCTTAAAATGCATGGATTGCTAGATTCGTAGTAAATTTTTCTGCCTCCTTATTGGCTTTTAAACCGAGAATGACTGGATAAAAAAGAATTAATTTGCATTAAAAGATAATGGCTGTTTGCATGGCTTCAGTACAACCAATAAGAGTCGACTTTTTGTGAAAGAAGTTTTTGATTTACCTGTAATAGAGCATCTGTACCCAAATCAGTGAGAATTTAACCTCTTAGCTACGTGTAAGTTGGCGGACTCTCCAGTGCTGCTCGTAGTTAAAACGTGCAGTGATTTATTTTTTATTTCACTTCTGTTTTAAATCGATGTTTTACAATAATGTATTTTGAATGTCGTCCAACACGTACCTAATTTAAGACCAATGTCATAAAAGACTGACCAATGTCGTTAAAGTATTGGCTTATTTTGGGTTTCAATAACTGTGTTTAAGAGCAATAATCACATTTGCCATTGTCAAATTACGCTTTAATTAGACTTTCTAATTGGTTTTGAAAATCTCTTTTGAGAGTGCAATAAAATTGCTTTAAAACGATTGTCTGTCAAGTGACTTATTTTATTTTTACAGCTTCACCCGATTCCAAAACGCCCCTTCTTAACTCGAATAGGAACAGCAATAGCATATTTCATTTGGTGAGTTCTCCTGTTTATGTTCTTTGAGAATTTGGCTTGCGTCGAAAATATTCCTTTCTGGCTACCAAATGGTTTGGAAACTTAATACCGCTGTTGTGCTGGCCGCAAACCTGAAATTTCCAATTTTTGACAGACGTTTTGCGCCCTGTTTTCAAAGCCTTTTTCTTTGGCTACGAGAAACTTTTGTAGTTGTGCATTGAAAAATTTGTAATTAAACGCGTTTCCAGTTTCAGCAGGGCGTCGGCCTTGTGCGTTTTATCACAATGCTAAAACCAAGCATAAAATTTTGCCAAAAATTGCGTTTCCATAACTGAAACAATGGATCGTTGTATTTGTCAGTGGTTGATTTGGAAGCCATCGCCACAGTCAATCATTTTCTTCACAGGTTATTATCCTTTTATTTATTTTTTAACGTCGTTTTTCTTAGATCCATCCACGTGAGGATGAAACCGCAAACGGAACCAAACACTTGGAAAACGGAAGCGAAAAAAGAGCGGATGCTTTGGTGGAAGAGATGATTAACAGACCTTTCCAGGAAATCTATTTGACAAGAATGGTCAGGTCCAAGGTAATTATTTTTTGCCGTGATGAAAGCGTGGTATACGACGGGTAAAAGATTGGTCTTGTAATCGCAATTTTTTTAATCCGCGCCTGTACAGGCAACAGACGCTGTACCGTACCCCCTCACCCCTTCGCGGTTCGCTGTTCGCGGCCAGCATACTCGCGGATTTTGCTCTCAAAGTTTTTTTTTCATAATCTCTGCAATTTCGTGAATTTCTTAGGCTATTTTTTAGCAGAAAACTTTCACATTCATCCCAGGTGCATTACTACTGTTTATTAATTTATTATTGCTACATTATTACTGTATAAATGAGTAAGGCTGTTTTTAGAATGTGTTTGGGAAGTATATTTTAGCGGATATAATATCATACATAGGCGTTTTAAAACTGCATCAATATTCGCGCATTTTCAGGATTCCCGGGAGGGAAGGTAACGTAACCCCCACAAATGGGGGGTATACTGTACTCTACACACGATAAGTCAGCTGAGAGTTTGTTTTCAAACTTAGCTTTGGGCTCAAACTGTATTCTGTGCAACAGCAGTAATGTGTGAGTGCGGTGCTGGGTGTGCGAGCATAGTGTTGTTTCAAAGTCTTCTTTTTAACCAGCTTTTGAATAAAGGCGCTTTGCTAAAGGGCACTTTGATTTTCGAAGCTAAATTGTTTAAGTGAGATAGAGCCATAGCAAAGCCCAAAGCGTCACAGTGGTGAAGGAACGAATCTTTACGAGCGGCACTACTTTAGGGGGCATCGCATTGGCAGACCGGTCTATAAAAGAAATAGTTTTCAATTGGTGTTTGATAAAGCAAGTATTTTCTTATAGTTTGGGATGGCAATATTTTCAATTTTTTCAGACCACACTGCAAGAATATGTGGACGGTGTATTCAAATCGATCTTGTGCCCTGAGCGGATCCCATTCGCGGTTCGTTACTTTTTTCAATTTCTCGACCGAGAAGCGGCTCGTCACAGGATCAATGATCCTGAAGTGGTGCACATTTGGAAAACTAACAGGTTACAACTAGCTCACCACCTTGCCTGTAACATATCGATATAAACATCTTGAACTTGCATGTTTGCCGCTCAAGCTGTAGCGTACCGTTAAAATTCGCGAAAGAAAGAGAGGCAACGTCGGATTATAAAAGTAACGGCCTTCTTTTGGACATCAGCTTTTGCGAAGAGCTTTTTATTGTCCCATTTTTAATATTAATGATTTTTAATTGCATATGTAGCTGATATTTTTGTTTGTTGTCAAAGCCTAAACAAGGGCATGGCAAAATCCTACCCAACCCCAAATATGCTACTGTTAACAAGCTGTTTTAATGTTGGTTGTCGAGAAAATGCTTTTTGGGATACTTTTAATTGAAACCTTCATTTAGGCATGTCTGAAGAATAGCCACAAAATTGTTTAGTGCCGCGCTTGTATCAGTAGAAAGCTGTTTGTGTTCTCAACCCTTTATAACAGCATGTGTTTTAAGACTTGTTTTTCTGGCTACTGCCAAGTTTCATGCTTTTCATGTAGTTTGTTTTTTTTTTTGTGGAATTGTCTTTACAGTTACTAACATTCAATTTTTTTTCAGCCTATTGTTGAGGTACTGGGTAAATGTGCTCAAAAACCCAGAATTTTTGTTCGACGTAAACAAAACGGTAGTAGTGGATAGCTGCTTGAGCGTGATAACGCAGGCCTTCATGGATGCTTGTACCACCACTAGCCGAAAGCTAGGTCATGTAAGTCCATTTTAGTAGAAAGATTTTAATTTTCGCTGATCAAAAGTAGGGTTAAGAGCCGTTTCTGTAAATCAATTGAACCTATCTATAGCCACGGTAGCAAAGCATGTGGTTTGAAAAACAGAGCTGGAGTTATCTTTGATTCTTTGTCGAGTCTAAATCAACCAGCTCTGTGTCTAGAAATTACTAGTTAGCTAGTAATGGCGTGTTACATTTGATGTTTGTATCCTTACTTGTGAATGTTGCAACACCCAACATGTTAAAAAGCAATGCTGAGCGTCGAATTTGATCCTACACCCATACCAACCAGTCGAATAATCGTTATTAGCTTATGCGCATAGCGCACGTTTCAGCCCGATATTTTGCCAGAAAGCTAAGTCAGTCTCCGCCCTGACGCATAGTGGCCATCAGCAAATTGTACGCTCAGATATATCAGAGAGTTGTTATATTTTACTCTGATGTATTCTTACCGAAGTTTGTGTGCTTTACCGGCCAGCGACATTATACAGTATATTTCGCAACTAAACACTTCAAATTACTGCCTAGTAATTACAACCGTTTCCCAACCTTGCTTTATCATTATAACAGCATCGTCTGATTAAAATCAATTTTATGTCACTACAGGACTCTCCATCTAATAAACTACTTTATGCCAAAGACGCTGAGAATTACAAAGCAATGGTCAACGAGTAAGTACACAGTTCTTCAATTTATCATTCCATGCGTGTATGGTTGGCACATAATTTTCTTGGGGGGTGGGGTTTTGTGAGTCTAAATAGGGTTCCAGCTAACTTTGGGTTTACCAATGGCAATTTTAAAAGTTTGTAAAAAAATATGTCATATCATTTTTCCGAAATTGCCAGGCTTATTTGAATCGTACTTGGAAAACTATCAGTTGTTATTGTTTGAACGCTGAACAACGCGGCATTAAAAGGCAACTTAATTCTCTGCTTCGTAATCGGTATTTATTTTAATTTGTTTTCAGATTTTTCATTAAAGTTTCAAACACTCCTTGGATCAAGGATGATGAAATTGATGAAGCGTTAAAGAGAACATCACTGGTAAATTATTGAAAAAAGAAAAATTATGCTGTTATATCCAGTATTATTACTTCAAAACATCTACAGAAAATAGCCATTGGGTACTTTTGGTTAAGACCTTAATGATAGAATATAGTTAGGGTTCTACTGAAGTTGTCAGTTTTTTGTATTCATTTTGCCAGTAGTAGTTTTCGATTTGATTAAGGAGTTCACTTTTGATTCTTGTTGGACATCTCACGTTTATAAATATTTCACATTCTGATAGGCTTTAGAGCCAGTTTGGATTCGTGCTGCCAATATCTCAGTAAGTTAAAGATGTCTGTAACCAGTCCAATCAAGTGTTGTATGATTCCTTTTTATTTTTGATCTGCATGTAAATTTTTTTAATCACTTTTTTTAGTATGCAAACTAACTGTTTGATATTTGTTTAGTTAATCTTGATGTGGTATTTATGTTGTTTTGATGTTATTTTTGGTTAAAATCAGATCGTAAATTACTAACCAAATCAGAAAATATTTCAAAATATGATTGATTATAATTACATGATATGCGACAGTTAATTTCTTGGCTGTGTTGTTCAAACTGACCTGCACTACGTAAAATCGAGGTCTGATTTGCCGAGCAAAACAGTTATTGCTACATATTTTAAGTCATGATCAGAAACAATGACCAACTTAATGCTCTGAAAGAGGACAGAGCTGGCCGCCATAACAAGGGTCCCCTCATGACCGGGGCAAGATCAGCCCTGGTCTGCATTGATGGTCTTCAATAGCTCAGAGTTCCAATAAGCGAGCGAAAAGATTCTAGATCGAGTATAAGACAAAATAGTATTTTTGGCATTGTGGTCTTTTCCTGCGAGATATGACTAGAGGAAATAATTTTTTTTCTCATTTGCATTCAAGTTTGTTTTTTTTGTAATTAGAGTTATAGTTGGCAGTGGAAGGGAGTGAATAGCTGCTTGGGCTTCAGAATCGTGTTAGGAAGCGATTATTGTCGCTGGCGCACACTCCAGGTCAAAAACAATTTGCGTCATAGGTCATTCGCAATGTTGCCCTGTTTTTTTAAATGAACTGACTGCATGTTTCTAACTGTCAGCTGCGCGAACACACTAACTTAGAGATTGAATGAGCAGCAATTTCTCGTTATGCTTTGGATTCTTTTTTATAAATTAACTTATTTTTATTTTTCAGCGATATTCTTACAAATTTAATCCCAAGGTAGCTTGCCAACAACTTTATCAATATTTGTTCAAATATAAAGACCAGGTAAATTTATTTTAATGAATGCTCTGAATAGTAATTTGTTGCCGTTGTGGAAACCGATATTTCGATGTAATGTAACCGATTATTTAGCCAAACTTGTTCTCAACATTTTGATTGCAAGATTGTGATTGTGACGTAACAGTGGACCGGTAAAGGATTGCGCTAATTCGATTTTGTTGTTTTTGTGCAACGTTGTTTGTATTCACTCGAATCTTTAGCATAGTGTGGTCCAACTGCAGGCCCGCTGACCAATTTTGGCCGGCGAATAATTACGGTGATTAGCGTGATTACGATAAGGTTGCCATATGTCCCGAAAATTTCGGACATGTCCGGAAATATCATGGCTGTTCGAAAATGTAGGTGATGACATTTTTTTGAGGAGAACACCTTTATTTGGGGTAACACATCTCTTAAACAGTGGCCCGCGGGATAAATTTTAATATCTGATGGCCCGCTATTAAATTAAGTTGGACCACACTGTTCTAGCACATCTAGAATCTTCTGCGCTTAATATATGACCGAAAAGTCTTTAAAACGAGAGGATTAATTAGACAGGTTGTGTTAACGTGTGTATCTTCGTTTGTTTGTTTGTTTGTTTGGGGTATATTTGGCTGTTGTTGGAAGCTGAAAAGGCCAAGTAAAACTGATAATTGTTGAAGTTGGCAGAGCAGTTGCGGTTTAATTTGATTGTAAATATATTTTTTGTTGTAGCGAACAAAAAGTGGCGTAGATCAACAGCTTGTGGATGAGATATTTATTGTTGAATTATAAACGTTTCAGTACAGCTGCAGTCAAACAAATTGTTTGTGCGATACGTTACGTCGCCTACATTATAAGGTGCTTGTATTGAGATAAAACCACAATTCTATTTCGCCGCAGTGAACAGAGTTTCTAGTGTGGTATTCTTGTTTACGCAACACCTTTACTTTCTTCTCGCAGAAGCTCGGCATGAAGCTTTTACCCAGGTTTTCACCCCCAACGCGATTAAGATCGGCATGTTAGAAGAAAATGGGGGCCCATTTCGAACTAGGAATGATTACTAATTTGAGGCTGGTAACCCCACGTAAACAGAGCGCACTGTCATTTGTAGAGACCAAAAAGTTGCTTTTCCAATAAAGCGAAAAAGTAATTTTGATATGCTAACTCGTTGAAGCCCAAGCTTTGTCTTGCATATAGCCATCTGATCGTGGATATCTTTCTTTTTATTCTGCTCTGTCTCGACTCTTTTTCTATTCGGCTTCCTTCTTTACCAATAATCTTTGATCCAAGTTTTGTCGAGTTTCGCGATTTCTTAAACTTAATGTTCTCCTGTCGCACGCCGCGGTTCGTAAGGTTTGATTTCCACCCCGCTTGTACTGCATCTGCTACGTCACCGGGTTAATTCAACTCGTGCTTTGATGTTCCATTGTCAAAAGCAAGACTCAATGAAATCCTTATTGCTTAAAGACAGCATGGTTTATCGCTTAGGGCGCCGTTTACATGGCTTGTTTTCATGCTTAATTCACGCTTCAGACTCAACGACACGTGCAATCGACTGCCGACTTTACGATCGTAAAATTGCAATCTCCTAAACTTTCCGTTTGTCTCGTGTTGATGAGTTGAATAAGTTTTCGTCTTTATCCTTTTTTTCAAAAGTGAGCTTGCTGTTTCGCAATCCAGTCGGCGCAGTTTCGTGGTAACTGCTTCGCAAATGTAGCCCGTTTGTAGAGTTGCGTAAAGTGATCTTTACGAATGCTTTAGGCTTGTTGATATGCTGGTTTACATTACGACACTACGAGTTTGGTTTTAAGGGGCGATTACGATTTGCTTGCTTTTCAGAATTTTAAGCCTAGAGAATAGAACCAACGTTTAAAGTTTGCCTTTTGAGTTGGCTGACTGCCGACTATATTATTTGGCTCTTAATATCACTTCCTTTTCACATGAATCAAAAAAAAATAACATTTGGTAACCGCCTTTGTCCTTTTTTTAGGTCATCACTGCGATTCGTAATGAGAACGAAGACATTGCGCGAAGAGTTGAAAACGTATCTTTCAAAATGGAAGGAAGGGAACAGAATTCCACCACTATACTGTGATCACTTTAAAAATTAGGCAGCAAGCCTGAAAAAAATAGAAAGCCAGTTGTAGCCACCCCTAGATGGTTGAATAGCATGAAAAAGGAACATTAATACATCATACAAATACAAAGTGGCTTTTTTGGATTTTTCTGGGGGGGAATGTGCAGCAATTAAACAAACGCTATTTTGATGCTAGTAAGTTCATTTATTGAAGAGGCAGCTCTTTAAAGGGCGTTCGTGGAGAAGCTCCCAGTTTGCACCTACCCCTATGTCATTAACTCTCCGACGCTATTCCAAACTTCCTCTCTGATAAATTCATGTCTTTCGATTTAAAAAACTGCATTTTGGCGTAAATGCCATCGGGGTTACGCTGTATCTAGAATATTTTACTCTCCCCTCCTCCCTGAACAAAGACGCCTTGTACATTTCAGTTATTTGTTTTAAGAGTTGTTTTGCTATGACGTTTGTGTGCCAAATTTATTTGTCACATCCTGACCAATACCTCGCCAATGCAGTGAGCCAATTTTGTGGTGACTATTTGGTATACAAGGTTCCATTGAAAAATAAGTATTGGCAAAGGGAAAACTTTTCAAAGGTTCAACAACTGCTACCCATAAATACGGCCTGGCTGCCGAAGTTGCAAGATTCTAGCCCTAACTATAGAGGCATGTGTTTAGTGTGCATTCTGTTTACATGAGTTTCCTATTCATTTTTATATATTGATTACATTTTGAAACTTTCTATTTAGGGTACATAATATTTTCTGTTGACACCAATATATTGAGTTTTATTCTGACAAACTTCATGTTCCTGTGTTACTGTTTGTTTATTTTCATTCCGCTTATCATTTTTTGTGATTTCTTTTCTAAAATGTGTTCTTGTTGATGAGGGGAGACAAAAAAGTGATTTTCCTCAAACAATTTGTACATGTTTGTAAGGAGTTAACTCCAGATCCATTTATCATCCCACGCGAGGTCATAATTTTGAAGAATTGCCAATACCTCAGTTTGGCAAAGAAGCTCATTTAGGCTTCGTATTACTTCGCTGATTGTGTTCATACTGCTTTAAGCTCACTGCTCTTACGAAAACATATCATGTGGGAGGCATAATAATGAATCAATACAAAAGGCTGATTTGATTTCGGTTGCATTGTAGATGACATTCTTCTATTAACTTTTAATCCCTCACAGAAGGAATCTTATGTATATTAGCTGAGCAATATGGTTGTATTTAAGTGCATATTTTCTCATTCGGCAATCTTTTGTTTTGAATTCTTTTTAAATATAAACGCAGTTCCACACTATGTTACTGAAAGTTTTGTTAGCAGCTTAACAATAACGCAATACCCTCAAGGTATCGCAGTTGTGTCGAACCCTTGCAAAAGACATTGACCGGCAATTTTCCCGCCATCGTTGCAGTGTTGGATAGGTATAACATGTAACAATAATGATCATCTTTTAAATGGAAACGAAAGTAGGCCTGTACGACTTATAAGCTACTGGCGATTGAGCAACTGCAAACTCCTCTACATTCTAGTTTGAAAACTACCGAACCAAATTTTCAATCAAGCACTTCGAACTTAGGAAAAGATTGAAACTCATTTTCAATGATCGCTTCTTTTCACACAAGTTAAGTTAAAAGGTTGATGGATATACAATAGGCTACTTGTGCGTGATATGGTCGGTGGGTAGAGTTAAAAATCAACATTGTTTGCAGATGATTTCATATTTTTGATGCCTTTAAAATCTAACTTCCAAATTGCATTTGATAGTTTTGCTGCTGCTTGTGATAGTTATGAAATGAAAACTAACGGAAAGAAGTCCGAGGTACTTTGCCTTTCGAAAAGAACCTTTCCAGGTAGAATTGTGATTGCGTAGAAACTTTCAAATTACGAGGTGCATTCAATAAGTTTCCAGACTTTTTTGGTATGGACACTTTTATTAACCGTACACACAAAAAACTCTAGTCACCTTCAAAGTATTCTCCTCCGACATCAATGCACTTGTTGTACCGTTCCAACAACTTCTGGAAAGGCCCCTGGAAGTTTTCTTGTGTGAGCGTGTTTAGGACCCTCGTCACAGCCTCTTTCATGTCCTCAATTGTGGAATAACGATTGCCTCTGAGGTTTTCCTTGAGCTTTGGGAATAGCCAAAAGTCGCAGGGAGCAAGGTCCGGGCTGTAGGGAGGATGGGGAACCGTCTTGATGCCCATCTGGGTCAAATAGTCTGTGACGAGGATGGAGTTGTGGACTGGGGCATTGTCCTGATGGAAATGCCACTGACCTGATTCGAAGAGTTCTGGCCTCTTCCGACGGAATCTCTTCCTGAACTCCCTTAAAACTTCAATATAGTACTCCTTGTTGACTGTGATTCCAGTGGGAACTCAGTGAATGTAGATTATGCCCATGCTGTCAAAAAAAGGGATCATCATGAGTTTCTGGGTGGACTTGCTCTGTCTGGCCTTCTTGGGTCTGGGAGATCCAGCATGCTTCCACTGGGAACTCTGTCTCTGGGTCATAACAATAGATCCAGCTTTCATCGCAGGTTACCAGGGCATCAAGAACTTGGGGATCTGAATTAATGAGCTCGACCATGTCCTTGCTGTCATTGCAACGTCTTTCTCTCTGATCTTCCCGGAGCACTCTTGGGACGAACTTCGCGCAAATCTTCCGCATCTTCAGTTCCTCACGAATGATTATGTGTACAGCTCCCACACTGACATTAAACTGTGCGCTTAGTGTCTGTATAGAAACACGACGGTCCCTATTCATGAAATCGTTTATTTGGCCAATCATCTCTGATGTTCTGACTTCCCTATTCCTCCCACATCTCTCATCATCCCTCACGGACTCCCTGCCTTCCTTGAATCTCTTGTGCCACTGAAAAACTGATGATCGATTCATGCAAGATGGTCCACAAGCAGTCTGAAGCATACCATACGTTTCCGTGGCAGTTTTTCCAAGTTTAAAACAGAACGTGATCGCATATCGTTCTTCTAATGTGTCCTCACGTCCAGATTGCATTTTTGAAATTCACCAGCTGTGACAATCAGGATTTAGTAAGGTGTACTCTAATTCCTACTGCAGCTATAAATTTGCACCTAAACAAGAAAAAATTGGTCAATCATCTCATTAGGAGTATAGTAACAACATACTGAAATATCTCGAGTTTACGGCAATTATAAATGCCTGTACAAAAAAAGTCTGGAAACTTATTGAATGCACCTCGTAAGTAGGCCAATCTTTGCCAGTGAAGGCAGGCAGAACAAAGCACTTGATATTCGAATTGGTAAGGCGCGAGCTTCAACGTTTATAGTTGTTATATAACAAGAGCTGCCCAAGAAGATGGTTTCCAAACTTTTTCAAGTCACGACCCACTTTTCAAACCATATGTTTTTGAAACCCACATAGTTTTGAATGTATTTAGAATCAATTGGAAAAAGTGCAGTGAAAACAAAACAGATATTTAAATTGTTAATTTTATTCCAAATACAATTACATTATTTGAGACAAAGCACACATTAATTTAAAATTTGGATAACATTGACGACCCACTGCAATTCCGTCCACGATCCACCAGTGGACCACAACCAATAGTTTGAGAACGCAGGTCTATGCATGCTAAACTTTTGATTTTTAGTTTGGTTTTTGTTCATGTCGTCTTCACCTAAATGACTATGAATCGTAGATGTGATCACAAAAATTTTGTGGCTCTACCGAAAACATATTTTTCCAAAAGTGGAGGATAATGATACAGGAAAACAATAAGGTGTATTAAAATTCGAGACAAAGAAATAACTAAGATTACCTAAGGGTTTAACATCTCTTGCTATTTAATCACAACCAGCGCTTGCCTACCACCATCTGGAAATGATAAGCAAAAATATATCCCGCTGGATAGCTTTTGAAAACTATTACAGTTTTCATAATATCAGTTGGTGGTATGTGCAGAAGGTTAAACATCCCTTTAGATTTAGAAATCACTTTGTAAACAAGAAATAATGTGAGATCAAAATCTTTTGGGTTCAAATCACGGCTTGTATCGGCCACAACGATACGCATAGATTGCCGACTTAAAGACTATAAAAGTCCTTTTTCATTCGGCAGAACTTAACGTTCTTCTTACTATTCAACGGATTGTTTGTGTAGAGTTAGTAGACTGAGAAACACAGCGCGTTTGTAACATAGGATAATCTCTTATAGCCAAAACACAAAAATCTAGCATTATATCAATGGTTTCCAACATTTTTTGACGGCCGAATGAAGTAGGAGGCCTTTATTTTATGTAATGGCTACAATCTGGAAAATCTAGCGCTACAGATTGGGAAATTAAATACCCGATTTGCTGCAGACATCGGAAAAATGATCTCCTCAGACTGTCTGTGATCGGGTATGCAGATTAAGCCTTTGTTTTTATGAAAAAATGAAAATTCGATCGGCGGCCAATTTGTTGGTTCGCACATTATGACGTGTGTGAGAATCAGTAGTGGTGTGTGCCACATGAAGCACCTGGCGGTAACGCTTTGAGACTTACATTATCACTAAAGTGTGACAGTTGCGAAGGTTCAATTTGTGTTTTTGGTAGTCGTTACAAAAATAAATATTTTTTCATTTTCGGTTTGAGGTTTGGAAAGGACAAACGAAGTCATAACGTCCCTGTAACAAATACAAATCCCAGAGTCACCTTTTCATCATTAGATGCTGGAGGTTGTAAGTAATTTACAAACCAAAATTTGACCGAACTAAAACTCAAACAAAACTCATACCTTCGTTACCACCAAATCTCAAATTGGACAGCAAATAATAGCTTTTTATTGTTGTAGTGGCTGATTGCTTTCTATTGTTATCTCCAAAACTGACGGGATAGCAAGAGTAGTTAAACACAGAACATTTTGTTTAGAATCACACCTGCTTCTTAGCGTAATAATTTTTGCATTTCACTTGAACTTCATGCTAATACGCTTTACAAAGTTAACTCTAGTTGAAATTTGCCATTTAGTGGAAATTATTCTGAAATGCCTTTCTAAAGAGCACAGCAGAACAATCACTAGAAACACTGGAGATATAAACGATCATTCGATATTAAAATAAACTGCAAAAACAGTGCCGCAATGTAGTTTTTGTTTCGTCAAAAATTCATAAATCAAAACCTAAAAGATTGATAAGCAACATGTTTCGAGTTTTTGTAGCCCATCATTCGGCGTAAGCCTTGTAGAAAACTAGCCGGCAGGGCTCCCATCAGTAATGTCGGGTTTAAAAAGCATCCGTTCAGCCGGCTGTGCCGGCTTTACCCAGTGGTTAATAAGACATAGCCGATTATCGTTACAAAATCTGAAGTGCTCTTTTATAAAACATGATCGATTAAACAAAGCATTATAGAGGGTCATGCACAGAAACTACATTTTTTTAAGTTTCTGGAGTCCATGAAAACGTCTCTTTTGAACTGATTGCAGCATAGGCGTATTCGAAACTGGACTTTTCACAATTGAAACAGACAACTACTTTGCAGACGTATATGCCTTCATTTGATGAAGTGCATAAATTCAAAGCTGTGGATTAAAGTGATATACAGGGGTTGGACAAAATAATGGAAACACCTAGCATTTTGGCATCATAAAATTTGTATAAGTAAAAAAAGTAGACTTGGTTTGTATAACGATATGATACATGTATGCTGATAAATACTGGTCTCATTTGAAAACTTAGGAAGTTTGCTTTCCAGCAATATATAACTTTAAATAGTTTAGACTAAGTGGTATGTGATATTTACTGATCAAAAATGGGTACCGTACATCATATCAGTTCAAATCTTTTCCAAATTTTTCGACTTACTTTCACTAAATTATAATTTTTTAGAAAAACTACAACCTTTAAAAAAATATAATTAATTGCAAGCATTTCGCCACTAAAGTGGTTGTTTTGTATCAAGTTTTCAAGGAAATAGAGCCTAAAATACAAATTCAAAAGCTAGCAGAAGTTTGTCTTCTCGAAATCAAAATTTGCTGCATCCCCTTGTTTCACAACAAATAGGAGGAGTGTGAAGAAGCTTCTGTATCATTTTTAGTGACAAAATATTCTATTAAAACTTGATATCTTTTGGATCTTGAAAAAATTCTCTTCAAAAATAGATAATGTTACATCAGTGATTCCCAACCTATGGGTAATTACCCACTAGTGGGTAATTAGAAGATATCAGATGGGTAATTACTGATTAGCTAAGCCATGACAATCACTGTCGCACCTGCATTTTATCTACCGGTATTTGCTATCTTATTGTGTTTGTCGTACCGGTATTTGGTTTAATTTTCATTGTTATTAAGACTTGTAAGAGCCAGTGTAAACGTGTTTATTGTTGCATATACTTAGCATAGCTAAATTTTTAAAAGCAGAAAGGAATGGCTAAAAGAAAATATAACAATACTTTTCTCGACTATGGGTTCACTTTCATAGAGAAAGGAGATGAGCAGTTGCCACAGTGTGTTATTTGTTTTAAAACACTCTCTAACGCTTCCATGAAGACGTATCAACTGAAGCAACACCTTTCAAACATCCACCCTCAATTCAGTGGCAAAAATAGGAGCTTCTTTAAAATGAAAGCATCCAGTTTAAAAAAAATGAAAATGAACAGTGCAGGACAATTTCAGACGCAATCAAATGCGATATTGACTGCTTCTTACGTAGTTTCTCTTCAAGTTGCAAAGGCCAAAAAGCCACATAACATTGCTGAGACACTAATAAAGCCCTGTTTAGTAGAGTGCGCTGGTATTTTGTTTGGTGAAAGTGCAAAATCAAAGATAAATAAGGTATCCTTATCCAACAACACTGTTAAATCTCGTATTGCCGATATGGCCTGTGACATCAAATCACAACTCATAGAAAATATCAAAGCTTCACCTGTATTTGGAATACAGCTTGATGAATCGGTTGATTGTGCAAATCTCTCTCAACTAATGGTGTTTGTTCGTTATATTCGCAACAAAACTATTGAGGAAGATTTTCTTTTCTGCCGTCCATTGGAAACAACGACAAAGGCTAGCGATGTGCTAAAGCTTGTGGAAGACTTTTTTACAGAAGAAAATTTAGATTGGGCTAAACTTGGCAGTGTTTGCACAGATGGTGCACCTGCCATGCTTGGTGTACGGTCTGGTTTCTTGGCTCTTGTCAAACAGAAAAATCCAAACGTTATTGGAATGCACTGCATTATACACAGAGAAGCGTTGGCATCAAGAACTATGCCACAATCACTTAAGCAAACACTTGATTATGCAATTAAAGTCGTCAACTACATAAAATCAAGTGCTCTGAATGCCAGACTTTTTGGAAAATTATGCCACGACTTGGGTGCCGAATATGAATCTCTGTTATTTCACACTTCAGTGCGTTGGCTTTCAAGAGGAAACATGTTAATTCGGCTAGTTCGTTTATTACCAGAGGTAATTGAATTCCTTGAAATCCAACATAAACAAGAACTAAAGACAAACATTTCTGATGCAATGTTCCAAATCAGGTTGGCATATTTAGCAGACATGTTTTCTCATTTGAACAGCCTAAACCTCAAGTTACAAGGTGTTGATGTAAACATACTGGGACTGAGAGATAAAATTGCTGCTTTTATTGCAAAACTAAAACTCTGGAAAACAAAAATGCAATCTGGACAGAAAGTAGAATCGTTTCCAATGATGAGCAAATTGAGTGAGACTAACAGTAGCAACACTATTATACAAGATGAAGCTGTTGAACATCTAAAGAGCTTGATTAAGGAATTTCATCGTTGTTTTCCCGATGTTGAATGCGACACGCCTCTCATGACATTTACTAGAAACCAGTGATGGGAATCAAAATTTTAAGAACAGGTTCTCTTTTGTATCAAACTCACTAACAACAGGTTCCCTCATTTTAGAAAGCCTATTTGCTGTGGTCGTCCAAGGTCTATAACTAAAAACAAGAACGGGTTCGCTAATTGTCACAATACTCCAAGAACGGGTTCGCACGAACCCGTGCGAACCCCCTGAATTCCATCACTGCTAGAAACCCATTCAGAGTTTCGGTTGAAGATTTTCCAGATCAAAATGACAGTAGTCAAGAAGAGTTTCTTGATATGATTCATGACTCAACTACGAGTATTAAAACTTCATTTGAAGATGAAAGCTTGGAAAAATTCTGGGTGATGATGGAAAAAGTTTATCCAAAAATTGCAGATAAACCACTAGCATTGTTAACTATGTTCCCCTCTACTTATCTCTGTGAGTCCACCTTTTCAAGTGTTGTTGCTGTCAAGACAAAAGCTCGAAACAAATTACAAGATCTGGAAGCGGATCTACGTTGTGCTATCTCCAAAATTACACCTCGTATTTCATCAATCGTAGGCAAAAAACAAGAGCAAAAATCACACTAATGGTTTACATAAATATTGCTTGCATTAAATTGTTTTTTTTTGTAAATAGCGTTGTCTGTTTTTGTACGGAGTATAGCAGATGAATTAGATTTCTACTTATAGCAAAATTATTAAGCTAGATATTGATAAATATCGATTGTGGGTAATGGAAATTTAGTTTAAACAGAAATGGGTAATGAGAAAAGAAAAATTGGGAACCACTGTGTTACATGGTTCAGGCTAACCTCTAGCAGATAATGACTGATCATATTTTGGTCTAAATTTAACCAACAAAATTTAGTACCAGTCAACAAAAACCTCATGAGCCTCAGATTCTTAGGTTGCGCTCCCTCTAAGGTGTGCGCTTGTGCGCGCACACACAAGTAAAATATTGCCGCATATGAAATTTATATATTTTTTCAATACAAATTTAGATATTTTTAAGAGCCTACACTTCAAAAATTTTCCCGCACATGACGAAAACAAATTATAGAAAACACTGCCTCAGAAGTTGCAAATTGTTGAAAATCTAGGCTTTTGGGTGAGTTTTGACTCATGTGCAGTATATCAATCAAAACGTGCCTAAAATATTAGTCAAAACTTACTTAGAAACCTAAGTATTCTACAATTTGCAACTTTCTGAGGCCCGTCAGCTTTTGGTTGACCGGTACTAAATTTTGTTGGTTAAATTTAGACCAAAATATGATCAGTCATTATCTGCTAGAGGTTAGCCTGAACCATGTAACATTATCTATTTTTGAAGAGAATTTTTTCAAGATCCAAAAGATATCAAGTTTTAATAGAATATTTTGTCACTAAAAATGATACAGAAGCTTCTTCACACTCCTCCTATTTGTTGTGAAACAAGGGGATGCAGCAAATTTTGATTTCGAGAAGACAAACTTCTGCTAGCTTTTGAATTTGTATTTTAGGCTCTATTTCCTTGAAAACTTGATACAAAACAACCACTTTAGTGGCGAAATGCTTGCAATTAATTATATTTTTTTAAAGGTTGTAGTTTTTCTAAAAAATTATAATTTAGTGAAAGTAAGTCGAAAAATTTGGAAAAGATTTGAACTGATATGATGTACGGTACCCATTTTTGATCAGTAAATATCACATACCACTTAGTCTAAACTATTTAAAGTTATATATTGCTGGAAAGCAAACTTCCTAAGTTTTCAAATGAGACCAGTATTTATCAGCATACATGTATCATATCGTTATACAAACCAAGTCTACTTTTTTTACTTATACAAATTTTATGATGCCAAAATGCTAGGTGTTTCCATTATTTTGTCCAACTCCAGTAAGTATTTTCAGGAACAAGCTATTAAAAATTTGGCTCACCATCTACGACTTGTTGGTGACTGTTTGCCTATTTGTATGATCTAAAGTCTGTGTTTGCGCGTATGTCCTAGGTGTATGATTTAAAACTACTACCGGACAGGGTTTATATGCCTGGAGACGTAAAGGAACTGTCTCTTAGCTGTCGTTGCTCCCTGGTCACCCTTGGGCAAGGTGTAGTATCTGATAGCCTCCCCTATTAAAGTTACAACATGACATTTTTTTATTGTATTTTGCGGTACCTTGTTCATACTATATATGCTTTTCTTTGTGTGTGTTTTTATTTGGCTGCTACCTTACGGGTTCAATGGCCATGCTACTCTCTTCAAATTTAAACAAAATTCTTTTCATGTGCATGTATTAACGTATATTGTTTTGCCATCGTCTCCTTTTTTTGTCCACTGCTGTCAAATTTATTTTCTATGTGTGCTGAATTGGGAAAAAATATAATGATTGCTAAATGGTCTTTTCATAAGTGCGAAGCCAGGGAAAGAGAAAACTAACCCGAAGTCAAGCACTTTGCTGTAAGTTAATACAGCAGCAGGGCCCCCATCAGTAATGTCGAGGTTAAGAATGTGGATTCACCCAGCTATGGTTGCTTCAATGGTTAGTTATGAGAACAATAATAAAGTTTAATGTTTTTTTTAATTGCGAATTGTTCCCAAATTAAGCGTACCATTTGTTTGCAGAGGGGACTGAGCAGAAACAGATCATGGGTGGTTGCGCATAACCGTGATATTTTCTCCGAGTTTTGGAAGTCCCTGGCTACGTCTTGTTTGGTCTATTTCCAGCACATGTGCACTTTAGAACTGGACTTGCTGACAATTGAAACAGCCAATAATATTTCAGAGTTTTGTGCTTTCATTTTATCACTTGCATGAAAGCATAAATGTAGGCATTGGATGGCGCCAAAGTGATTGCTGCGTATTTTTTGGAATATTAAGCTATTTAGACGTACCACTTAAAATTTTCGTAATTGTAGGCCTATTTGTATGACCTCAAATCTCTGACTGCGCGTATGTTACTTAGTCCTGGAATAATCGCAACTAGAAAAAGAGAAAGCTAACTCAAAGTCAAGCGTTTGCAGTTGAGTCATTGCAATAAGAATTAGGTTATAGTTTGGTTTTTGTGCTAAAAATGCGAATAATTTTTGTAATTCCTGCAAGATTTCACATGAAATATCGCCAATTGGTTCAACTTTGCTGCACTTGACTAATAAGCTTATGTCTGAAAGGTTAAAATTAGTTAGCCTTGCGTCACTACTGTAAAAAGGTGTTTCGATTTGCCATTGCATTACTAAAAACAGGTTTTGGGGTTTACTGGCGTGTTAATATTGTTATGTCATTATCGTTTATCCGGTAGCATCAGAGACGTAGCAGCCGCCCCCCAAACCCACCAATTGGGGGGGGCCCAGGCCAACTTTGGGGGCCCAAGTTAGTCTGAAATTGCTTTTTGGCTACGTGACTATTTTCAGTTCAGCAGACTTGTTTACAACCGATTTAAACTGTAGGAAGAAATTGGCTTGTGACATCATAAGTGAATGCAACGTCATTTTATCTCGCAGAATCTAGAATATTTCGATTGATTTTCTGGTAGAATCTTGAATATTCGATTGACGTAACAATGCCGTTGTTACGCAACAATCATAGAATGGTCTGGAATTCTGTTTGGCTATAAATACCGGGACAATATATATATATATATATACACTGCAGAGTGGCAGATAAAGTATTTTATTGACATTGTATAGAATGAAACGTTCAAAAAGTGGTGCTCAAAAGAGAAAAGAAGCAGCCACTGCTCGAGATGCTGTAGCGAAATTGCCAATAATGACAGATTTTTTCAAGATTACTGAGCAGAGTAGACCTGGCACTAGTACCGAGAGGGATGAAGAAAACTATAGTGTACAAGAAAAAGAAGACTATGACGATCAGCATCAAAGTGATTGTGAATTTCCAGAAAATGTAAGTTGTGATTTACCTGCCAATACGCAACCTTCAATATCAAAAATAACTGAATCTCAATTTACCCCTATCCCTGATGACCCATGTAAATGGCCTGAAAGTATTTCTGATGCTCAACGATGTGATATAGTAAAGCGTGGACCACATCAACTAATAATGAATTTTCCATATAATAACACAACTCCAAGGCGACGTTTTTCCTCCAACCATTATAAACGTGTGTTACCTAATGGTGAAAGTGTTTCACGGTCGTGGCTAGTTTATTCTGGGGAATCAGATCAAGTTTTTTGCTTTTGTTGTAAGCTATCTGGAAAAACACTAAGCCCCTTTTGTAGTGGTATAAATACATGGGAGGGTTTTTCGAAAAAACTGAAAGACCATGAAAACGGCATTTCCCACCAAGAATGCTGCAGTCAATGGATGTTGCTAGCTGAAGGGACAAGAAATTCATCCACTATCGACAAACGCGAGATGAATATTTTTTCAATGAAAGACGTTTTTGGAGAAATGTTTTAGAGAGACTTATCGACATTGCCTTGTTTCTATCGGAAAGGAATCTTGCTTTTAGAGGATCTGAAGAAGTCTTAGGATCTCCTCACAATGGAAATTTTCTGGGTATATTTGAGCTTTTGGCAAGAAGAGATCCGATCCTAAAAGAGCTTCAAGACAGAATCAAGAATAAAAACACTAAAGATCACTATTTGAGTCCTACCATACAAAATGAACTAATTGAATTGCTAGCGACAGAAGTTGAAAAAGAAAATTTACAGCAATTGAAATTGGCAAAATATTTTTCTATAATTTTGGACTGCACTCCAGATATGTCACATCATGAACAAATGTCTGTCATTCTCCGTTATGTACTATGTAATGAAGAAGCTGCTGTTGTTAAAGAAACATTTTTTGGCTACTTGAGAATAAGTGACAGTACTGGGAAAGGCTTGTTGGACGCTTTCTTAGAAAAAGCGACCGAACTGCAACTCGAATTGTCTGATTGTCGAGGTCAGTCATATGATAATGGTGCTAACATGAAAGGAAAACATTCTGGGGTCCAAGCAAGAATGCTAGACATCAATCCCAAAGCTGTTTACGTGCCCTGTGCAAACCATACCCTTAACTTAGTTGTTGTTGACAGTGCTAATTCATCGACGGAAGCATTGACATTTTTTGGAGTACTTACAAGGTTGTATGTGCTGTTTTCTTCCTCTGCTCAGCGTTGGGAAACTTTGAAGAAACATGTGGAGCTGTCCATAAAGTCACAATCTGATACTCGTTGGGAAAGCAGAATTAAATGCATCAAACCTCTTCGATACAATTTAAAAGAGGTGTTGCTGGCACTGAAAGACTTGGAAGCCATTTCCATAGAAAGAAAAGATGGAAGAGCTGCCTCAGAAACAAAATCGTTGATAGCTCATTTATCAAAATGGAGTTTTCTTTTGTCGGTGTTTATTTGGTATGATATCCTATTCCAAGTCAATAAAGCAAGCAAGATTCTTCAATCGTATGGAGTCTCCCTTCATACAATGGAAACGGAAATCCAGGCAACTGAAAAGTTTTTGCAAAACTATCGCACAACGGGTTATGACAGTGCCGCAACATCTGCTGTTGAAATAGCACAGGAATTGGATATTGATCCTTCTTTTCCTCCGTCAAGAAGTGGAAAGAAAAGAAGATTGTTTGATTACCAAGCTGAAGAGGAACAACGAGCTACTCCTGAACTGAAATTTAAAAGCAACTTTTTCTATCCATTAGTAGACCAGGCTATTATGTCAATAAAGGAGCGCTTTAATTTGTTACGTGAGGTTTCTTCCGCCTTTTCGTTTTTGTACACACGAGACAAACTTTTGCTTGTGCAACAAGAAAATGCTCTTCTTACTTGCTGTAAAGAGTTCCAAAAAAAGTTCGGTGACATTGATTCTGATGAAATGAGCGCTGAGCTACAGCGGTTTGTTTTAATTTTACAAAAAAAACGCCATCTCAAAACGGCTCAAGACTTTCTGAACTATCTTCTAAAGACTCATTTATTTGAATTGTATCCGAATGTGTACATCGCACTTCGAATCTTACTAACTTGCCCCGTGACTGTTGCCAGCGCTGAAAGAAGCTTCAGCAAATTAAAACTGATCAAAACTTTTAATAGAACGTCTATGACAGACAGTAGACTATCTTCATTAGCCATGTTGTCAATCGAAAATGACTGCGCCCGATCTCTTGATTATGACAATGTCATAACAGCATTTGCGAACAAAAAGGTTCGCTCCAGACTATTTAAATGATACTGTGTTTTTATAACTTTTTCATGTTTTTCAGTGTCATTGCTTTCGTTTCGCAGTGTCTGCATAAATGTCCTACTGAACTCTGGCATCGGTGCCGAATTTTTTATGACTTGCACCTTCGGTATCGGCATGCTTTATTCTGACATTAGCCTGTTTACTTATGTACAAATTGTGGTGTATTTTCTTAATGCAGCTTTTCAATTTTACACCTCTAAAGTGATATGACCTGTGCGCAGGGGCTCTTGCGCTTACTTTGGGGGGGGCCCGAAGTTGGAGTGCTACGGGACTGGGTAGCATATCAATTGTTTGTTTTTGAAATGACAATGCATAGCAATTACAAGCACTGCTACTTCCTGCTGCGATATTTTCAGTTTTATCGTTTCAGATAGCATTACGACATCTTAGAGGCAGTTTGAAACGTTTAACAAAAAAGAAAAAACATGCTTACGAGAGAAATTGCTTTTTGTATCGCCATTTAAGCTCAAGTTATTTTAGAATCGTTGTCGTCGAAAACACCATGTTAATGTCCTTCAAAAAAGCATTTAATCGCTTTTCTGAGGTAAGTAGTCTACTTTTCGAGGAAACACGGAGAATGAATTGTGTAATTAAGCGTTAACTTTAACGCCAAATTACAACCTAAAAGGATAGAACCTATAGAAGTTGGGGGCTGGCTTTCGCTTGACCAAAATCCCACTTTCCTCCCTCAAGAAATGCAAATTAAAAAAAATTATCTTTGATTATCACATCAATATGAGGTCACCAAATCTCTATGGCACTCCCTCCGTGAAGGTGATTAATCGTCCCAGGTTTGATTTTTGTACACCAAGTAGTTTGGGGGAAGACAAAACACACAGGCGCACACACTCAAACAGACAGAATTGCGCTTTATAGTATAGACCAGTGGTTCCGGACCAGGAAGGCTGACCACCACAGGGGAGGCAAAATCAGATTTTATGGGAGGTAAACGAAGACTTGCAGAAAAACCGCTTTCAAAAAGAAAAGGTCTTCAAATTAGTTTTTCGACAAACATGGAAAAATTGCTACTTTCTAAGAGTTGATCTCAAAAAAGCAGTGTTACTTTTTTTCTATTTGTGTTTGTTGTGTGTCGAGTTAAGTAAATGTTGGCAGTGAGAGCATTCAAGAACAGGTTTTATCGGAAAAAAAGTTGGCAAATATTTCCATTATACAAGGTGTATTCTAGACTCTAGTCTATACCTTTTATACTTTGGAGACTAAAATTTTAGAGTAGAAATTCTTGCCGAAATATTTTTAACCAGCTGAATTACGCCTGTGAAGTCTGGGAGGTGAAAGATGACTTTAAACAGGGCAGTAAAGCCTGTGCAATGAAAAAGTTTGGAAACAGTGGTATAGACCAAATTTGAGTTAAAAAGTAAGATGTTTCTCTCTCCAGTCACGGCAAACCTGTTTCTCAGATATAGAGCAGAAGAACTTAATATTCAGGTCTGCTTCGGTATAATAACAAATGCTGGTGTTACTGTGCATTTCTACCATGGGCAGAGGGAGTTGCTGCAAATTGCCTTGCCAATAGCGTTACACTAGAGACCACATGATGCTTGAACGCACGACCATTGCGACCATATGAAACCGTCCAAGCCACACGACCACGTTATCAACAACGGTGCAAAGCTTCTGTTAAAAACCTCAAAAATGTAATCCATTTGAAATCGAACTGCAGTACACATACAGATGCATTTAGCGAGTTGAAGCTGTATCCGATCTGATTGCGTAACAACTAAGATGACGTCATGCTCAGTGGACCGTAAATCAAAGATATGCCAAAATTCAAACTAATTAGAATTTTGCGGAGCCATGATTTGTAACAGGGGACACCGACACGTTTCCCGCAAGCACCAGGTCACTTGCAGGTCAGTTCTAAAAATAGCACTAAACACCAATGAGTCTAGAATACGCTCGTATAACTAACGTAAAATTAATGGTAAACGCTGCGAATTTCAGACCTACATTTACTACCGGTAGCCCTTTGCATCACTGAAAAGCTTTGAAGTAGTTTTAAGTGAGAAAAAAACTGACGACATTTAGGCCTCTCATTTAAACTAGTTTTGCGTTTGACGCTTTCTACAGCTTTGAAAATGATTTTTTGGATTTCGAGCCTTTCAAAATTACGAACAAATCTTTGCAAGATAATTTCGTGCTTTTGCAGCTTGGTTCAACTAGACTGTGTAGAGACGAGAATGGTTAAGGATGTGTAACCTGCGGTCAACAAAATTTCTATATTATGGTGCATGGAATGACCTGACCTTTGACCCGTGCCACCGTTCAAAGAATAAAAAGGTAATCATTCTAAAAAGCTCCCCATTTCAGATTAATATCCAAAAAAGTTACCATCTTAAAAATTCTTCGGCCTGTGGTTTGGTCCAATTACATACAATAGGCCTGGGTATTCTTGAGGCTGCTCACTTCTGCACTAGATCATTATCGACCAAGTTTGCTTTTTTCTCCTTTGAGTCTATAACAATTCACTAATCGATCGAAACAAAATCTTTCTTAGCGTACGTGTTTATTTCAAAAAACAAGAAATAGAAAAAATAAAACTTCGCAAATACAGTAGAATAAAGGTAAAGAGGGAAAATAACGCCAAAAAAGTAGCTTCATACTAACCAATCAAAACCTAGGAAACCCAGCAAAGAAAGGCCGAGAATGGCAAAAGTTGTTGCAGACATTGCCGAGTCTTTAAATGCGAAATCAAACCAAAATCGCTTGCTTGAAGGACGAGTTTTCGTGAAATGCTCTGCCATTGTAACCTAAACAAACAACCATAAACTTCAAACGTTACATAATGAGAAAATCGAAATATACTTTCAATGTCTTCAAGTCTCCATTCTTGAATGGGCAAAGACTTTGTAGGGCTGTGTTATGATTTTGATTTGTGGAAGAGGGTACAAAAGTCGATGTTTACCAGAACGTCAAAATAAGATGCAAAATATTTCACAATTTCTCTGGATAAAATAGACTTCAACTCAGAGCTTTGAATTTTTCAATGACTAAGTCTGCGCGTTTCGGGAGGAACACATCCCTATTTTTCCCCCTTCATCTCTTAAAGTACGCCGCTCTTCCTATTTGCCATTTCTTTATACCCTGCAAACAATTTCAAAATAGCAAATTTAACGGAGATGGCTTATTAATCCCCTGAGCGGAAATGGCTGAGATGACGGATATCGGATAAAAACTGAATACAACTGCCACTACAACTACTACAGCAGTCCTATTTAGTTTAACGAAAATCATTCACTTACCCAGCCACCTTTCTTTATAACCCATTCTAGAACATTCTGTTTTATAAAAGAACTTGACACTTTGACAACGGTTTCAACCAGCTCAGGGTGACCCTAAAACAGCATAATGGTTAAAAACATTATCGAATTTGACCTTTTTATCGACCTGAAATAACAAAATAAGTAGCAATTACTCAATGGCGTACTACAGTCGCACCCAAAAGTTTAAGACCACCTCCATAAAATTTGAATTTTTGTATAAAAATGACAAAACTCTAGCTAATGTTGTGTCACATTGGCTCTTATGTTCTAAAAACATTGTTACGTAACAAATGCTTCTGGTGAAGCCTTTATGGACGAGATTTTGTTTGCAATTCTTTTTTTGAAAACAAAAACATTCAGTTTTTCTCAGATATTAATGCTGGAAATATGGGCAAAAAGAGAAGATTATCAGTTGTGGAAAGGGCAAAAATTGTTATGTTGAATGAAGAGGGGTACTCAGAAAGGCAAATATCAAAAAACTGAAGTTTAGCAAAACAGCAATCCATCAGGCAATTGTCAGATTTCGAAATTTTGAGTTTTCAAGATTTGTACAGATCTGGATGACCGAGGGTTACCTCCCAAAAGGATGATCACCTGATGAAGAAGATGGTGGTGCGATCACCTAGGAGTTCAAGCAAAAGAATTAGATTGGCTTTGTTGCTCAAAGGTACAGTTGTGAGTGGTGATGGGACGAGTACTCGGAATCGAAACCGAAAATATCGGAACTTTTTCTGGTATCGGTATCGAAGAATTTTAATCAAATTTCCGATTCTGAAAACAATTCTTTGGAATTATGTGTTTGCAACTTAAATTACAATCTATGAATATTGGGACATGAATATGGATAAATACCTTCAAAGAAATTACTTGAATATTTTTTTTTCTAAACATTTACTATTTTCATTTCATTTTATTATATTAAGAAACTTTTTTTCTTTTTTGTTAGAACAAAACCATTTATGTTCCTTCTGAATGCATAATTATTATAAGTACTTTGTCCACAAAACATTTGTTTTTTAAACCAGCCCCAGGGTCTGAAAATTATCATGAATTCATTGTATGTAGCGGAATCGGGACTCGTATCGGAATCGGAATTTTAATGAGGTATCGGGACTCGTATCAAAATTGCTAACAAAATTTGGTATCGTCCCATCACTAGTTGTTAGTAAAACCACAATAAAACGTCGTTTGGCTGATGAATTTGGGCTAAAAGCTGACAAACCCGCAAAAAGCCTAGGTTTACCCATTTCATCAAAGCTAAAAGATAAATTTTGCCAAGGCTCATATGGATTGCAATACTGAAAACTGGAGGAAAGTTTTATTTTCTGAGTTAACTGTGCAGCAATTTACATCTTGGAAGCACCTAGCGAGAAGACCAGTTGGCGCCAGATATGAAGACCACTACACCATCCAAACCATGAAACACCCTCCAAGCATCATGGTCTGGGAAGCAATGGCTGCGCAAAGTACAGCTGGTCGGTATTTCCTCCAGCCAGGTACCACCATGAATGGCACAAAATACCTAAATCTACTCAAGGATAAGTTAGAGATCCATATGATGGTGCATGATTGCAATGTTTTCATGCACGATGACGCTCCATGCCATAGGGCAAAGTCAGTGAAAAACCTTCTACAGGAAAAGAATGTTGATATCTTAGACGGCCAGGAAACAGTCCAGGTCTAAATTCAATCGAAAATTTGTGGCATGTGATGAAGAATGAAGTAGCAGATCAGCATCCTACCAGTATGGAATCACTCAAGAGAGCGACAAAAATTGTATGGATTCAAAAAATGACGTCAGAATACTGCCGCAATCTCATAGAAAGCATGCCCCGCAGAATGATTGCTGTGGTGAAAAACAAAGGAGGCCTTACAAAATATTAAAATAATAAAGTACATATTTTCTTACATTTGAGGTGTATCATTTGTTTGATAGGTTAAGTCTCAATAGAAAGACAAAGGATCAAGCGCATAGGACGAAAATAAAACTAGTTAGAAAGAGACAAAGTGCAAACACAGTGAAAAAGTCATGGGTGGTCTTAAACTTTTGGGCGCTAGTGTAAGAAATTGTGATAGAGGATATTATCAGCTTGGTATGGATCATGACGATAATGATAACTTAATCAACTCATCAATTACAAGATGAGCAAAATGTTCCGGAGATCGCGAAGAGGCCTCACGATTTTCGAGTCAGCAGTGATCTGCTGATGTAATGTCTTTTCTTAGCCAAGCAATTGCTCGAAACCATACGACAATTTTTTTCGGCCATTACGTATGCGATGCTCCAAGCTACAGTATATAGCAGCCTTCAAAGCTGTCCACCAGCAAAACAGTTTTGCGTTTATACGCTTAAAAGATGTTTTAATTGGGCCAGCACCATCGTAACTTCTAAAAGCTGTTTTACCTTTCCTAGCTTGGGGTTAGATACGGAACTGAAAAACTGATCATCTTAAAGTAAACGCATAGCTTTGCACACCCTATGCAATTAGGTCACAACACTCACAACAGAGAAAAAGTAAGCAATTCCATACAGGCCAAAGTTTTACTAAGCTTTAGTGCCAGTAACAGGCAAAGTATTAAATCATGTCAGCAAGCCAAATAACTCTTCACGAAAATTCTAGGGCTTAAAACTATGCCAGCCTTAAAGGTTTCGCTTCTAACTTAAATATTTCGCAATCAACAAAGAGCAGCTTCTCGAAAACTCTTTACAAAATGACCGCAAAGTAGGGAAGGGCAATTTAGATAACATCACCTTCATTAAATGCGCAAGCAAGCTTGGACATTATGAATTAATAATAGCATTTAAAAACGCTTTTTACCACTTCAATAAACACAGGTAGCCCGAGCGAGTGAGTCTTATTTAAAGACAAATGTTTTACACGTTTAAAGATTCAAAAGAAAACAAATAGGGCAGGAAATCGATTTGCACTTTTCCGCGTTAGCGCATGCTGCAGCAGCGGCGTCAATTAAATTTGTGACACCCACAGCTTCGCTGAGCGTCATGCCGAAAATGTAAAGTGTCACTTCAAAATAGAAACGTATCACTGCAAATTCGAAAAAATGTCACCCCAAAATCGTTAAGTGTCATTCCAAAATCGTGAAACGTGGCCACAAAATTGAAATATCAACCAGAAGTAGAAAAATGTCACTCCAAAATCTAAAAGTGTCACCATAGAGTTCAAAGTGTCACTCCAAAATCAAAAAGATTTCATCTGAAAACGGTCTTAAAGCTAATACAGTTCTCAAAACAGTGCCACCAAGGCTCACATTCAGCATAAATTTTTAGTGTTGTACTTAAGGGACGATGGGCAGTGGGGCAACACAAACTCACAGCTGGAAAGTCCGGATTTTATCTCTTCTAAAACGTGCAAAACTTGTTTTTTAAGATCAAATATAACCACACACATACCAAACGATCTGGATGACATTATGTGAGCTTTTCCCTGCATTCCCATCCCTGAACCTCCAGGGATCTAAACCCCTTTTAAATAAAATTCAGAAGTAACCTTCCGTTCAAATAAAAAATTAACAGACAGAAAAATCATTGGCACGCCGTTAAAGTTTTTTTAAGGACGTCTATTGTAGTTGACGTCTAAATGAAGAAGGTTTTAAACTAGATACACTGCCAATGCTCTTTTAACGCTAAAAACTTTCTAGTTAAATTACCACGAATGTATATTTTTAACCACTGAACACAAAGAAAAAACCTTGTCCGAAACCATAAATCTGGTTTCACAACAAGCAGCCGGGCACATAATTATCCCATTGTTCGATTCAGCTAATATTAGTTTAGCCACTGAAATTTGACACAACGTTATAATTTGGAGCACTGCAGCTTCAGTTGTAAAACGATTGTCGTTGGGGACATGCTGGAGGAAAAAAGCGGTAAGTAGAAACAGAAATCGCCCCTGTTGAATAGTGTGAAAACCACTTTTTCACATTTTTTTGCGTTTTTCAGAAAATTTTAGCTCTTTCTGCCCCCATTGCAAAATCCTTCCTTTTTTGGAGATTTATGCTTTTGTGCTCTGTGATGTCTTAAAAAGTTACCTACACATTGAAAGCGATTACAAAAGATAGTGCAAATCACGTGGGCGAAAACAGAAGCGACATTATTTACATCACAACGTACGTACGCAGGTTACTTGCTACGTCGCCAACTACTCAAACTATACATTACGCATCGTTTGACGTTACCTGCGATGCACAATCAACTGCCACAGCACCAGCCAAGCAGAAAAGGGCGAGAATTCGACTCCAGGTGTAGTTATGGCAGTCCACTCCCATTATATGAGTGGACAACCGGTAGTACAACCTCTTTATTGTTATTTCGGAGTCGAAAACAAACCCTATTTTCCATGACAACCCGTGTAGTAAGCGTGGGTGTAATTCTTCAAAGATCTGACCTACAAAATACAAAAGTTGATAACTATTGCTAAAATGCTACTTAACATTTTAGAACTGTTCTACAAAAACTGCATTAAGGGGAAATTATAATGTGCGAAAATCTCTGAAAAATAATTGCTGCACAATATTTAGATATCACGATTGTTCACTTTTCCTGGTTTAAGCTGAATTCATGAAATAAGGTTGGAATTTTCCATCGTGTTTTCCCTTTGTTTTTGAATAAAAAATCAAACAGACTTCACTGAACAATAGATTACCATATTTGCCACAGAACAAGGAAATCGATCTATTGTGCTTTTCTGAAGACACGGTGGCCTGCAAATGTTGGTCACGCATTACGATCGGCTAAGGCAAGCGCTCTCGTCCCAGAGAGCGCTTGCCAAATATGGAAATTACAGCGAAGTGCTCTCTCAAATCAAAGCCTTATTTAGAAAACGTTTGTTCAGGGAGAGGGACAACCAATTTATTTATTTATTTTTTCTTTACTGCACATTGGTCACCCTGAAGTGCAAGACAGTAAAAGTGGTCCTAAACGTAGAAAATCGCCGATTCTCTTTTGGAGCTTACAATTTCAATACTTTGCCTGAATTATTAGGTACGAGCGTATTTGATGGCACATAGGACGCACTGGCATATGAGAGGTACCCCTATTTCAGCAGGTCAGGTTCAAGAAAAAAGTGTTTGGGGTATTTAAGCATATATTGTTAAAAGTAATGTAGCAGGACATCACTGAAGCAGAAAACTTATAAAGTAAAAGCAAGTTGGCAATAAAGACTAGCATTAAGAATAAGAACAAGCAATATATCTCAAAGAGTATTGTAGTAAAACAATGATGCATGGAGTTAGGATGTGCAGAAGTGCTGACCACAAGCTAGATTACTGAACACGAAAGAGAAGATTAGCTTAGGAGAGGGCTCAACTTCGCATATTTTTTGAGCAAACATTTTGAGAAAATAGCGCGTCTAGTATGCCGCCAATTAGAGTGCTGTCGACAAAACCATCGTACAGTGCCTTTCCTACGGGCAAAACAACTCAATCATCGTGAGGTTTGAACGCATGACTTTTCGATCACAGTCCCCATGAAAACAGCGCCAAATTCTTGATCCCGTTGTCAACAAACCACTGGTACGTTCTTCCACAAAGGTCATCATCAGTTTTTAAAACTATAAAAAGATAGTAAAAAGCAACGTTTTTGACTACCAGTACATGCGTCCTTGTCTCACAGAGCAAAAATCAAATTCAAGTTGCTATTCTTGAATTTGTTTTTTGCGTGCTAGAATTTTTTTCAAGCATGCTCGAAGGATACCGTGTTTCCCCAATAATAAGACCTACCCGCAAAATAAGACCTAGCGTGATTTTTGAGGATGATTTTAATGTAAGCCCTACCCTTAAAATAAGCCCTAGTTGAGAGCGGCAGAAAGACGAAAGGCGAAAACTCCGCTGCAATTTTGGAAACTGATGACTTGCAAGACATTCCAGAGGATGATGATATGATTGTTCTTGAATAAATTGTTGTTAATGAGTTTCTGAATAAAAAACATGTTAATGGCAAGTAAATGTAGATCTTTTTTCGTAATTTCTGTTTATTTAAAATCTCGTAATTTTTACTTTGTAACTTCATTTTTTGATATATCAAAATAATACATCCCCCGAAAATAAGCCCTAGTGCCATATTTTGGAGT
This sequence comes from Trididemnum clinides, assembly GCA_963675345.1. NCBI lineage: Eukaryota > Metazoa > Chordata > Ascidiacea > Aplousobranchia > Didemnidae > Trididemnum > Trididemnum clinides. The sequence continues at coordinate 10,837,663 of OY776304.1, forward strand.
AAAAATTAATATAAGCCCTGTCTTATTATCGGGGAAACACGGTACCTTAAAAACATCAACTTGAAGGAGGATTTAATCTAATTAAAAAAGTTCTACAAAATCCATCTCTGGTCAGATATGTGTAATGTCCAGATGATGTGTAAACGCGCAAATATGTAAATAGCAATTTTTAACAAATGTTTGGGATAATTCTTCTTCAAATGGCCACGAAGCCTTCGGTAGTACTACATTTCTCGTACTTTACCAGGTCTAACCAGCTAAACTGCTCATCTAGCACCTTCTCTGAAGCGACTGTTGAGCGTCCATCGACGGAAGTCAGTCATGTTGGTGGTGGAGCAATCAGCAGTCTGTGATTTGCATGCATGACTGATCCAAAATTGGCTGCCTTTTTTTACTGTACACTCAATGGATTTACGGCGTTAATCAGAATTACCGCAAAGGAAAAGTAAATGTAATCGCAATACAAGATGTCAAGCACCTTTCTACAAGCGCTTTTTTTATTGCGAAGTATAAAACGCTTGCACTAACCTGCGTAAAGTAAATTTTGGGATAGCTTTTGATCTTTGGAGGGAGCGTATGTTGTGACGTACACTTTGTATCCGAAGCCGCTTCGTTTCAGACGGCTTACCACGAAGTCCCGGCATAATCCTACTGTCGTATGCAGTTCGTCGTAGTAGGACGTAGAAAAAAATACTGCATCATTTTCGATGTTAGTCGAAGTTAGGGGGGTAAGTGGTGTTGAAGAAAAGACGGTGTTGGTATTGCACAAGTTAGTGGTTGGGCAATTAGATGACTTACAACTCTTTCTGCACATCTCAGATTCAGTTGACACCCTGTCAAAAGGGTTCAACATGTTTTGATTGACGTCATGGTCTGTGCTTGTGAACGAATAATTCTTCTCAAAACGCAACTCAGTGTCATCAGCATCATTAAGTACAGTCATTTCGCAGCAGCAATAAATTAAAACAACAAAAAAACTGAAAAAGATTAAATTGCTAGCCCTAAAACTTTTCTAAATCTCCAAACAAGACCGTTATTGAGGCATATATCATTAGCATCACCTTTGAACTTAACCAGAGGCAACCTTTATTGGTTTGACTAGGTCTCACTGAAAGCAGTTAAGTAAAAAAAACAGGGCTGTACATAACAATTATTGAGGGGTAGCTTTAATCAGTAGAATAAATTTTCAAAAAAAAGGGTTTCAGACACGTCCATAGAAAGTGATTTCGTGCTGGAAAAAAGTAGGAGACACAAAAAAGTATTTAATAGATTATCAATTGCTTCAGTGGTTCACAAATTGCTAAAATAACTTTTCTAAACCTTTTGAGCGAATTTGAACCTCATGTTTCTCTTCTAGATATAACCCCTTTAAAGTGCATAAATTCCGTTTTTTGCTAAGTATATCAATGCAAGGCCTTGTCTCTACTTTAAATTCATGTTTGTGCAGAGCTATGCCTTCAGTTATGACTCGTAACACGCCTATCAGTCTTTGCTTGCTTGGCAAAAACACGATTTTTTAATAATAATAAGCTAGAAACTATACTAACACTGAGAAGGAACTATGACGTAGCTCCTACTGCTAGTTATGCTCATAGTCAAAGAAAAGGCAAGCAATATTAAGTTGTTTTACCGACATTAAACTTAAAACAATTTTGAAAACCTGCAACCTATTCACCGAAAGCGTTTTTCGCCGAACGGCATCTCAGCCAGTCAAATGCTACCGCTTATCCGAAAAAAACCATAAACATTTGCTTAACTCGTCGAACTAATTAAAACGGTGAGGTTAGAAGACGTGATGTGACTTCCCTTTTCGCGTCTAAATACCACTTATTTACCTCACCTCATCAGCCCAGCTACAAGCATGCCTACAGCCAACTTTTCAAAGTGCTATTTCTACTCACACTGACGCGTTTAAAGTATACATCATAAAGGGCAGAGGTGACGAGGCTGTTTGTACCAACAGCTTGTAAAATGACGTGGAGAGGTAAAATGAGGGTGCTAAAAGGAAACTAGTTCACTTTGTGGAATGTTTGCAGGTAAAACGGTTTCGCAAGCTTACTCGCCTTACCAACTTAGCTATAAAATTGAACAGGACTTATTTATTATTCAAATAATCGCTTTTAGGGTTATTTTTGCTTAAGACGAGCTGTTTATCTTGTGCTCACAAGCTCGTAACTATACACTGAAGAACTTCAGCTCTCACTGGCTTCGGAGTAAGCTAGCTACTGTTGCCGGTACAAAACAAGGTCAGGCACGCAATCGCTGTGTAAGGGGCATATGTAAGGGGCATTTAGAAAAGTTTTAGGGCTAGCCCTAAAACTTTTCTAAATCTCCAAACAAGACCTTTACTGAGGCATATATCATTAGCATTATATTTGAACTTAACCAGAAGCAACCTTTATTTGTTTGACTAGGTCTAACTTAACGATTTGTTCTTCTGCGTGATAGCATGATTTAGCACAATAAAATGCTTCTGACCAAAGCTTGAACTTCATCCTAATGGAAACTTGATTACTCATACAATTTTTCTACTTACGGTGCCAAAGACATAACAAGGTTTTAAAGAGTTTATGCAATGGCGCCCCTAGGGAAATCCGCTTAGAGGGGGCACTATTTCAGAGGAAACACTCGATTAACTTATAGCAACGCTACAGCCATAACAGTATACACTGTATTGAGCATTTAACAATACTATTGCTGTACTATATGTCACCAATGACTCAAAGTTCTATGTAATTACATTAATCATATCGATTAGAAACCAAACTTTCACAGAAGGTTATATTACCATCTCCTTAAACCACTGTAACCGCTTTAACAAATCTGAAGACTGGCAACCTTACACTGCATTCTTTGCTAAGAGCATCGCTGACAAAAACTAATGACTCTAGTCACTCTACATACTAGTAGGGGACTTACTTTAGCGCTTTTTTTCGGTTTTGTTTGTTTGGGAAAAAATGTGTTAAAACTGATGATTTTGCTTTGAGCGACAATCGCTGTTTGCGTCACGGCTGCTAGGGGCTAATAATAACGCAAAATGAATCGTGTGTGTATATTCTCAGTGCATTAGCAGCGTCGTTGTCCTAGTTTAGTTAACACTTCCCATATTAAACCTTTCACTCAATCGAATTAAATCAAATAAGGCAAGATGAATTTACCTACGTAAGGCCTACGTCAAATTAGTGTTGAGACTCGTTTATTATGTCTCTGCAGTCGCACTATTGGTTGCCAAAATTAGTAGCGTATGTAAGCGTGACGGATTCTGGGCAGGGATAGCAGTCTTCAAACGCTTTAATTAAACTTGGCATTAGGAACAAAAGTATTCTCAATAACGACTCTTTTTAGGCGCTGTGGGATTTGCTAACCCCTAATGATTTTGGAAACATTAAATCTTCTGAAGAAATTAAAGTCTCTGTTTTAGAAACGTGTGACCAATAGGGAAAGGCAGAGACGTGAATACAAAAAAGAGAGTAAGAAAACGACCTGGGAAGGTGGCCACCGACCCTACAGAAGATTATCTACTTAAGTTCAGCGAATGCAAACCACAGGCGACGCACACATTTTGAAACATTTCATCCACAAATTTTTTGAAAATACCTTTTTTAGAAATATCCCGAGGTCCAAAAATGGACTGTCTAGTAAAACTTGTCAATCTTTCAAAACTTTTCTGCGATTGCACCAGTTATGCTAACTTAGTGACGCAACCACAAAAAAGCGAGTTTCAGCCTACAAAATTTAGCAAAGTGAAACTCACATTTCCTTGATGATTTTATTATGACGTTTTGCAGTGGTCTGCAGATTAGGTTGTTTTCATGAACAAACGTCATCGTTTTGGTCACTAAAAGTATCCTCAGTAACATTACAAGTTTTTAGTCGATCAACATCATTAAACTTTTGCTACTGTATTTTGATTGAATCAACGCAGAAATAAAGCAAAAATTTCTGTTTTCCTTAGCCTTAGCGTTGTTTAGGAAACCATTGTTCCATGTCCTCTCCTCTTTGCCTTGATCATAGGGAAAAAATTAAGCTTAATTAGCGTTTATTTAAAAAAAATTAGCTTTTTTGTCTTTATGATACCTCTATCTTTTTAAAAGTTCTCTTCACGCTTGGATATACAAGAAGTAAGTAACAGCTCTTAACATGGCATGCTAACAAGGAGTCGAAAGGAGGTGATTTTTCCCTACCAAAAGATTTATCAAAGCCCTGTTTATTAATTTGAATTTTTTATATTTTAGCAATATCACGAGCATAATTGTTGCAAAACTTTCTTTTTCTCCGGGATTACTAGTGGCCACAACAAGTTTTGCTGTAACACCGCTCCGTAGAGATCAATTTACCAGAGTGGTAATTCTACTACTTTTGCTTCTATTGTTGTAGATTTTTCCATTTCAGGTGCGTGAAAAATATTTTAAGAAATTTATTAGATCTAGTTCTGCGTCTCTCAAAAATGATGACTTCTGGTCCCCTATGTTTTTATGGAGGAGGGCATTATGCCATGTCAAGGTCAAAAATGACAAAAAAGCAAAAACCTCTGCTGCATTTGCGTCCCGCAAGAATTAAATGGGGGTCAGGTCTTAATAGTAATTGCCTTCCAAAATGTTGGGCAGAGGCATAGTCTACTTGACGGAGAGAAGCAGGGGACCCTTTGGCCAGCAAAATATTGAAATTGCCCCCTCCACCTTTGCATTTCGCGTCAAAAATATAGTACAAATAAATAATTTGGAACCATTCAAATTATTGCTTGTCACAAAGCTGTTTTTTCAACAAGTAAAGTTAAGAAGTTTAAGTTGCGATCCTGAAATAATAATCCACTAAAGAATCAAAAATTTAAATGCTAATGTGGTGTGGTTGTTGCAGTTATATTGTAGAATGTAAGTTTGGGACCAGACGATAAATCACAAGTTTTATCAAGTTGGGCAAAATATCGGAGCCATCTCAGGCTCGTGGCACCTACCACGGCAAAGCCCCTTGGGCCCTAGAAGATAAAGTCTAAAATCAATTGCCAATGCAACATAAATGCGCGAACAAGTCCTAGGTGAAAATAAGAAATCTGGTGCTCAGAAATGTAAAGAAAGAGCCTATCAGGAATGTCAAATTATAGCAGCAAAGCCTTGGGCAAAGCAACACAACATTCGATCTCTATTAACTAGGCCAGTGGTTCTCAAACTGTGCGTGGCGACGCCCCGGTGCGTCGTCTCAATTTTCCAAAGGCGTCGTGGAATATTTTGGTTTTGTGCCATTAAGTCTAGGTTTTATTGCGTCAAAAGAACTCTGATCGTAGATTCCTTTCTTACTTTCTTCTGACATTTTCACAATAGTGTTTTTGATACACTGTTGTAACGGTTGACTTGTTATTCAACAATCAAATTGCAGAAGTTTAAATTAATTGGCGAAAAATATATAAAGAATAAAGCATTCAGTTGCATGTTGGACGAAAACAGGAAAGATGAGTTACAAACTTAGAAGAACGTAATTTTACGACTGAAGATGACTGACCAGTCCAAAATCTCGGGAGCATAGGGGCAGTTATTTATGTAGATTATGGGTCACATTTATCTCGCAGTACCACAAACTAAACTGTAGGATGCTGTCTGGTGCGTCGCAAAGTCTCGCAAGCTTTATTAAATGCGTCGCATGGCAAAAAGTTTGAGAACCACTGAACTAGGCTTCCCCTTCCTTGCTCAAACCTCTAGTTGCACATCAGTGGCCTCTCGAGCAACGCGAAGCTTCAAAGTAAATTGACTGCAATAGAACGTCCACATTCGATGTTAAATTTGATCTGAAAACGTTTGCCGATCCATTTATAGATTGTCTATTTTAGTACTTTCTGCAATCCGTATTTCGAAATATGAAACTAATGATATCAGACGCTGAAAAAATTTCAGGCTGTTTTTAGACATTTTGACGCACGCACACTTTACGCAACCGCAGAACTTTGCTTAAATTGACGTTAACACGTGTGAGTATTTTAGGCAAAAACGCTCTAAGTTATTTTGCTAGTTTTTGATCTTGTCAAGATTAATTACGGCAGCTATAGGTTATGACATAAGATTAACGCAATGATAAAATTTTATGCTCTTATTTTGAATGTTAGGTTGGAGTTATTTTCGTTTGATTTCAGAAAAGTAAGGTAAAAACGTGATGGCCAAAGCCAGTAAATCAAAATAAAATTAACCAGGAGCTGAAGGCAAAGCAATCTGCTGATTTAGGCTATACAGTACCGGCACTCCAGAAACTTAAGTGTCTACTGGAGTTCTTTGTTTGCTTTAATTGTTTAATGTACATATGTTGGCAGTTCCTGCTTTTGTTTCTCTAAAAGAAACAACGTTCCGTGGCATCACCAACGCATGTATAGAGGGTGCACCGGGCCGTAGCTTCCTTTTAATCTGGAGAGGAAAATTCAATCTAAATAAGAAATTAGGCTACATTGGGGGCAGGCAACCTTTTAAGCTGGAGGGCTGCATTGACTATTCAAGAGTTGGCTTAGGGCCAGTGCTTAAAATCTTGCAATAACTTCGGGCTTTGAAAAGGATGGTCTCCAAAAAAAGGTCATCACTCTCTATTTGGACGAAAGCGCATCAATTCAAACTAAGAATTGATTGCGTAGCGGGTCCTTTAACAATAGATTCTATTCTTTTTGGCTGTTTAGTACAAATGTGGCTACCCCTGTAGGGTTGCCATATGTCAGGATTTTCCCTGACATGTGCGGGATTTTAGCGTTGCGTCAGGGAAGAGTGCTTAAATTTCAAGAATTTTTATGTCAGTCACCATAAGTCGCTCGTTCGTGGCTGGCCAAATCCGAACCGTTTGTTTGAACGGGCCACTCGGATTCGGTCGAACTTACCGCGAGTAACATAATTGGTGGCAGCAATACAGGTGATAACGTCTTTTTTCGGCGAACGCCAGTTTTTCGGAGAACACCTCCATTTTGGGTATGATATATTAATAATCAAGGCTCAAACATATGTCAATAATCAAATCTAATGTTACCTCCTGCCAATTCATAATATTGTGAACAAGACCGAAAAGTGCCTCCGGGATTTGTCGCATCAGGTATGGCAAACCTACAACCATGTCATATTTAATTAGATATAAGGAAGTTTCTACAAATGTTGGTGGGCAGCACTAAATGCGGGTCGTAGTTTGCTCACCCCTGGGCAACAGCGTTACGCAACTAAGAAAAAATTTATTGACTATGTAAAAACTACCAACAAAAGAAGTAGCCTACGGAAATCGCAGAAACACAGAAATTTATTGAAGTTGATAGAAATAGAAATAACCATCCAGTTGAGTGAGATTATATGTTTGAATTGAGTTACACAGTGCATTTTCGTATTTTTGCGTAACTGTAATTTGGTTTGTGTTGTTTCCTTGTTTTCGCAAGAATTCTATGTTTTCGTATGTTAGTGTTGCTCAGTTTGCGTAGCAGAGCAAAATAAATCAGCTTTAACATTCTTTTTATGATATAGCAGCATTCTCAATATTTTTCCAAACACATTTCACTACCTTCCCTTGCGAGGGCGCAATCCGCCACACCTCATTACCACGAAGCTTTCCCGCAAAAAAGGCAAACTTGTTTTTTCGAGACACCCAACAGCTTTCCACAAAAAAACTCATAATAAGCCTACTTAGTTTTAGCCCGAGATTTTTAAAAATCTGGCTCCAAGTCTGTTTTTGGCTTTGTGAACAAAATAGGATGCTGTAGCCTAAATCACGTAACCGATTGACTAAATGCGGCAGCATAATTTCGCACTCAACACAACATAAAAAACATTTTTGGCTGCAATTCAACCCTCAAATTTTGGCAGTAACTTAGCCTTGAAAGTTTCCGGGCATGGGCATAAGGGTTTTGCAATAATATAATTGAAGGTAATAACCTTTATATATAGGTTACCAGTAAGGCTTGATACTTGGAAGTTATTTTTGATTATAAACTTTCGTTTTATTCAAATCTTGATTAACTTAAAGCTAAGCTTTGGAGAGCTGTTGGTATTCTGTGGAAGCTTAAACCTTTCCTTAACGCTACCTGCCTGTTGAAACTGTATTACGCTATTTTTCATTGTCTCCTTGAATATGGAACCCTGATATAAAGCTCAACCTTTTAATCTTATTTGAAACAACTGACACTTCTCCAAAACAGAGCTATATCAAAATTGGGACTGGGGTAAGTGGCATGATTCTGGTTTACCTTTCTATTACAAATTCAACATTGGAAAACTTGAAGATATTTATAAACTGCAAATTGCTCTATTTGTGTACAAACACAATAAATCAACCGCCAGTTCCTTTCTGGATTCTTTTCCCTTAACTTCCAGCATACACCCTAAAAACAAGATCATCTTCAATTTACTTCCGGATTTTAAGACTTTGCGTGGCAAAGGTCAATCAAATGGTGTGGAGTAAAAATTGAGGAACTCCATTGGTTATGAAACTAAAAGCGCTTCAGAAATTCTTGAAAAATACATCACTTGACATGACCTTCACCTTCCATACTTCATATCAAATTACAGATCCTTTTAACAATCCCACAAATGAGTGAAAAAAAATAGTTATAACAAAGAGGGTGGAGGCTTGATTAGACGACCTTAAGGTTGCTATGCAACCCCACCAGTTATTCACAAACATTTCAATGCTTTATTATCCTTTCTGCTTTGATTATTTTTTCAGTGTTTTTAACTTAATTAAAATTTGCTTTGCTTGCTTAGTTAATAAGGTCTTTGGATACAGATGTAAAAGATTTACAACGTCCAACTCGCGAGCGCCTGCGTGCGGTTTTTTTAAAGCACAAAACAGTATTTTTCAACTGCAATTTATTAATACGTTCTCTATTAAGACCTAACAAGATAAAAAGCGAATTTGAAGACAAATAATACATATTCTTTACTCTTAACTCTTTAAAACGACTCTATACAAACCAAATTATCAACAAACACAAAATTAATACAATATACAAACTGTTATTGCAAAATAAATAGCAAAATAAGGCGAAAAACTGCTCGATTTTCCAAAGGATTTTATTGCATTTTGAAAAATTGAAATATGATGATAAAAAACAGCTTTTGCAGTTAAAAAGTTGACAGCAGCTACGAGCTACAAACGCTGAAATTTCTTGAAAATATCAATCAGACTATTGTAGTTCTTGAAAATCTGGTAAAATTTTTTGAAATAATGCAAATGAGGCAGTTTTTTTGTCGGAAACTACAGATGTACTATACCATGGCGATTTTACTTGAAAATATCCACTTACTGCATTGACTATTGCACTGCGTAAACTTGATAAAATTTTGCCCGACATAAAAGTGAAATGTGCGCTAGGAAACGAAATAGTGGGCAGATAAAATTCATTTGCTAGTAACTGAGTGAGGATCGACTTTAAAAAATGCTGTTTGCCATCAGCTAACTCACCTATTGATGACAACAAACTTTTACAGCAGCCTTTTTTAAGTTAATTCATGTAGTTTTCGACGCGAAACGCACTTTGGAACAGCAAGAAACGTAAAATCGAGGAAAAAACGAAAAACCCACTTTTACATGTCCGAAATTTAAAACATGCGAAAAACCCATTTTCACCAACAACACGAGATTATATTTTGCTGAATAATTTCAAACGTTTTTTGAGGCGGAGCAAAAGTTAGTAAAACCAAACTAGACCTGGACCTTATTACGAACACACAGGTAATTTGTGGGAAGGGCAGTGATTCGCGCCCAGTATTTGAATTGCTTCAAACAATACAGTAAAATAGGCCATATATATATAATTACAGCGAAAAAGATGTTAACAGCGGTAGTTATTCACAAAACGAAACTAAACGTATAAAAGCAAAGAAAAAGTCACTTACAAATTAGCAATAAAAGTCTGTATTATGTTCTTGGTAAATCAGGAAAGCTATCAAAACTGCACCTCAACGAATAATGATATCCACCGATAACAGCACATCACACGTAAAACAACTGGACAAGAAAAGCAACGAGCAGCGCAGAGCCCATAAACAACCCCAAAAGCACGATTTCGGACTGTAAAGTAAACCGCATTGGCCCCCTAGCCATCACAATCGCATTTGCGTCGCCATTAGAAAGCTCGGTAGTATTCGATTTTTTGTCCGAATAAACGTCATTTATTTTCGGCGAAAGATCAGCGCACGGGGTCAGTGTTGGAACTGCAAAAACATGGTCGCCGTTGAGGGTGTGAAAAGAAGTTAAAGAGCTCATTGGACCGTTTAGGTTACGGTCGCTTGAGTCAGTCGCCGACACAGAATTGGAGGCTAAATAACGCGGCGTTGCGCAATGGCGTACGGCATAAACGCTGAGCTTGTAGTACGAATTTGAAGCGAGGCCGGTAAGAAGATATTGTGTTCCAGTGCATTTAAATTTCTGAAAAACAAGAATATTGTTCAAAGTTTGTACAAAAAATGTTAAAACGACTTAGACGAAAGCTACGGCTTTAATGATAGATTAACTTGAATCAGGGCTGTGGAGTAGCAGGATTTGTATTCGACTTCGAATTCTGTACAATATATGTATCCAGTTCAAAATTGGAGTTTAAAGCACTTTTTAGGAAGTTCAATTCCAAATGGGGTTGTTGAGGCACCAATAGTGTCTTTAAGGCCACCGAAGCTCACTGCACTCTTTTAGTCAATACTAAGAAAACTCGGTTTCCTTTTTCACCCTTCACGTCACTGCTGAAGGACAACGAGCAGCAAATCTGTGAATACAATTTTTAATTCTTCGGTACGACTTAACAAAGAGCAAGAGAATTGAGCCAAAGTCTACCAACTGCGAAGCGGACCCTTAATGCTGCACCACAGAGCCAAATCGGGTTGAAGACTTTTGTATTTCTGTTACTCGGTTCGTGAACCCCAAATCCGCCACCAGCTACTTTCGAGTTCAACAAAATCGTCGCCGCTGCGGTTCGGACCGGGAGCGTAAGCTTGAAAGCAACTGGCTGATTCGTCCGGCAATACCGCTTGCACTGCAACCCGCAAAAGTTTGCTCACTGCCGGAAAACAGTTTTTCAACCTGTTTCGCATGGACTTTTCCTAAACCTACAACTTTCAAAAGTAGCAAGTTTTGTAAAAGCAACGTTTTTTTGCAAAAAATACCCAACTATAATTGAAAAATAATTCTTCAAACCAGTTCGAAGACATTGGTGCTCAAAAAATAAACATTTTTTTAAACTCTTTTTTTTCCTTGAGTTGGCAGACTGATAGCAGCTCTAAGGGTTTTCAACCAATTGCACGACGTCCAGTTCCATCTAACCTAAGATTGTGCAACTCTATTCTGCAAGCGGGCCGATTTGTGACTTTTTGAGAATTTCACCAATCAGTGAAGTTTGTATTTGGGCTCAATTAAGCTTACCAGCAGAGATTAGTGACAGCATTTGTGGAATACGGCAGCGAAGACTTTTTTTGGAGACCACAGTTTTCAAGGCTGCAAATTTTCCAAAATTTCTCAATTTGGTCACTGATGACATTTTTTCCTTTTAGAGATCAATGTTTCGCCAGATTTTCAAAATTTCTTCCGCGGACCACAAAAATTTATGTAGCGGGCCGCATGTTGTACACTCCTGACCTAATTCAACAGCCGCGAAAATGCATTAAATATATGGAATTGTCTTACATCCAATAATACTTTGTTTTCGTCTCTCAATTGAAGGTGGTAGGAAATCGCGTCCTTCTTTATCTCGTTTACTCGTTGCCACGACACCCGGCATGACATGGCCGTGACGTCACAAACAATGGGAGCTGAAACATAGTAAAAGATGAAACATAAAAGCAAAAAAATTGAGCTCAAAATAAACCCTTTTTTCAAATATAGTGACTATCCATCATGTTTTAATCAAACAAATAACATCGATGTATCCTCATAGCAGGCTTCACGTCTCTGCGACTTGGAGAGGTGATTTGAAAAATACAAACTAATATCTTTAATGAGAATAAACGGCAATACAGTCTCGCTCACGATCATAAGGTTGTGGGTTCTATGCCCGAGTGAGTTGTACGTCGTTGTGGTTTGAGAAAATACACTTCACGGAAACTTCTCCACTTGGCTGCAGTTTAGGTGTTGGGAATGCATTGCGCAGTACTGCACTGTACTAGAAACTACAAAATGAATCTACTGTAAACGACAGTTGTCCTGTTTTAACAGTGAAGATTTGTCTGCAATGGGAGAAGGAAATTCACAAAACAACTCTTCAAAAGCGGCAAAAACAAGGGCGATAGTCAGAAGGTTCAAGACTCAGTCAACAATGTAGCTGCTGTTGCATCCAAATCGTTCTTGAGGAGCACGAGGGAGACCTTGGAGACCCAAAAATAAGGCATCATTTCACAGCCTAGATCAAAAGCCAAACACAGAAAGCGAGTTTGTAACAGGACAAAACAAGCTAAGGAAAGTGTTGGTGCGTCGAACGAGCTATAGAGCGTTTGCGAAGGATCCTCAATTCTACCGATTCTGAAGCAATAGACGTTTAGCTTGCACTGCGTCCCGTAATCCTCCAAGATGAAACATGAAAGTAATCAACAAAACTTTACCTTCCATTGTAGGTGGTTTTTTAGGATTGGTATAAAACGTCTGTTCATTCGAAAACTCGCCATCTCCGTTCGAGTCGGAAGAACGAATACGAAAAATATAAGGACGGTTTTCCGTTAAATTCGTTATCCGATAGCAGTTTTGGGATTTACCGTGGCAGTCCATAAATCTAGAAAAAAATACTGACTTGAAACCTCAAGTGGATAGTAGTAAAAACAAAGGTTCGATAAAAAAAAACCGGTTGCGTAGAAGCTTTGCCTAGTAACTCTATAAGATAGTTGTATTTCAAGAGTTGTTGAAAAATATATAGTTCAACAGTTTAAAATTATATAGCTCAAAAAACAGTTCAACAGTTTCGCACCGATCAAGCAGCTAGATTTTGTCAAATTTTAAGGGTTGTTCAAGCAGCCAAAATTCATTTAAGACGTTTCGGTTAACATTATCTTCGAGCGTGATCGGAAGCATGCTCGCTTGTTCATCATGACGAGACTCGCGCTCGCTCTACAAAATGTGTTTTCCGAAAAAAAAAACGAACAGTCGTTCAACTAGTGGCAACCGGCTTCCTGCTGGCCAAGCTGAACAAGTCTGTATTCGTAACTGGTTCACAATGGACTGCAGCTTCCTGTGGCCGAATCTTGATTCGATTTCGGTCCAAGCCTCGATACCTTTTTTCACGCCGTGACTTCTTTGCAAGGAAAGAACAAATAAACATCAACAGGAATATGCTGGGGATGGAATTTCAGTACATTTCTTTTGTAAATGCTAAGAAGTCAAAACAGTCGTGACTTTGATTATTATTGAAGGCATCAAATAGAAGGAGGAAAAAGAAAACATCAGTGTTTCGTCTCCGTCCCTTTTCGGTGTTTTTGCATTTTCTGATTGATATGCTCAACAATTATCTATCATCAGAACTGTTTAGCTTCAAAACGTTTGAAAGAAAAAGTTCAACTTTTCAAAAATTTCTCCTGTAAGATCTGAAGCATAATATAGTTTCTTAAGCATAGCATCCACATCAAGTCTAGACGCTACAGATAAGCTATGCTTCATTCTCTTTATACAGCATCTGGGCCAGACCATGGAGTGTTGTCCAGGGGATCCAAGGACTTCCAACGCGTCCCTATCAGGAGGAAGGAGTCGGACAACAACAAACAATAAATAGCTTTCAACAAGGTCAGAAAGGAACTTACTTTCCGTGCTTTTTTTGCATTTGAAGTAAATACTTAGTGTCAGGTGTGACCTTTGATCGATCCTCCAACTTCAGCGTTAAGCTATTTGAGGTAGCATCCGCGCAGAATAATCGAGGGGGAAGAGGAGGCAGCGATTTAGTGTGAACAGAAAGAGGGGAACAAAAGCATCCCAAGTTTAATGCATTGAAAGCACACACTTTAATGCTGTAATATAAATAAAAATTAGTGAAAATTTATACACTAGCTTAGGAATGAAGTGAACGTCACAACTAGAGCATAAACAACAAAGTAAATAGAATGATAGTATAAGAGAGCACAATAGTCATCGACTTGACTTAATCTGAAGTATGGCCGAGTGAAAAGCAAAATATGTTCTAAAGATGTTACTTTTGTGTATGGGAGGTGTATTTTCAACTGTTTTTTTTTTTATCAAACTTACACCCATGTATGTTTGGTAGTATATAATTTCAAAATTTTTCTTCAATTTTAATTTAGCGAACAACTTCTTACGAAAGTGACTTTACGTCATCTCATGTAAGAGAACACGTTTTTCATTAGTATTTACAGTTTAACAACTATTTTAGCTCACTATTTCTAAGCAAAGAAAACAGGAAATTTCTTCGATGCTTTCTGATCTGCGGCTTTAGAATTTAAAGGTTATCTGCTAATTTGCTAGAAGAAAACAATATGACTAAAGGCAAACTCTAGTTGCTTATTTAAGTAAATAATATACATGTAAGTTTTATAAAAGCACGTAACTAAAACTAAATTCACGTTTAACCTTGCTTAAGACTAGTTTGTAATCGATCGAGCCTCATAGTAAAGGAAGCTCAGTAGCTTACCTGTAATTAGTACCAGGGACACAGTTTTCAATACAGTAGCTGGTAATCGTTTTTTCTGTTTCAAATGCACTAGGATGTATGGATTCATTTTCTTCGGGAAGCTCAGGCTGCCACAGAATCCTGTATCCGGTAATTTCGGATCCATTGTCACACGGAGGATTCCAAAGAATTTTTATCCACGTGGTTGACACAGATGTAGATAACGGCCCGTCAAGGGTGAGACCAATGACAGGTCCGGGGATACTAGAAAAAGTACGTGCGGTGCCAATATCAGAGACAGGCCCATCACCAACACTGTTAACAGCCTATAAAACAAAAGCATTCCAGTAAAACGTTGGAAAATGACATGTTCTTAAAAACTATGGTGTAAATGAAACATTTTGACACAACTAACCTTAACAAGCAAGGGGACAAACAACGATCATGCTAGGGGAAGAGGTCGGAAAACATGAGTGAATTACCCCAAACTGGGTAAAACGAAAAAGTTTGGGATAAAATTAAAAACAAAAATTTTTAGTAATCTCATTTTTTGTAAGTTAGTTTAACTCACAAGTCTTCGTAACATTTGATTTAATTAAGCTAATTGTGAAACCGGAAAATAAGCAACAACTTTTCTTTAAATAAATTTTTCTCCAATATGTTTGTCCGGCTATTCATATAGGGTATCATCTGATTAAGTGCAGATGATACTGAAGCAGATGATACCCTTGGGGGGTAAATTTTTTTTGAAAATAATTTTTGGGTAATAATCAAAAAAATTTCCAGACTACAGAGCTAGCGAGAAATAGCAGTTTATTTTAAACCAATGCAAACTTGCAATCTCACAACCAGCAAGGTGGAGCACTATCTTGCCGTTTGTTAACCAACAGTCGCATTCAATAACATGTTGAGTGCGAAGACTCACCCTTTCGATGAAGGGAAAATAAACATATTATTGACAAAAGAAAATGACAAAATGACATGACACTAAACTTTTAACTGACATTTGTTTAACTATGAAAATAAAGATCAGATTACAAAAATTGCCTTGAATACTTGATCGCGGGACGGCTACCGTTTCTGCCTTTGTCGTGTCATTAGCTAAACAAAGATCGTTTTGACACGCATTGCAAACACCTAAACTGAGTTGATATCTCCATGCCTTCTCTTTTATGGTACGTAACGAGTTTTCCGTAACTTTATCCACAATACAACGCATAAACAATTTACGTGCATTTCAATAATCCTTCAAAGTAAACGATAACTTCACTTTTGGCCTGACTAGCTGCGCACGCGTAAAAGCACGTCACAAAGTTCGCCGTTGATAAGTTTAATCTGCTTTGGTTAATTACTAGGCCTAATCGTCATTAATTAAGGTGGAAATCAGGTATTTGGAAACGCAGAGCAACCGTACAGACATTGAACTCACTATCTCTTGATAACAAGATATGGCAAATCGTTAGTAATGAGATGAGGTTCACTTACTTTTATTGAATAGTAGTACGTTGTGCTTGGATTGAGCGATTTCATTTCGTAAACGTGGATGGGCCCTTTGGAAAACGGAGACATGGATGCTTTGTCAGTTCCCCAATACAACCGATAGTTGGAAATGTCAGCGCCATTGTTGCTCGGGGGCTAAAAACAGTTTTAGTTGATTACCTCGCTTAAGATCTTGATTTAAGCAAATTTTAAGCTTTTCAGAGGTTTTGAACTATAGTCGTGAGCTTCAAAACCTAAATGTATTCTCTCCATCATGGTGGCGAGTCTTCGCATTGATACAGCAATTTGCAGTGCCGTGTTTCCGTAATAGAAAATACAGAGGAAATACGGAGTCAAAAGCAAACGGAGACTTTAGATTCAATCCATAGACCTTTGCTAATTTGTAGCTCATCTTGTCGTTACTTCATACGGTAAAAATTGCCTAAGATGTATTTCTATGTTCCTGCTGGTAATAACGGCTATTACTGCATTTGCTTAAATGTTACTTCTTTTAAACCGAGCTATTTGCGTGGCAAGCTCTTAAAACTGGAAACTGTATTAGTCTGTCGTGGCAAAAATGACTTCAACAACGTTCACTATTGAAAAGCATGTTTTGAATTGTCAGTCATAGCACAATAATTGACTACAAGCAAGCAGTATCACGCAAACGCAGCAAAACGACTGAGCGCCGGCTTAAGCTTAAGATTTCCCGGCATTGTGAAAAAACCAGCCCGTGCGGGATGTCACCGCGGTAGTGAATCTGTCGCGAAAAATTCATTGAAGTCCGCAGTGAAGCAAAGAAAAGAAATAACAGCGATGCTGTTGATTAATCCCAACCCGGCGAACAGCACAATCGACCGCCTAAATATCAGCATCGCTCGGAAACTCAGCTTCAGTTGTGAACACAGCATAACAAGAATCGAGCCAAGGCCTACAATATTTCATGACCAAACTAGAATATTTTCAACAAAACGAAGAATTAACAGATAAAAAAATCATTGTTAATTTAACGTAAAATCGACTTCTCCCATAGATTTCATCAGTATTGCAGGAGCTTGAAGCTAAATCGATTTTATACTGTTTTTTGCGTACTTTCATTATTGCAACAAACTTACATCCCATTGCAGGTGCACACATGTAGAACTGAGTACAGTCGCTTTTGGTGTTTCTGGCTTACCAGGAACACTGGCGGAAGTCCTAGTATCCAGTCTTTCTGACCATGGGCCGACCTTTAAAAAAATTCTATAAAACAACTCTCCTCTTCACAACGAGAATCGCTTTCCACTATATTTACACTTGAAAGCACACCTCACGGCAATACTGCAAATCAATTGAAAAGTCCAGGTTTCATGGCAGTAAATCCGTTCCATTGCAGTTAGTAAATTTCATATCAAGTGTGGTTTAAAGGCCTTCGTGCCCTTCTGCAAGCACTTTACGGCAGTTTTCTTGCTCTTGACAGGGCAGGTGGTTGCAATACTGTATCAGCAGTATTGGCAAAGCTTAACGTAAGATGTAAAGGTATAACGGGTATAACGTGACTAGGGGATAAAAATAAAAAACGCTGAATTAAAATCAAGACGTGAAACTTACCCCGTTCTTATTTTCAGCGCGTACACAAATAGAGTACTTGGTACCGGGTTGCAAATTGTTGATGCTACATTCAGTATCGCTTCCTTTATAAGCTTGAAATGCTTCTTTCTGGTCGGGAATGCAATTTAACTCGTAATCACTCACGTGAGCACCGCCGTTGTGATGTGGTGGACCTTAAAATTGTAAAACTCAGGCATTTTTAATCCAATTAACACTAAAACATCATTACATACCGCCTCGTTTATCTATGTTTTACTTTAACATGGCTAGAATAGCCCCATTACATGAAAAGTCGGTTTGCGTTTTGTTTTAACAGTGATTTGGATAAATGAAAATCGACGTGTCTCAAAAGCAATGATGGTCAAAGCAATAACATTTGAAAGTTATTGCTTCAGCATTGCGACAAAAGATTTTCCACCACAGGAAAAATGATTTCTATTTGTTCTGCTGCAAAGGCAACCAATAACGTTCCTAGCAAATCATTTATTTTTTATCGATTTCACGTCTTTTTTGCGTAGATTTTCAAAAGCCTAGACCGACTGATTCTATGTAAGTCTAACATACACATTCGCTTTCGATCCAATCGGCGAAAACCTAGTTCTACAAGCAGCTTTGGTTTTAGGCATTGAAAGTACTCGTTACTACTTACCCCATTTAATTCTAAGGCTCCTTGATTGACGTAAAGATAAAACTGGGGCTAGACAAGCCCCAGGGGCTACAGATGGCGTTTCAACAGTGAGAACATCAGAGGTAAAACTTCTTTCGCCACTTGATACGTAATAAAGTTGGAAATTGTAAGAGCAGCCTACAAAAATATCCTATCTCAAATAACAGCCCTCTATATTCATTTTAATCAAAATTTAAGAATGCATTTAGATCTGCAAGAACTAGACTGAGACTTGAGAATTTTTTCCATATTATTCTATTCGGTAAACTTGGTTTTTTAGGGCAAAAAGGAGTAAAATGGGTTCTAGCAACAGCTAACAGATAAACCCGCAAGCGAAAAGCTGTAGATTGACATCTCACTTTGGCCACCTACAACTTCCGAAAAAAACATTCTTATTTTTATGATGCAAGTTGTTTACGCGGCACGGCATTTAACAACTACAGTTTTGAGAACTCCATTCATGAATTTCTTTGTTACAATGATCAACAATTGGCACAGTACCGAAACCATGTCTGACCAGCAAGTTTTCGTAACGTACTTACCACTAGCGCCATTTTGTCAAATGAAGAGCTAGAGCAATAACGATCTTATTTCTCAATGACTCGAACGTAGGTAACGTTAGTTGCGTAAGTTTTCAAAGCTGCATAGTGTTTCTTACCAGGTTGTACTTCATCCATTGCGTACTCGCGTTCAGGACCCTTGTAGACTTCTCTCATAGTATTTCTTCCACGTGACATTTCGAGAACATATCGAACTTTCGTATTGAGGACATTTTCGGGACAATCTGCGTTAAGGAGTTAAGTTAGGCCATCATCAAAAATAACCATAAAATCTTGACGTCTAATATGAACAACATTGAGTTCAGAGCCGCTTTGAAGCTGCCAGTACTGCTGATATTTATACCAAACACCGCAATTAAACAGGGGAACGAAGCAACACGATAACCCAAACACCAAGCAAGTAATGAACTCGCAACCTCTTAATGGCGAGTTCTTATCTCCCTTTATAAGCCGCTGCTAGCGAACATTAGTTCAGTGCCATGGCTTACTCCGTAATCCCACACTCGACTGTGCTCTATGGGGATGGAACTGTGAAGCTGTTCGTGCAGCATGTCGTAAGAAACAACGATCAGGTATCCATCCATGGCAGTCCGTCTCATTGGCGGTATGGCTACCAGTCTGCCTATTACTTATGCCTGGCTTGAAACGGATAGCCGCTTTCGTTTAGCCTGATCTTGGCTGCGTTTACAATGTGAGCCTGGATGTTCGTTTCGTTGAAGAGGAGGATTAAGCGACAATGACAATTCCAGCAACAATGGACTTTCACACTTTCGAAAAGCGACGGCTGCAAGTCTAGTTGATAGACCGAAAAAACAAGATTTCAAACCAGTTGGCGTACTATTTGTCGAGTTTAAGACAATTGCAAAGCAGTTGAAATCAAACTCGGGTGTAGAAGTGTGACAACAATCAAACAGGAACGCCTTTGAAATTGCATGAAAAATCAGCCTTACCCCACTCAGTAAACTTTGTAAAATTTTAAATTGCTCTTTGTGTCCAGAGCTACACTTCGCTGTTGTTTGTAGCTAAAATGCAACTTTAACATAAAATTTACAACTCACCCCAAGTTATTTTGAAGGACTTCGAGCTAGCTTTGCCTACCAGCATTGGTTTTATGGCAGCAAGACGTTTGTCGGACGTGGTGGAATAGGAAATGACGTCACTATACGGACTTTTTTCCTCTTCAACGTAGGCTTGAAGCTGGAACACAAACACAAAATCTTCTCCATGGACAATTGCAAAAGAACGGAAAACATATAATGCATAAAATAACCCTAAATTTCTCGACATAAATAAATTCGCATTAACATCTCATGCTCTTGACGTATTGCATAAATGCTCTTGGTTTAAATGCGTTTCACAAAGATTACCGGTCAGTCTATTTTCCAATTTGGGTACTGCCACACCATTGTAAATAACTTAACAAGTTTACCGCTTCTCTCGAACTTAGCTGCCTTTTTCAACTTCAAAAAACCAGACCGGGTTGCACGTATAGAATGTCATTCAACCTCAAAGTTAGAAAGTGCCACGTTATAACGTTTTGGGGTCTATTGATTAATTAAAACATACCACAATAAGTGCCGATATATGCCATACTGAAATACATACCCGAAAGTTATACTTTGTTTGTTTCTCCAGACTCTCAACTGTACACACTCGATCAGAACCATCGTAGACTGGATGGAACCTTTGCCCGTTCGTGTCGGAAGCCATCTCCAAAATAAATCCCGTCACCTCCGTGGAAGGCTTAGGCCACATCAGAGTAATGTTGGAAGCCGTTGCCTTTTTGAACTGGGGAGGATCGGGGGCCAAAGGAGTAGATGGGCTTGTAGTATAACAGACTTTGGAGCTCCAAGGACTAGAAATTAAAAATAGATTTCACATGCACCGCAGGAACTAATGTGCACTGAGCTTTCATTCAATAATGGGTATGGAATCAAGCTCTTATTTGCTCAAGCCTAAGTGCTAGTCTGTAGTTAGTGGGCCACCGTGACGGATATACAGCTCGGCCTCACCACTTTTCTGCCACGATATGTGGAACCGTCAAACATATTTCCAAACGGCATTACAAGCGAACTTGCAAGCTCCGCTGGGCTAAACTTATGCACCTCAAAAACAGCAAATCCCAACAAAATAGTAGATAAAGCGTTTTACTATTCTTTTCTACAAGTAGCAAAGCACAGTTTTTACACAAGGTTTGTGGAAGAAATTAGCAAATACAACAAAACAATTCGCCGATTTGTATGTTTCACAAGCCGCATGCTTTCGATCCATTTTTTTCCGAGTCACTAAAAGAAAGTGCCAAATGACCGCGATATTGCAGTTCTTTTTCCGCCTAGCCAAATAGGTCAAGAATCCTATGCTTTGTGAAAGTTTAGGTTTTTTCTACGCTATAGTGGCAGAAGTCTTTGCTTTTCAATATTTCAAGGCAATACTTTTACTGATAAGACTTAATTAAAAGTTTGCATCTACGTTTAAGCAACAAAATGCAGTTATATTAACCAAACTAAAGTTCTAATGCATGACGGTGAGGCAACAAATGGCAACTTAATATCGGCCATTACTTTAAGTATCGTAAGCTTATTTGTCTGAGGTAAAGTTTGGGCAGAGGTTTTTTTGAACCATAGCGTAGCATAGCAAAGAACAGATAAAATAGCAAGCATATTTATCAAAAATCTAAACGTTTTCGGTGATTCATTTTGCCTTCCTCAGAAAAATTATTGTGATCTTTACTGTATCGTCAAATTTTACCAATGAAAAGTAGCATACAAATTCCAAAAATAAGACGTTTTTCTGACTCACTAGTAAAATTTGCTGATGCAGTAAAGACTAAAACAATTTCTCTCAAAAAGAAAAAATGAACTAGAGAAAAAGTTTAGACTTTTATTAGATACGCTCGGCATTTTACCTGTGCTTTGCTCCACTATGCTATGGCTTATTCGTTTGTAAAGTAACATCTTGGTGACCGTAAAACAAATTGAAAAGTAACTACTAATATAGTGACCACATGTTCTCGCTTATACACTGTCTCAGCGGTATTGGCTCAGCAAATAAAGTTTGTTACTGATTACCATTACCCTATTGAACCTTATTACAAATGATTATATGTATTGGTGCACTACATCGCAAAAAATTCATTGCTACAGTAATAAGAAAATTACTAGATTGCTGTACAGCTATCAAGGTAATGTAGAAATGTAATACCCATAACTCAAGATCTCAAGCAACCAAAGCTACTTAAAACCAATTTATAGCCTGCAGTATTTTGCTATAAACGTTCCTTTTTTGAAAAACTTTGTCAATAACAAGAAAAAAGTAGTGTTTCTTGTTAGTTTTTGTTCCATTTTAAAAACAAAAAAACCCAGACTTTAAAAGGCTATTTTGGACATGTGGGTGCAAATGTCTAATGTCCAAGTATTTTCTAGCCCGGCTCTCACTAACAAGCATAAGGGTTTTTGAACACGTAGATCGGTCAAATAAGTACTATAGGAAAGTACGATTTTTAATTAAGTTATGTAAGACATGAGTAAGAGAGCCAATCTTATAAGCAGGTTTAGTATTCTTCATCACGATTTTTTGAGCTCTTGCTTGTTACGCAAGATCTTAGTTTAAATATTACGTAATTTAGATAACTTTTCAGAGGCGGCGAATACATACAGCACAGTGGATAAAATACATATCGCCTAATTGTTCTTTGTTACAGGTACCAAAGCATAATTATCAATTTTTTTATGTAACCCATTGAGAATTGACTCATTTATTGATTTATGCAATTGCATATTAATTATATGCAGAGGATTTAGGATGAGGCCTTAGACCCCAGCTTTTTGGGGGCCCCCTTTATGGTTTTTCTACTTGACATAAATCTTCAACAATTCTTTAGAATAGAACATAACCTAGCATCGTGACTACTTTTACTTTAATCATAAAACTTGAAAGCTTGAAATTGAAACGAAGTAGCTGGCTGGTAAACCTTGGACAGTTAGGCGCCCCTCTTGAAACCTTGTCTGAGACCCCAAAATTTCTAAATCCGCCATTGACTACATGCGAGTTGTACCTTAACTCTCTGATCACGAAAATACGCTTGCAGCAACACATAGAGCTACTCTGCCGTGATATAGCAAAACCTAACTAGTACATTTCAAATATAATCAACAATCTGGATTTCTTTTCATTTACGTGAAGCTACTGATCAGCAAACGTAAAGAAATAATTAATGCTCGTACAGTTAGCAGCTTCAAAGCCAAACTGAAAAAAATTTGTTTCAGTTATTCCCTGGTTGATCAATAATAAATAGCAAAGTCAGTATCCTCAAATAACATGATTTTTGTAGTTATTAGGTTTTGCCCTATCACGACAGAACTTGTGTTTGAACATGCTTCGGAGTTGAAGGTACCGCGGGCACAGATTTTACCACTAACACTGTTTCCCAAAAATCTTGTTGATGGTACAGAATTTTAATATACCTTTCAAAAATGTTATATCATAAACACTGTTTCACGCAAAGGGAAATTGTAGCACCTATATCTCGCTTACAACGCCACCGGTTCTATCGAGTCATGACATCAAAACACGAGAAAATAAAACTCAGCAACGCAATATCTGCACACAGCACCTAAACTTACCTCTTGCCTATGGCGTTTTCAGCAGCAAGCCTGAAGGTATATTCATGGAGCGGCATCAATTTTGGCACGCGAAACTGTTTTTGCGTACAAGGATACCTCGAAAAAACTGCATTCGGATGTTGGGTGTCACTGACCTCAACTAAATAACGCTGGATTTTTTCACCGTTGTCACACGACGCCTAAACAAGGCATTATAAGATCGTTGCAGGCGCACAGTTTGAAACAGTTGTTCTTATAAAATGAAAACTTATTCAACTCATTAAACACAAGATAAAGAGTATCGAAAAGTTGGAACGGACGCTGCGTTCTTCAAGATGGTATCTGATCGACCACCAAGGTTCAAGTTGTGGCTGCTAGCTCGACGAACGTAAGGTCCGTTTTCACTTTCCAAAACTCTCACCCATAGTCAATACGGTCGGCTAAACTCCGGTTTGAACTTAAAACTGAGCTACATAAGGCAAGCAACGGTTCCGCACAGCCATGCCGCATGCAGCGCGACGCTCTGAGCGCTGAACCCACAGACTTCAAACCCAAGTTCGCCGCTCGGTACATCGCGCCACGCCACCGAAAAAAGCTTTTCGAGATGCACTAATCAGTATTGCGCTAAAATTGGAAAAACTACATCAAACATCAGAGGCTTGCTCACAATTCAATATCTGGTGAAAAACAAGCGGTTGGTTGTGATTCATTGCATTTGCAATTTTCAACCCCAAAAACAAAAATATGATATAAGCAATATCAAACAGCTATGCTGCTATCGAAAGACAAAGTAAAGCAAATAGATTAATAAAAGTAATTGTTTTAAGTATAGTGCAAGCGACTTGAAATACTTCAGTAATAAAAAGAACCATTTTCATTATTCAAATGAAGAACAGACTAGGATTAAACCAAAGCGAGGCCAGGTTCCATTTTATAGTCTTCAAACCTTGGTCGGACACCAACAGCACTGATGAGAGCTGATAGATTGTAACAGTGTGCACTGTCAGCATATACGCTTTAAAGTAAACCGCTGGCTTCTTGAATGATTTACGAGACTGAGTGTAAAACTTTTCACGAATTTTTCAGAAAGCAACAAATCGCTTTTGTATTGAAGCTTCGTTACATCGGACTCCAGCGCGGCGCAAAACACGGCTACCTGTAGCTATAGATCGATCACGCCATGCAGCATTGCCGCAGACGATGGCGTGCGCATTCAAACGTGCAAAGCTGCTATAATCAGTGAAAACTAACAGAAATGTGATAAAAGTTTCGCAGCATAGCTTAAACCGGCGTTTGCTGCACTCAATCACGTTTACTATTTGTTCTGGAGTTCGTACTCGATTCTTGGTAGGTTTCCGATATTTAGAATGATATTTGAGGTTTAACTTTTTTTAATTTTAACTTTTAAAGTTGAGTAGCGTAGTTTTCACGATGTAGACTTTCAAACTGCTGCAGATTATACTTTCCTGATTTAATGCACCGCAATTAAACTTCAAGTACATCGCGTCATAATATCTAAATTACTGGAAGCTTTGGGCTAGCTGATGATTATTTTCATACAATCAACCTATATAACATTTTAGATATGTCAAACCCTTTCAGTGCCAACTTACTTTAAAATCCTTACCTAATTTTTAAATGTTGCAAATCCTGAGTAACATGACGTCAAATATTGATTTTGTTTTCGCATAGCAACCAAACAACATCAACGCTAAAGAACACGGAAAAATGAAATACTGTGGGCGAATCAAGAACGTCATCAAAAAACTGATTGAAGGGAACAATTGGTTTAATTTCTGCAATCCCGTTTTCAGAAAGAAATCACAAACAAACATTTTTGATTTTACTGGCACTTAAATAGGAATAGGCGAAAACGTGTAATTAAGTCAAATCGACATTAATATCTTAATTCCGTTTTGTAATAATCAAAGCCGATTTTACGTGCATTGTCGGCTCTAAAGCCAGCGGATGAACTCTTCAATGTGGCAGTCACGTGAAATATAGGAAACGGTAAATTCTGCAATCAAGTAGAGTAAAGATGAATACATTTTAATCGATAGCGTTTGATCGAGAAATTCAAAGTAACCTTTTGAGGCACACAACGTGATCAATGATATAGGCCAATAGACCCTGTGATAGATGACGCAATAATGCCGCGCAAACGTGATCCATGGCACATACAAGAAGCAAACTCAGAATTGAGAATCTAGTTTTCGGTCTTCAAAGGTGCATGCGAATCCTATACCTTGATAGTTGCGCGTACTCGTGCATTTTTCGACTGCAATGCTAAATGAAGAAACCGCACATCGATTAACAAATGAAAAAGTCAACAGTTCCGTCAGCCTGATTCATGCATTTAATATAGCTGAGAAAAAGCATCTCATAACGTTGATTTCAACAAACAGAGAGAAGTTGTGACGGAAACAGTAAAGCTTTGCAAACGGCAAACTTAGGTACAATTCCTTTCTCACAAACTTGAAAAAGTGC
Source organism: Trididemnum clinides (assembly GCA_963675345.1). Classification (NCBI taxonomy): domain Eukaryota; kingdom Metazoa; phylum Chordata; class Ascidiacea; order Aplousobranchia; family Didemnidae; genus Trididemnum; species Trididemnum clinides. Next base: position 10,863,580 of record OY776304.1, read on the forward strand.
CACAACTGCCACAAAATTTCCTAAGTGTTTTCTAGCCCACAAACAAAACGCAGAACCGGTGATTGAATTGAACTAACAGCCTGTTGAATTCGAGGTAACTGTAGACATTAGAAATAGTAAAAGCAATGACTCAACTTAATAACTAACTACTTATTACTTACATCCCATTTCAAGGTAAGAGTATTTTGGGACTTCAGCAATAGTTTAGGACATGGAGGGGGATCTGGTCGAGACGGAGGGGTACGAAAAACAGTGACGTCCGACGGAAGACCTTTTTCACAACCACATACAGCATAAAGTCTAGAAATAATTTTAACCATTTATAGAAACGCATGAAGTAATAGATGGCACCTACAGTACATTACAATTTATTTATGCACATTTAAATCAGGGTGTCCGAGAAGTCAACCTACCCCTAATCTAGTAGTTCTCAAACTATGCGTCGCGACGCCCCGGGGCGTCGTTTTAACTTTTCAAGGGCGTCGCACATAAACCCGATATTGTGCCAATACTTTCCTTATTTATTCCACAAATTTATTCCGAACGTAAAGTCCTCATTTATTCCACTACGATATGTAGCTTACATTCAGTTCCATTATCACAAACTGCAGTAATAGCAATGTTGCAATACAGCACCTGATTTCAGCGACTTGTCGCTCAATAACTACTTTGCACAATTTTGATGTACATTGGCGCGAAACAAATGAGGGGTGGCGCAGTCGATAAAAAATTTGAAAACTGCAAGCTGGTGTTGCATGCTTGTAAGTTAAAGCGAAAATTTACGATTAAATGGCAAGACCAAAGCAAAAATTGGCAAATATATCTGCAGTTGTTTAGATTTTGGGTGACATTTATCTTGCAGAACAGCAAGTGAAAACTTCAGTTTGCTGTCTGTTGCACCGGAGGTCCAGCAAATTTTTTTCAAATGCATCCCATTCAAAAAAGTTTGAGAATCACTGCCCTAATCTACGAAAAAGCAAACATTAAACTGGTTGATAAAATGCATTTATTAGTAACAATTGCGCTGATTCAAAATCAGCATGTACTTAACACATCATTACACATCACAATATTGGTGTGAGATCTCTTATGCACTCAAACCTGGCGACTTAACTTTCTTCAATCAAATACACACTTGTATCAGTCATATCAAACAGAAAGACTGAATATTAAATAGCTAAACTTCACTCACATCAAAGATGTTACACAGACAACCACTTGACACACATCAGATTCCTAATGCGCATAGCACGCGAATTTGAATAAAGCCGAAGCTAACTATAAAATGCTCATACCACTTTGCAAGCTTGCTTAATATATACCGTTGCTATCTATCTTGTGTATAAGGGCAGGATGACTTCTCAAACATCCTGTACATTACCATCTGCGTACATACCATTTGAGCATGCAGTAAATTCGTAATGTTGTCTCACTATTACATGTGCGATAAATTAAGCAGAGGTTAAGGGAATTGCATTTTAGAAATTGGCTCATGGGTAAAAGGATTGATACCTGCTTTAAGTTAATACTTGGGCTAACAGGCTGTTGCGACTACGCTGTGGAGATGCACACTGCTATAAGCTGAAAACAAACAACTTTCCGAAAGCTACTGACACAAAAACATCGAAACAAACTACCAACCTGATGCCGTAAGTGGTGGCAGGCTTGAGGTCATATACTGCGCACTTGAGATTGGTGCCCCTGCAAGTAATAATTGACATTGTTATTGTTCAATAACTCCGTCATTTGCATTGATCTCGAAGATACTACGTCTACGTTTTTTGATTGGTACAAAGCCATTGGATAGGTTTAATTCTTGATTTCGTTACACCATATCAGCCTGGCTATACATGATCTTACAAGAAACACAAAATTTCACATTGACTAATGTAAACCGCACACTAACTAAAGCTACTTCTATTAATCTTGGAGTTGCAATAGGCCTACTACAAGCCTTCACAGTAACATACCCAAATCTAATGGTAACTGGTCTTAAATTTCATCATCTTTATCCACTGGCAACAACTACCGTAATACAAAAAGCTGGTTTTCAGACCGGTTTCGCAGTTGACAGTACCACCAGCATGATGCAGTTATACCATTGTTACCTCACTAATAGAACTTTTCACACATCCACACATGCAAAAAAACAGGGTGCGCTACCGAAAAGTGCTTTGTCAAAAAGAAAGAGCAAAACCAAGGTAGGTTTTGAACTTAAATCTCTGGAATATAACTGCTTTATCACATAAAGTAAAGTCATTGACGAAGTTACTCTACGCCAATTAAAAAAAATCCTTAATTACTTGTAAATGGATTGGAATTTTCCTTCGTCAGCTTTTGAGAGATGTAGGTCGAAAAGAATTGCACATTCTGAAAGCTTCTCAGCAACAGATGATGAGGCTTTGTGGATTGGTAAAGAGCTCCAAACGACGTGGGTAGATCGAGGTCGTACTTTGTGCACCTAAAAGCATTTCAAAAAATAACGACCAACTAAGCAAGGCAGCTGCATACTTAAATATGAAAAGGGCCGAAATCTGAGAAACCACTCAACGAGGAAAACAATCAAAATGATCTCAACCCTTCATGACTTTGTTGTTCATAGTTGTGTTCTCAATTGCAACTAAAAACGGCTTGGGTTATTTATTGATACCTAAGATACTAGCTCTAAGCATTAAAAAGAAAGGATGGGATTAGCTCAATTTTGCTTGGTGATGAATTTAGGCCCTTTTTATATTCGGGTTTGTAGTTGCTGCAAAACGATTTGTCAGTAGGCAAAAATGCAGAACATACGTTCCAATGGCATGACCAGAACCTTATCGCAACGAGCTATCCAGCCAATAATCACTAGCAAGCTTCAAGAACAGCACTATTTACTAAAATAGAACATGTTGACATTTCAACTTTTCTAGGACTCATTCTAAATCAATAAATGAAGGACTTGTAGAAAATAAAATGCGGTTTGACTTAACTTAATGCAAGCAGCACGAATTGGTCTTTTACTCACTTCTGGCTTTGACAAGGATGAAAGAAGACTTTGTAACGTTGAGAATGTTGAATCTGGAATAACGAAAATACCAAATTACCACGAATAGAGTTAAAATTTCTCAAGTAAAGAGGAACCTTTAGTCGGTTGTAAAAGAATACGCTTCGAAATCACCTGCATTAGTGGCCTGGTTTGCCCGACCAAAACCAGGCAACATCGCTGATAGGTGTTTTTATTACACGCACAATAATGCAATTACCTTAAGTTTTGAACACACGACTATGCCAACATTGCAACCACAAAATGGCGCTCTAACCCACTCGGCCACGTTGCCAAGGTGGGTACTACGCACACGAGCAAATCGAAGTAAAATGAATTGACTTCACTTGCATTGAATTCTAGCGCGTCATAACAATAGGCCAAATTATTTACAAGATTTCATATCTAAACAGTTTCATGCTGTTTTGAAGAAAACTCTATATAGCAGTTTGATCAATACTAAACGAAACGCATACTTTTTTTCATACTTAGACAATAGGCTTGTTTGTTTGTTTTGAATGACAATTGTAGTAACCTTGACAAATACAGCAATTTGACAATGACAGGAATATCAACAACAAAAAACTAACACTCAGTGAGATGAAAACCACAAGTAGTATCCAATGCAAAGCTGCGGTGGAAGATGTAGTTTATCGGTAAGATGTGTTAGATTTGAAAATATTAAGTATAAATTAACCGTAAAGTTGGGCGCAAACAGGATTCAAACTAGATTTTTATGAGTTTCAGCAAGGCTAGACACAGCTTTAAGAATGACCAGACAGAACACTTTATAGCCAAAACAAACGCGTTGAAATAACAAAAATTAATGAACAACACTCCAATGAACATAAATGGCCATGCTAAGGCAACACCAACACCGGCAAGTTGGAGATCGGCAACGCAACGTAACGCTTCAGCTATGTGAAAAACGTAGACTGCAGTGACATGACGACTAGATATTGCGGAAACGACTGGCTCGTTGGTCGCATTGAGACAATGAAGCCTTTGAAGTTGGACCAAAAGTAAACGGGCATTGTGCAGGTGAATAAAGAACGTTTTTTTCGCATCATAGACTAACAAGAACCCAGTCGAAGATAAGAGCATATGACCGCACAAGCGTAGCATTATGCTCTATTCTGGTAAAAATAATTTACTACTGGCCGGTGCCGCAAACTGTTTTTGCTGCACAAGCTAAAGCCTACCCATGACTGTTTTGGCTATCCATTAAGGCAAATCGTCAAAGAGCACTCAAAATGTATACAATCCGTCAAAGCAACGCAAAAGCGATTATAGATGTAAATAAACTGCGCAGTTGACTCAATGTGATGTGCATTATTAAGGAACAATCATTTAGAATCGTTTGAGAAACCTACAGCACACTCATGACTCTTAGATAATTTAGACCAGCTCAACAAGCTTACTAAATTTCTTCCATCACGCTACGACCGGGGTGGGCAAACTACGCCCGGGAGAGCATTTTGTGCGTCCCGCCAACACTTGTAGGAACTCCAATATATTCAATGCATTGAGACGAAATATATTACTGTGTCAGTTGAGTATGTAGTTGTTGGCAGAAATACAATCAAGGAAAAAGCTGAATCAATTTCTATTTTCCAATTAAACCAGCCGTAAATTTGTATGTCTTTGTTTTATAGTTCTTGGTATCAAGTCAGACTTAACATATACAGCTATTGCAAGATTTTAAGCACTGGCCCTCAGTCAACTCTTAATGGTCAATGTGGCCCTCCAAATAAAAAGTTTGCCCACCCCTGAGCTACGACATGGTTTTTCAAGCCTTTTTCACTTACTTGCAAATCCATTGCTGGTTTGACTCAGATGCTGATGTTCAACGTCTTCGGCGCCGCGATTTTGAAGCTCAGTGTCAATACAGTTTGCTTTTTGAACGCAAAACGAGAAATTGTCCAAGTGCGCATCCGGCAATGCCGGGTTAAAGTCGCACAAGCGAGGCATAGTCGCACCTGTTTCACGCCTCTTCTCCTGCAGAAGACCGCCAGGCCCCGTTGGACTGTCTTGGAGCGATGACGTCATCGAAGAGGTGCTGTCTGGCGATGACGTCATAGATGAAGTTCCAGGAGGCGATCCAGAAGAGGGAGGAATCGCTTCGAACTTTTCACAGGTATCTGGATGACATTCCATCGTGCAAGATTGCAAGGAAGCACAGGAAGAAGATGCTAAAGGAGGAGTCTCGGAAACACAACTGTGAGGAAAGGAGCTATAGGCAGAGTCGGATGAATCTAAACAAATGTAACAAAGCATTTAGATGCCAGTTACTACATTTGGTGGTATAAGTGTCCATTCGCAATCGGTAGGCTTGTAGTTGAACTCCAAGTTGAGTTGACCAAAGACTTAATAAATTAAGCATTTCCACAGCTTGCGTAATTAGCGCTTGATATCACAAGGTTGTGCCCAGTGTTTTCCAATGTTTTTCTCAGTCTCGAGTTGCATAGCATAATTCTTAGCGTACAATGATTCTGCAAAAAGGTAAGATAAAGGTAGTCCAAACTCGACGGTAAACTTTGAGAATGATTAGATTAAGGCTTCCATTTTCTTGGGCCAAGCACTAATGAGTGTAGAGGGGGGCAGTTCCTTTCTATCGGCCACCTTTGTTTCAACAAAACTATCTATCCGTATTGTCTACTGCGTACAAGTGGTGAGCTGTTATTTCGAAACTTCATCATAGTACAGATTCGAACTCTTGTCTCACACTAGCGAAGTGAATGTCACAACACAAACTCAACTCGATATTGCAAAAGGGCTACGCAATGAGTAATGGCTCCACTATAGTAAACACAAATCTGTACTTTCGTAACACGAAAAATTCTTTAGAATTGCGGATAGAGGCTTACATTTCAATTTTATTTGGAGCTGATGTTAAACTTAATCAAGCACGGTCCAAACTTGCAAAAAGCTTTTTTAAGCTCTAGGCAAAAGCTTAAGATCAAGCTCGAATCAAAATATACAAAATTTAAATGGTTTCCAACAGTGATATTGCTCAAATAATTAAAATTTGCTGTGACTTTGGTTCAATTTGACAGCCCTGTTTTTTTAACATAAATTACATGTACTGCAATAAATATTTGCCATCACCTTTTTGTTTGTACCGTATCCTTCTGAGCAACGCTCATGCCAGGTCAAAGGTAATTGCGCAGCATGCCAAAAAAAAAAAAATTACTGAGCAAGCTAAATCAAAATTTAAGCTGCCACCTAATTGGAAGAAAAATCAAAACAAAAATTGTTTAAATCTGGGACAATAAATGAGTTACAAGGCAAGGTTGGTATAATGTGTTTAAAATTTGGCGGTACGTGTTATATTAGACCAACGGTTCTCAAGCAATGGGCGACAGCTCGTATTTCGGGTGGACCACGGCTCGGCTTAATCTATGAAAAAAAGCACCCCTGAGTTTGAGTGAAATTGAGCTTGATGTTTTTTGAAGGTCATAACGCGAGAAGATAAATAGATAATCGAAACGTAGGGCTCTGTTTAGTTTGAAAATGGACCACCTCCCTAAAAAGATTGGGTAACATTGTTTTAGAACAGTATTTTGAACCTGACCTTCTACAATTTTAGTTAGCTATTGAAAAAATCTATCACTCTATTACTTTGCTTACATTTTCTGCTGCTTATTCGACCAGCAAGTGAATTTTCTCGCTCTTTTTCTGCATTGGCCACAAGCATGTTGACTTGGGTGCCTTGAGTTCTACTTCGCACAGGCGCTTCAACTTCTCTTGTTCTTTTTCTGTCCAACGCGGGGGACTGTGTCTGTAAACCTCGCTCAGAATGGGGACTATATGTGCAGCGCAACACCCTAAACTGGGAGGGTTGGGCGGCAGCGCACTGGTGGTGCAAATGGGGCGAGTCCCCCGTAGTGAAAGGCGTGTTGGGTGAATCCCCCATATGCACTGAAGTGCTGGGCAAGTCCTTGCTCTGCGGGGAGGCAGCGGGCAAGTCCCCAGCGCAAGCGTTTCCAGAACTGCTGGACAAAGCTCTGTCGCTGTTTGAACGTTCTAGACTACTTGGATGACTGCACTGCAGGAAACTCGGACTAACAGACTGACCACTAGCCTCAGCTGTACAGGTTCCACAATAGTAAGCACATTCAGGGTTAGCACATGCTCTGGAACCTACACACAATGCAAAACATTAAGATGACTTATACAGCCCACTAGGCTTTGTCGACAGCGTGGCACGGCTAGATTGTAATCAAAAACCTGCAAGTTCAGAGTTCAAGGCGTGACGTTGTATGCGGCACGACACCTAGACAGTAAGGTTACCCGTGCTTACAGGGTTATAATAGCAAAGCTGCTCACCCAGCATTTCAAAGGGCGACTACTTTTGGCGCTTGCCTACGGCAGACTTTCTTGTTGGTGGCGACGCTACAATGCTATAATCAAGACTAGTTTCAAACGCCTGCCCCTTTTTTCTAACCCAACCATTGTTTGTACTTGCTTATAATAGAATCGAGTTTACGTAAAACCGAGACGTTTCGTTTGCACCATGCTTTCATCACAAGAAGAGCGATCATCATTAAGACTGTAGAGTTATTTCGCAATCTCCTAAATACTCCGTTAATTTTGAGATCGTTGGATAGGTTCACATTCTTTCGTTATTTCTCAGACACAAATGCAAATGCCATGTCTCTGCAAGTTTTTTGGCCACCAACCTCTGATAAAAATTTGTGATAGAAAAGTGCTGTTAGATGTTACAAAAACAACAACAACAGAATCGCAACACAGAAGTATTCAACAGTTACAACTAAGAATAAATCTAGAAAACGACAAGCTTACCGTCCTGTATGTATAGCGGTTGTCTTTGCATGTAATGTACTGTTTCTGGGCGGCAGTTAGGGTAAACCTACAAATTAAAACAGCAAATATAGACTGGCATTAACTACACACATGCATGCAATTACATGAATCGGAAGGCGACAGGAAAACTACGAAAAAAACTTACAAAAACGTGATAGTTGAGCAATGTGATCGACTTGTTTTTAACAAAGCTTGACACTAAATAAGTTGAGTGAGCAGATGTAGCTAAAGATCGGACTGTGCATGAAAAACTTCTTGACGCGCTGACGAACCAACGAACTTTCACAAAGAAGAGGCAATTTGGATGACCAATATTTACAACTACGCGTGTGGCCAAAGAAAAGGAATGGAGTGCAATCGACTCTTTGCTATCACGATACAGCTATTACTTATTCCTAATTGCAAGTTCGAAATAAATTTCTAGGAGACGCCTCTCCTTTCTGCTCTCCCGCAAGTACCCCCACTGAATATGCACTTACATGTGGGTGGGAAAAGTAACCATTGTGATAGGGCGAGTGAATACCATTCACTGGAAAGCCAAAATGATGAAAAGAAGGATGATGAATGGTAGGATGGTTAAATGTGGGACTACAAAGAACTGTCTGGTTATCTGTCACATTTGATGTGTTGGTACTGGGCACCACAATAACACGACGAATTCCATTTTCTTCAATAACGTGGGAAACATAACCAGGCGGAACAAAAATAGGAGGAATATTTCCGTTTTGGGATATCATAGGAACTTGGGCAGGCCCTAAACGAAAACATATCGTCAGTGATTTTCATCACAAAGAAATAAGTTGTAGCTAAACCCAAATGGCCTTGGCAACATACTACAACACACCTGGTATATTTCGACATGATCCGTCTTCATTTTGTATGGTAAAAACTTCACCAGGATTTACTTGGATCACAACAGTATTCTGAAATACACACATCGGTTAATAGTGGTGTAAATTTGAAAACTATATGTAACATAGGAGAATTACGGTAAATGAAAATAAAAGCTACACTATTACAACAAAATATTTGACTAAATTGCTTCAAGTGATGGTATGGGAAAAGCGTCAGTCCATTTCGATACCAGTCATGAATGCAAACTCCACACTGGTAACCCACCACCAACCAAACGGGCTGCTGTTAGCATGTCCATGATGTGTGAGCATCTTTGATATTCTAGTCGAGTGAAACGCGGAGCAAGGGTTGACGTGGACGAAGAAATCAAATGACAGGCAGAACCGTGCTTCACAGTGTAGACGATTTTCTTTCAGATATTTTATTTAAAAGTACAATGAATAAATGACGCTTTGTAGATGGTGTAGTGGTCGGTAGACTTGGGGTTTATTTCCCTTGTCAAATCATACCGAAAGACTTTAAATACTGGTATCTACAGCTTTTCTGCTTGGTGCTCGGCATTTATGGGGGTTGTGAAGAACAAGCCGGCAAGTTCGCTTGTTGTGTGCTTGGGCAAGGCGCTTGACGGGACGCCCCACCTTTATGTAAAAGACAGGTGACCCGGAAATAGCAACTCCCAAGCGAGGGCGGACTTACCGTCCAAAACATAGCGATACATCGCTTTCTCGTCAATGGAGGATAAATATAGCAAATAAAAACAAAAAAATATCTTCGATCTAGAAAAAAAATTGAGACGGTATCCTTCCGAACCAACAAAAACTTATTGTGCGTAACACGTGCGAAAATCAAATAAAAATCGCGAAAAGAAAACATCAGGCGTAATAAACAGGTGTTGACAAGCATACGTGTTTATCTTCTGTTAATGAAATCATGTTTGCAAACACGACTGGGGCCACCGGAAAAGTTATCAGCTGCCGATGGTTATACGACGTTCAAATACTGAAGAGAATTTTTCTTAAGAAAGGTGGGACAAAGGAGGCAAGATCATGACAGCGCGAGTCAAAAGCTAAACTTCTCTCTATGTCGTTTTTGCTTGGCGCTACAGGTAACTAGGAATGGCGGATTTCAAGTCAATGGCGAGAACGACTGACAATTTGCAATTTGCACTAGTGTTTTCTGGCTAAACTGCAGCGGTGAAAAAGGCATTATAAGACAACATTTCACATGGCAGTACACTTGACATTCTCCGCGATTCCATTAGCAACTTTGCGGCTTAAATGTTGATCTTGAAACAATTATGATGTCATATGATTAGTACGACGTCATAGTATGACGCGTGTGACGTCGCAGCTGTACTAAGCAAAACCTGATGGATGCATTTGGCCAAGCATAGCGGAATACAGCCTAAACTTCTTTTCCTACATGTCGCTTTGCAATTTTTTTTTCAGAGGGCAGCCCACTAGATGGCTGGACATGTGTCTGCCGACCAAGGTACTAAGCTCTTGTCAACAGCCAAGAGAACATGAGTTCCATTTGGACGGTAGTAGATGAGGCAGGATGGTGTCAGTGCTCAGGTGATTGCTCCTTTGCACCACACTCACAAGCTGCAATAGGAGCCATATCTCATTGGTGCATCGTTGAGCAGAATAACCCAACGCCAGTTCAAAGGCGATTAAGCCTGACCCATGCAGGTCTGAGAAAGGACATTCCATATGGTACTAAACTGAAGTGTGCAACGAAGGCATGACGTTGCGAAGTGTTTTCCCGCTACCCAATGTTCCATTTGTAGTCCGTCAATTGTGCTACACTGGTGCCTGACTGAGCGAGATCGTTCAGCAGTTTCAGTGCTGCATGCACAAATGGGTGCCACAATTTGAGTTGCCGCAAATTCCCGAAAGATGGGGACACAAGCACTTTCGTGTAGATGTCCCAACTTTTGGGCGCTGCAAGCTAGAGACAGTGTGGTTTTTTGGCCGCGAAGCTTAGTTGGTTGGATGCCTGCTAGAACAAAAAGGTTGTTCGTTGGAGTCAGACGCAAGCATCCGGTCACTATGCACAAGGCGTCATTAATCAGCTGGTCGATCACGCGAGTGTCAGCGCTGTGACACCAAACAGGTGCGCAGTATTCAGTAATGTGGACCAAGGAGGCTGTACGCAATACTGTGGCACTCGCGCCCCATCTTGATATCGCTAGTTGTCTCAAAAGCCCAACGCGAGTTATCAACTTTTCGCACAGTGACTCAAAATGTCGACAAAAGGAGTGCCGTATCCATCTTTATGCAAAGGTAGGTCAGTTCGGTGCAAAAAGGTAGGGTCTGCCCTTTGACAAAGATTTCAAGCTCACGCAGTACTTCCTTGTAGTGAAAGTTGAAAGATGCCGACATCGTTTTGGTTGTACTGAGCTTGAGCATCCATTTCTTGAGATAACAAAATAGGGTTGCCATGTCCTAAGTAAGAGTCCCATGCAACGCCTTTCAGTCACTTGCAGAGTGCAAGATCGCCTGATCATCAGCATGTGCAAATTTGTGGGAACCCTGGAATAGCTTTTGGCACTAGTCGCGAGATCGGAGGTTTGCGGACATTGACAATTTTGCAACTATCAACGTCCACGCACAACCACTCAATTGCTTATCTTTCCCGAGATTGATCAGTCAGTTCCAGCTTAGCATTTCGTGGACAAACGTAGCCAGGCCATGCTTCCTGCTGGAGACCAAACCAACCAGTGTAAAATGTGATATCACTTGCTGGTCTGCGTTACTGCAGTGTGTCTCTTGTATGATAATGACAAGGGCCTTACACCTGGTGGCCAATTGGCTGACTACGCAGATCTTCCTTGCCGTTAAACCCTCGACGTTTAGATGCAGTAATACGGGCACAGATGGCTCGCATCTACTCTCTGTGGACTTGCGAAATCTTTTTCGCTTTCGCTTACGGGGCCAAGGGTCCATTCTTTCACCACCCCGAAAGCACCTCGCATTCATCATCATTTGATTGGTCATATGCCAATTTCCGGGACTCGCCGCCTGGAGGTTCATGATATGACTGATGCTCTGCCACAAAGTTTCTAAAAAGGATGCTGGCATAGCAACATTTAAGAAATTAACAAGTCATGGTATCGCTAAACTTTACTACAAATGGTATAGCTATCAGCTTTGTCAGTGCGATCATTTTCAAATTAATTCCATTTCAAAAAGATCGCAAAAGCAAAACTGCCAAAAGCGGCGAAAGTTTTGCAACACCATATCTGAGTTTTGCAGTGTCACTGTCCGCAGTTTTGCTATGTGCATCGCTAGCCTCTTGCATTACTATATCTGAGTTGTTTGCTACTTGTAGTAACCGATGGCAATGCAACGATTAAGTATCAAAACAGCAGCTGAATGAAACCACATTATCTTTAACTCTTAGTGTCAAGTCAGGCAAAGAAAATGGGGATTTATTGCAATCGACTGACAACTACTCAAATATAGCTATAAGTTCCTTTTGCTTTAAATTAATCATCTGTCAAAAACGTAGTAAGGCCAAAAACGTAGTAAGGCCAAAAACGAAAAACGAAAAGCATGATTTCTGAAGTTGGTCAGGCCAAACGATAAGACAAAATACAAGTTCTTGGTGGTTGGTGACACGTCAGGCAAATTTATTGCAATCGACTGACAACCACTTAAATATAGCTATAAGTTCCTTTTACTTTAAATTAATCATCTGTCAAAAACGTCTTAAGGCCAAAGATGTCACATCGAAAAACGAAAAGCATGATTTTTGAAGTTGGACAAGCCAAACGATAAGACAAAATTGATTGCAAGACATCAGTTAAAAAAGTGCTATTTTGCTCCTCTAATTACGATATTTTCCATTGCAAACACGTTAAGCACAACTTTGCAGTTAAGAAAGCCAACCATGGTAGGGATGGGTAAACACTTTTAACAGAGTTTATCATAATTAGTTACAGTTTAATATAGATTCTTAGAATCCAACCAGATATGAGTTATGCTTTTACTCAAACAATGTCGCGAATGTGTGCTTTACTTAATGTAATAGCGCTTGTAGCTATGACACTTAAACATCACGGAAAATAATCTGCTCAATTAAAAGAGCATAAAAATCAACCTATTCTTGACGACAAATTACCTACACCACTAATACATGTATAACTTATTCCAACAAGCTGGTGGAACAAACTGCCGCTACATTCAACAAAACAGAGGAATAAATTGTTTAACGACCCGGGTATTAGTTCTTGATTACCTGCGAATTTCACATATTGTACAGATGTATTGTTTAAGGTGTCTAATGATTTTTGAAGGACACGCTGCCTCCCAGCACGGTCATATGCTGAACCTAACAGATAACACATGGCTTTAACGACGCACAAAAGCTTACGCCAGAAGATTAGGGTCGAGTTGACACTATTAAGTTGTCGTAGAGGGTTGGAATATTTTGTTTATTAAATGACATCATCTACAACAAGTCAATAAAAGTAGTACTATCGAGTAGGTTGAAGAGTTGTTTTTAAGGTGGCTAGGCCGAATAAACCGGTGTTCAAAACTCACTCAGATTACACTGTTTTGCCTTTACGCTGTGCCGATTTCGGGCAGGCCGTAACAAGTCGGAAGCAATACCAAAAGATCGAGCAAAAAGCGCACAACTCAAAAATATTGAAATCCCATGTTATCACCGTTGTAGCCATCCTACAAAGCTTAAGGAAAAACTCAGCACAAACAAAGCGACCTCAGCAATCTACGAGTGCTTTGGCCTTGAGCAATTGCTTTATCCGAGCGGATTCGTCATTTTTCTGCAAGTTCGCTCGCTTTATCAAGGGCAATGTCAAAATAATTCTGCTAGTTTTCAAACAATCAAACTGCGACTTCTCTATCGGGACGTTCACGTAGCATACGGACTTTCAAGGCGACAATTTTATCCATATGTCTAGACCTTAAACCACATGTTGCTCTTACAAAGCTTATTGTATCAATAGATAATCAACTGGTCACCGGCATAATCACAGGAAATGACAATAATACCCAATACCCAGATGTCAGCTCCACCGTTTGTTAAAGACATCAAAGGTTACCATGGTCAAACTGAAGTCCAAATCGGAAATAAAAGGTAATACTAAAAGACAATGTTGCCATTTAGAAGCAGAAAGTAGAGGGCTCTTCAAAACGGGCAACCATTTGCCACGAAGGTGCAAAAACCTTCGAAAAAGTTTGCGCTGGTGTACGCTGGAATTTTGTTGAAAACAAGGGCTTTTACGCACAATTTCAGAAATAAAAATATCCTGTGAAATTAAATTTGCTGGGCAGCATCAATCTTTCCAGCTCCAACACGTTTGAGCGATTCGATTGTTGTTTCAAGGCACCGTAGTATCATCCTTTTACAAAGAAAATATTATCCAACTTATGTTGGAGTTTTTTCGATTGTTCTATATGGCTGAAACGCCTCTGCATCTCAGCCTAGGCGTACGCTGGCACACAAGGCTTTTTAAAACGCTTAATTAGCACAGATTCGGCAATCATACCCTAATACTAGTAACTAGATAGATGCCGTAAGGTTGACCTCGTGTGAAAAAAACGCTTCAGGCAATCATTTACGCAATCGACAAAACATGATTATGCCATTAAAGTTATAATGACTTCATTTTGAGCTACGTTACCGGCATATCCTTCCTAAACAGCTGTTCTTTGATTAACACGTAGCGACGCATTAAATCTAATAAATTTTCAAATGATCACGCTTAACAACAGCGACGAGGATCTGGCGGCATCATGTCAAAAGTTTTTCTCACCACTTCTTTGCCCGCTGACGTCCAAGAAGAGAAGTTACCTTTAATAAAACTGATTTGCGACTTATTTCGGCGGCGTGAGCTTTCGCTTCGCAGTCAATTGGCCGCGGTTTTATTCCCATATCGAGCCATATAAAGACATTAAACACGGTATTCACAAACCTCCTGCTTGATGCTCAACAATAGGGAGCAGCGTGAATAATGAAATAGCATTCAGTCGCAATGAAAGTGTGTCTTGGCGTTTAAGAAAGCGAAGAAATGGTGATTGGCGTTGCAGTAAAAAAAGTGCCCAAAACAGCATATTATATGCTCTCGTGCATGAAGCACTATTTTCTGAGAAGACTTCTGACGTATCTGGAATCAAATTCACTTAAACTTACACCTTGGCAGAGCCGCGATTTTTGTGGAAATTTTTGCGGTTGCAGTTAATCCACAGCTCATAGCCAAGTCGTTGAAGCCTTGTCAAATATACTGAAGGCATCACCTAACTGAGACTTGAACCACCGCGACCCATACCTAGTATATTATATCACAAAATATAAACTGATCCGATCTAGTTCATCTACCTTGACACTGATGAGTAAAAAGCAGGTTTGTAAAAGCAGCAGAACCGGTGATACAAGTTCTAATTTCAAATACCATGAACAACAAACAAGCATGCAAGAAGCTAGCTTGAAGCAATACCTGCGCAGTGTTGGACTTCCTTACTCTTCAAAAAGTCCCTAAAAGTATTTTCGAGTTTTTTTTTGCGACATTTTGTCAAAAATATGATTACTAAACAGCTAACGAAGACTTCTGTGTAGGCTGATCAAGACATCAGTAGAAAAAATGCTAGCTTTAACTTAAAGTAATTTCTATTTGATAGCAAAAGATCATGCTTTATTTTTAGTTGATTTGATAAACAATTGAACGCCATCGCAGAGCATAAAATTACGAAATACAGTAGACGCCGCTTAATATGACCACCTTGGGACCAGACCATTTTTGTCATAATATCCGAAGCCGCCATAACCGCACCTGAATCGACGCCGTAAGCAGCACGAAGTCCAAATACGGTCAAATTCATCGTTTAACCGAAGAAACAGTGTGACGTCGGCAGTAAAACAAAGTACAGTACTGTAACAGTACAAGTGACGGTAAAACTAAGTACAGTATCTAACAATATATACAAGCGGTGGTACAGCATAACAAAGTAAACAACAGTTCAAGTAACGTTTAATCAAAGTAACATATTAAAGCACTGCAAAACAAATTCAAAATGTTACGCACGTACGTTAGTCAGTTTTAAGAGCAAAAAACTCGGTAATGTCCCGCTGAACAAGGTCTTTTCACAAAAAATTACGAATTTGCCTAGCGAAAGTATCGAACTCTTCCATTGACGGGTAATGTGTTGACCAAATTTCGGATAATATGTATGGTCACATTATCCGAAATTTGGTCGTATAAAACGGAGAATTTCAAATGGAGAAATTCCGGGCCCTACCAAATTGGTCGTAATAAGCGGCTGGTTATATTAATTATCCGTGGTCATAATAAGTGGCGCCTACTGTAGTAACAAATCAATCATCATTTTACAACAAAACGAAAGGTTTTTTACTGTGTTTTGTTCTTGTATTGAAGAAAACTCATTTCTACCATAGTTAAACTTCTTTAAACGTGGCTCGATTCTCGTTTTCACGATTTCCGTTAATAACAAAGCAGGTGCAATGTTGTAGTACCATTGTATTAAGAAAAGCAGAGTAAGTCAACGACAATTTCTAACTTTGCACCATATGTTGATTCAATTGTACGCACAGCTTTTTTCAAAAAAATCTGGCAGCGCTCGTAGTAATTCTTGAACCCCAAGCCATGCGCTCTCAAGCTCAGAACAACACGACTACACAATATTAGCTCTACGCCCAGGCCGCCATTAAAGCGGGTAGACATGAGCAAGGGCACGTGCATGTTATCCAAATGCAATGCGACAAACATGTAGATGGGGCCAACACAATTAGTAATAGGAACTAGCCCAAGCTATCTTCAAAATAGCAGAGGATCTATTTATTAAAAAAAATCTATTGCATTTGACCAATAATTAAAACAAACGATCCATTTTTACGATATCTTTCTGCACATACGCAGTCAGCTGGAATAAACACTGGAATGCATTAATTGCTTGTGCGAGATAAGAAAGAAGAAGTAACATAACGTATTTGAAGCCTTATAAGTGTCATGTATCCTTATAGAACAGGGGTTCTCAACCTTTATTCTCTCATTTAACCTTGGCAAATTTCATAAGTAGAATTTACCCCCAAATGTTTTTATATTTTTTCACTTCTACAAATGCCTATTGCATTGGTTCTCAAAGTGCTCGGTACGGAGCCCCACGGCTCCGCGAGAGAACCCTAGGGGCTCCGCGAGCTATTTGTTTATCTTTTATAGAAAGGTATTGTGTGGGTCCGCAAATAGTGGTAAACCCTTTCATGGGCTCCACAACACCAAACGTTAGAGATCTCCGCCGGGTATCAAATCGCGGTTTCGACAGTCTTTGTAGACGCAAATTCGGTCCAAAGAGAGGTCGCTGACCTTTTTTTTTTTTTTTGGAGAGCATGATGTCCACGTGCGGTAAAAGGTCGATGTGAGGTGGGCCCGCATGACATGAAACGAAAAATAACGGTTGGCTGACATCAATCGGCAAGAATCAAAGTGTTTCTATTTCTAAAAATATATTGTGGGGCTCCGTAGGTAATAGTCAACCTCTTCATGGGCTCCGCATGACCAAAAGTTTGAGAACCTCTGGCCTATTGTAATAGGTAACAGTGTGAATTTTTTGCTAACAAAATTTACCCCCAAGGCAGGTCAGATTTACCCCCGGTTAAGAACCCCTGTTATAGAACAACAATTTGAACTCGCTTGTTGAACCCTTCATTTAGCCTTGAATAAAAAGGCCTTCAAGCAGCGTGCAGGCCGACTTTACTGCTCCATTTTTGACTTCACAAGTGAGGTTCACAAACCTTTTCTGGGGCCGATAAAGAATCTACACTATATAACATCCAGAATTTACAATGTTAATTTTATTGGGCTTTTGGCCCGATAATATTAACATTTGTGAATTTAGGATATTAGAGTGTAGGGTCCATGAAGGTTATTTAAAATTAAAAACAATATCAAAAAATAATTTTAGAGAAAAAAATGTTGGCTTTAATTTTATTACAAAACGTCAATGGACGCGATTTGCTTGTCACACCTTATTTTAGTAAGGGTGATAGGAATTCATGACTTTGACAAATTTTAAAAGTAAGTCAGTTTGAAAACATTTTAAGAAACCGTGAAAAATTTAAGCTATTGCTAATTTAAAGAAAAGGTTAACTTACTTTCACTTGTACGTTGTACGTAAAAGCATTTTTTGTTGAAAATACGGTCATTATAGGTTCTTTTACGGCAAAACAAAATACGGTAAAGAAGAATACCACAACTTGGCTCGTATGCTTGTAAAGCATAACGCGAAAACCGAACTTGTCAATCTACAACTGCTATTTTATTAGCAAAACCTTAGAAAGGATCGCTTGCAACCACGTACCGCTTTCAACTTAAACTGTTGAGTCATGGTGTAAACGGGCTTTTTAAAACGCACCACCGATGAGATTAGCTCGCATGCAAACCAAAAACGTTTCAACGCATAAGAAGTGGCCTAGCTACAATCCAATGCAGGCCTTCTTTCGACAAAAACGACAATTGCATCGAAACGAGAATATCCAAGAAGGAAATTGATACGAAAGACAAGTTGCGTAGCATATGGCAGCAATAAAATCAAAGATATTACCAGACAGCTAGCCTTGACGACTGTCAAATTCGAGGGCTTCCCGCATGACGCAATACCAATATATTCAAGTAATAACAGTCATCTGCTGAAATTCTGAATGGCATTGCTGCAACTAGGCAAGCAAGCAGATGACAACTACAACTTTTAAATTATTCTATCAACAAAAAATCCAGTTTTATGAACACCATAATTTTCAACAAGTGGTTTCTGGCAAACACCAAAGCTATTCTTCGAATCCAAAAAGATCTCAGCATGCAATTATGAAACAACAATTAACACGCAGACCGAATCTCCATTTCTAACAAATAGCACAAAAATGGCCTTTTAAACAGGAAAAAACAGCAATATCCGCCAAAGCATTACACAACTAGTTTAAACCTTTTTTTCTATTTTTACTCCTTTATAAATTCAATGGGCTAAAATTCACCCAAATTCACTCAAATTCAAGCATGTTTTGTACTGATATAAATAAATATTCGAGATACAACATTATCCCTAGCGTTTATTGTTACACTATGCGACATAGATATAGGCATGGCCGTGTGAACATACTGTGCAGCGGTCATGAAGGAATAAATTAATCAATGATATTGTCAATTGGAGTAGAATAACAAAAAACAAGGTGATTCAAAAAGAATGCCTCAAGTTTAATTTACTAGATCTTCATAACCACAAATCGCCTACTATTGATACATTTATCACATGAAAGGAAAGAAAATAAAATTTTCGGAAATTGCAATCAATGTGAGGTTGAATAGAAATGCTTTGAATACAATTGAATAAAAACTGCTTAGAATAAAAATGGATTATAACTGTCCAAAAATTTTCGGTTTGTTAATGAGGAAATTCGTAACTATGACATCACTGGAATGGGCGCGCTTGTGACGTCACAAAAATATCGATTTTTGAAAATACTATTTCCTTCCTTTCGTTTGATACATGTTTCCTTCACAAGGATTTTGTCGTTGGAGACATATAGCCAGTTAAAATTGGGGCATTCTCTTCGAATCACCCTGCATACCCCAAGTTAAGAAATATTGCCCTACACTGTAAAATTATTTTCAAAACGATTGGAGGATTTTTATTAATACGATATCAAAAAACCTTTAGGTTTATGCATAGAAACGGTTGTGCTTAGAACCGCATTGAGCACGCAACTACTTCGCACAATGCGTTTTCACCGCAAATGCTGCAATCAAGCAATGAAAAGTTTCTTCCCAAGAAATGCAGAAATCGTGACAGTATTAAACACAGGATCACAGGAAAGTGAACCAACGCCGCATTGCACTGAGCAACATTGCCGAGAATGTTTGGGAAAATCGCTTCACGAAGAATGGTTTTGCATGTGGCTTTAAGTGAACTAGAGAAGTTAAATAAATACGTTCACGCGACTACAAGAGCAAGTTTGTGTTGACCAGTGTTCCCTTTAAACGCAAAAAAAGTGCGAATTTGCGAAATTATGTCCGGCGGATTCGCAGTTAAAATTCATTAGTGCGTAAAAAAATGTCCGGCTGTTTTTGGTAACTTTTTCACTTTGTTAAAATTTTTGCAATTTTCTCAGCAAAATCTTAACCAACTATTAAATGCATCGGAGACAGTGAAAAGAAATCCTAGTTAGTACGGAGGCTTTTTTAAAGCAATGCAACGTCTCACGCAAACATCGCGCAACAGCGAGTGACGGCGACTTAACATATCGCGTGCGCCATTGCCACGTTTTTGTGTAACAAATTATCTTTCCAGCAATTAACCTTAAGTAAAATCAATTTTTTTTTGTTGACTTTTTCCCAGCCGATTTCAATCGTAGCTAAAGAGCAGCAATGGCAAGCAGCTCTCAAACTTCAGTTTTAACACAAGAAATCATTTTTCGAGGGAAGTTTGAAACTAAACTTGCTTAAACTCTTTATGTTTTCTTTACGTTTCAACGCTAACTTCAATCGTGCTTGTTAAGACAAAAAAGCACTTAGTTCTCGCTTTCAGTTAAGCACAAAAAGCACCATTTTTTGAGGGAATGGTACAGTTTTTGTACGTTACGAATCAATAGCCTTCTTTTACTTGCCATTTATTAACACTAAAAAAAAAGGGATATGACTTCTAACCAATTTTAGTTTTGAATTCTCTTCAACTATTTTCGGATTTGAGATTGAAAGTTTGCTTGCAATTGCAAAAACCTGTTGTTTAATTGATTACGATAGAGAAATGTAAGTTGTTTAATTATTTACCGTAATCAAGTAACAATTAAAGTTCGCAGTAATTTTTGTTGTGTCATAGTCGCAATAACCTATCTTACATCACATTACTATATAAAAGTCCTATTTCTCATGCTCATGTCGAGCGTCGGCAAAGGATTAATTTTAGTTACGCGCGTTGTTAACCTGTCATTCCAAAGTGCGTACGAATCACTGTTGCAAAGGCTGTAAAGTTTAAGACCAAATTGAACCACAATTAACTTACTGAAGAAAAATAGCCCGGTATTTCGCCGTCGTCTTATAATAACCGATTGGCTACCTGTTTGTGAACATTTTGGAGTTGACAAAGTCACGCTAATTATTACGTCACCGAAGCGCGTTGTCACAGTTCTGACTTTCCTTTTCCTGCAAATTTGTCCGGCGGTTTTTGTACATTTGCTAGCAATTTCGCACTTGTGCCGGCGGTTACGCACTTACTAAAATCTTAGAGGGAACACTGGTGTTGACACACACATTGTGTACAAGTTATGCAGCAATAACGCACTGTAAACTGGCATTTATTAGAAGCTGAAAATGTAACATATGGCCAAAGGACAATGTTGTAAGAGCTATAAAAATAACTAACGGATCAAAGTAGCGAATATCACACACAAAACTGAGCTTTGCAAGAAAAACTTTGTCTATTTACCGCTAAGTAGCTAGCGCGTACAGCATTTAGAACTAAGAAAACTATTAACGATTTTATGTAATGTTTTACAAGATCCATAAAAACATCCGCTTATGAAGCTACCACCAAAACAGTAGGAACAGTACATCAAGGTAACATGAATTTCAGTTACCTTAAAGTAACATACGACGGGGACACCAAATGCGTTTAGCTTTGTTTAATAGGCATAAAGAAACAACAAACTGACGTAAGATATGCAGCCACGAACGAGGTCAAACGTGATAAAGCATTCGACTTTTAAATAACATGAGCAATGAGCCAACAGACTAAATTCTCCAAGACTAAGCGGTAATATATACTTGTCAGCCACGTGTGCCACGATGCTTAAGTTACAGTATGGAGTAAGAAAGAAATTGTTAAAAATGTATTAAACAGAGATTGTGGTTTGATTTATGTAGCTCTAAAAATAAAGTTTGAAGACTACATTAGCTTTGCACACGTAAACCATAATGCTGATTTGTTTTGCAAAGCAGCAATGCTTAAGCATTCCTAACCTGATTGCACCAAAGAAGTAATTTAAGTAAACAGCAGGAAACCAAAACAGGACATCGATTGCATACGGACAGCAAGTACGTACGAAACACATCAGGGTAATTGTCATAATAAGGAAACAATGCTGTCATTGTGCTAAAAGAACAAATGACAAACTGCGAGACACGTAAGCACATATGCTACAGTGGCACTGTGATAATACACGTCAGCAAAACATAGTTGTTGGCAAAATAGCAATTTAGTGCAACAGTTTCATCAATTTGCAACATGTACACTAAGGAATCAAATGGAATAGTGTCTAATCACTCTTTGATAATAGGAAAACCGTAAAGAGTGATCATTGAATAACTAGTAAGTTAGACATACCTAAGTTTCCAATACTGCCGACATAATGCATTTTTACCTTAGACCAAGGTCGGCAACCTTTTATGACCGAAGAGCCATTTGGGTCTGATTTTCACTACAAAGAAAAGAACGAGAGCCGCAATAGATCTTCTTAGCATATATGTTCCCCCACACCCCCCGCCCAAAAAAAAGGTCTTCACCTTCACTTAGCGGCAAAGAACTGACCAGGTTCACTTCATCCACCAATAAATGTTCTCCGAAAACAAGGAAAGGTCCTCATCCTCTGATTGGTGGCAAAGAAACGAGTTTCAATACACGCTAGCCTGGTTTTAAAAAAAGGCAAGAGAGCCGCAATGAAGAGGCAAAAGAGCCGCATGCGGCTCAGAAGCCGCAGATTGCCGCCGACACCTGCCTTAGACCAATAGTTCTCAACTATGTCCATGTCAAGGACCTTTTTGAAGATTTGATTATAAGCTGTGGACCCTTCGCTCAACAACCAGTCTTTTTATTCCAAGATCAACTTCTAAAAATCGTTATTTTTGTCCTTAAGTTGAAGATCTTTCTTTTGGTGATCAACTTTTTAAAAGCGACAGTTTTTCCTTATTTTGAGCAATTTTTACTAAATATGTAACAAATCATTACTTGAATTCAATGCTTTTACCCTTTTACAACCCGGAAGAACGTTTAATTGCAGGTTGGTGTCTTTAATGTTTACCCACAACTGTAGGTGTTAACTTGCAACGACTGCAAAGACCATATGCAGCGTACCTTACTGAAATCTGGTATAATCATCCAAAATAGTCCTCAGTAGATTTTGGGGATGCATGGACCCACCATTGAGAGCCACCGCCTTAAACACTGCAGTCCCACAGTGAAGCAACCCTAAAGTGTTTTCAGAACACGTCATAACAAAGCAGCGCGAACATTAAACTTATGACCTACGTCCACGAAGCGAGCACCTTACTGCATGAAGCCAACATTGCAAAAAACAAAACTGATTATCAAAGAGCTGTCCAGTTTAAAAGTTAAAAATAGCAAGAACAAAAGCTGTATTGAGCCATAAAAACATTTTGTCGTGTTTCTATTGCGGACTCTGCATCTCTACAGCTATTATTGTGAAGTCACTTGACTGCAACGTGGCAGAAAAGAACGTAATAACGACCGTTGACCACTGATTTAATTAGTGTACGATTCTAGCTTAGCGTTTTGCGTTTACCAATTGCAGATACACTTTATCATCTGCAACATGCAAACGTATATCTCTAAAACGGCAATAGTTGTCAAAGTATCCTGGACCAGAATCAAAATGATTTAACTCAATGTTTCTCAACTATTTTATTACACTGCCTCCACCACTCAATCTGAAGTTATCTTCAATTCTCCAACATTTAGAGGTATCATTCAGCCGATTCGTATGAACGAATTCTCACAATTTTCTGAGCTCATAAAACCGGTTGTTACAAACGATTCGGCGTGAATTTCCATTTTGAAAATTTCGATTCCCAAAACAATAAGTCTTTGCCTTGTATTGCCTTGTAAAAAAAGTTGATGAATGGATACACTCATCAACTTTTTTCTGATAGAACATGTTCTTTTAACTTTGAATGCTATCACTGCCTACATTCACAACATTTGCCACACAACCAACACAAATAGCACAAACTGAATTAATTCTTCCAGATGACAAACTTTTTGCAAGAATCAGTTTTCCCATTTTTGTGTCAAAACAAACTTAAAAACCTTTTTTTTTGAAAGTTTTTTCCGCAAGTCTTTGTTCACCTCCCATAAAATTTCGTTTTGCCTCGCCTGGGGAGGCCAGCCTCCCTGGTTGGGAAACACTGATTTAGCCACTGATATGAAATATATTAAGCACAGCAAAGTCAACTCAAAATCATGAAAGCAGCATGTGAAATAAAGAGAAACAGAAGCATTTTTAAGTAACACAATAACAGCCAATTGGAGTTAATCAGCTTTCAGCCAACATAGCTTCCTTGATATTTTGAAAAATATTCAATCTCAACGGAACCTTAAAACTTGAAAATGAGCAAACGCTTTATGTTGATTATCATAGGCGTATGAAGTGGGGGGTCCGGGGGGGGGGGCACTGGCCCCCCTGCTTGTAAAATTTCGGGCAATTTCAGTAAGTGTGCCTATATTTTGCTCGAAAAGTTTCTCACTGCAATAAGAGGTCATCGCCTGCTTGGCCTGACGTTTGGTGGCAGATCTAGGCCGACAGTGATGGAAAAGGTGCAGTGAAACAGGCGATGACCTTTTTTTTTTTTTTTTTTTGGAGATGTTATTGCAGTGAGAAATTTTTCGGGCAAAAATTTGGTGCCCCCCCAAATTGATTTGAGAGCTCATACGCCCATGTTGATTATCCCTGCTTATTTTGACCATTTACCGTCACTTTCACATCGAAACCTCTGGCACCAGCATATTCCATATCACAATTACTGCAAGTGAAATTAGCCTCAACTCATTCGAGCATGGGCATTGATTATATTTCATTAAACTCTGCTGATAAGAGAAACACCTTTAAGCAATTTTTTTAGCTGGTTCTCAGCTTAAAACCCTTTTGGCAGCAGGCAGTAGAGGTAGCTCTAAACATAGGTTGTTTTATAAAAAAATAACCAAAAGGTTTTTCTGTGATTACATTTCTTTAAAAGAACAGCAGGATAAATAGCTAGAAAGCTACAATAGAGCTATAGCTCTCAAAGCATCACAGCATCAAAAAAACAATTTAATCCACCTGTCTTTTCAATTTCTACTGCAGAACAAAACATCTAGTGGGATTTAAACTCATATCCATAGCCAACCAATCTCCTCAGAACAATAGCAAGATCTCTATGGTCTACAACTACAATCCAGTGATCTGTCTAAAGCTAGTTGGAATGGATGCGAGTTTGAGCTTTAACCTGGGTCATTTAAAAATTTAGAAACTTATCTGATCTACAATAGATCTAGTCACTAGTCGGACTGATGCACTAACCTGTGATCAAAAACAAATAATAATCATTTTATATAACAAGGCAAATTGCTAGACAGACTGATAATGTAATTGCAAGCACCCTTGACCAAAGTAATCTGCTTAGGTTGCAACTATGTGAAACAATAAAATGCATTTGTTACCTCTGAAAATGATGTACAAAGACCTATATCTTGTTCCATACTGCTGGAATACGAAGCGTAATATTCATCTCCATTTTCAGTAGGCCATTGATGGTCAGAATTTGTTGTCACTGAATTTTGCAACTCTCTAGCTGCTACACCAGTCGGAACTGGCATGTCAAGAACAGTGGTAAGTCTCACAAGGATTCAGCTTGCAACTACAATGCAAACCCAATACAAAAACACATAAGCCTATTGTATTTTAGGCTACAGTATCAAATTTTGGCAAAATCTAAAAGCATAAAACGATTGTAATAGCTAAAACTGTGATCTTTTACCTCTAAACCTGAACTACTACACCAATAGCAGGTGATGATCAAACGACTAAAAGATGGGAATTGGTAAGCATTGATCAAAAGAAGATACTTACTCCAACTCGTTTAATTCTGACCAAAATGATCATCTCCGCAAAATTTTTGAAATTCAGTAGTATCTAGAATTATGAAAAACTTTTCATGGATTTCCATGACCCAGTTTCTTTCATGAAAAACAACATTTCCTTGCCATAGTGTTTCCTCCAACTTTTTGACAACCTGGCAAGTGCTCGAAAATGCTGAATATGAGCAGTTAAGTGCGACCAACTCTCAAATCTAATTAAGTTACTACAAAAAAAGGCCATAATTCTAGCAAAAGTGTAAAATTTAAAGCTGTTGAAAACAAATCCTGATGAAAACGTTGCTATGTTGAACAAGAAGTGCACTTGTTCTACTTTGAAACCATGTGCCTAAACATAAAGTTGGCTTGAGCCCAAAACAAACCATCAATTTACAAAAAAAGCTGGCCTAAAAAGAATTACGATGAGAAACATGATATAACTGTATAATGAACTTAGCCATCAAAAATTGCTAGTTAAGCACTTCTAAGTCAAAGGTAGGTACTTCTAAGTCAAAGGAAGTGTTGTACGTTTACATTGCAAGCAGCAAGGTCAAACTAAGCTGGCATTTGCTTTCAAGTTTATGTTAGTGTTAGGGATTAAATAAAGACTTGTTGCAATTGCAACAACAATAGTAACATTTCAATTGTTAAAGACCAAATAGCATCACTACAGGTTCTACCCAACCCTATATCTTTAGTGATCAATGAGACAAATAAGCTCTCATCATATAAACAATCATTTTTAGGTTTTTCAGGCCTATTGCTACCAGTGCATTTTAAAGTAAGCTACTTGTAGTTGGGAACCAAATCAATTGCTGCCATTTCTATGTTCTTTTAAAAAAATGCTGGTATTGAGTTGGCTTAATTGTAGCCTAAGCTATTTTGCTTTAAAACTGAGATTAAGAACTGGGAAAAATAATCGCATTCAGAATTAAGAACCAAAAACTGCTTTGAATTTTAGTGTCAGGTACAAGCAGGTATTATATTGATATTGTTAAAATTAAAGTACAGCGTACCAACATAAACTACAGTACTGGTATAAGCCTATAGCCTACCTGATCAAGATTAAAAACTGACCTCAACATCCTTCAGATAACGTTGTAAAAAATTGCTGAGAAATTATTAACCTGTTAACACTATATCTAACATACTATGTTGGTTACTTTTCTTTTCATCATATGATTTTAACCATTAGATCACTGTTTCTTGCATTTGTGTTTTAACTTTTAGTCAATTCGGCCCAAACCTTACTTCAGACAACAGCTTGACTAGAATGCCAGACATGACCAAAATATCAAAAGTCAGATTTATGAAAATCATGTTGAGTTCTCTAAATCACTGAACCATAAAAATACGGAAAATCATCCTAAACATGAAATTAAAGAAATTTAAAAATTCATTTTAAAAAGAAATTATTCAACAATGAAAATCTACGTTCAGTGACTAGTTGCCGCATGGAGTGCACTCATTTTAACTTGGATTACAATCGGATGCCTGCCGTTGCGCTAAAACTTCATATTCCCTTGTAAATCAACTCCAATTCTGTCCGCAAACTGGATATCCTCAGCACTGGGGATTTAATGACCTCTTTTTTGGAAATCACCTCCGCTGACATGAGATCTAACGCTAATCCCAGTGTAGCAACTTCAACTATAAGTCGCCAACAACACTTGGCTTTATATACGAAACGCCATCTACTTTCAGTAGCTATCATGATAGAAGTGACTAGTCACCACTTGTAGTGCACTCATTTTACCTCGAACAACAGTCAGATGCCTGTCGTTGCACTACAGTGGTGACCCCGCGAGGAAGCTGCATCTCCCCCGATGCAGTTGCACGGCAGCGTCTTTAGCCAAGCAGCACAAGCCATCGTCGAGCCCTAACGTCAAGACCGCTTTCCAAGTGAAGTCCTGGCGGGAATTTTACTTACTTCGGCCGGCAAGCCTCACTCCCTCAACGTTGGCGGGGAAGGCATGTTGGACCTCAGCAACTTCCTCCCTTCTTACGCACGTCTCGGCTAGCTGCGCGAGGAGGGGAATTGTGTAGCAACCTCAGCAACTTCAACTACAAACCACAAGCAGAAAGTCGCCAACAACATCTGGCTTTATATATGGATCGCCATCTGACTTCGGTAGCTATCATGATAGAAGTGACCAGTCGCCGCTTGGAGTGCACTCATTTTAACTGGGATTACAGTCGGATGCCTGTCGTTGCGCTACACCAGCGACATTATCATCATTTCAGCAAAGATGTAATCAAAGTGGGCCGTGGCACAAAAAAGATTGAGAACCATTGGTTTAGGCCTATTGCAACGAGCAGCTTACGTTTTATTGACAAAAATAAATTTTTCTGTCCGACTACTAATAAATAATGTTGTAATTTTCAGCCTTTCTTAGTTTCTTGTTATACCTTTTTAATCTGAATATGAACTGACATAGAACTACAAAGAGAAAAAGAAAAATTTATTTCCAAATTTTGCAACATTATGTTCAACATATAACCATTTAAATAGAAAAGGTAAACCGCGCGGTTAGTGTAAACTACTGCATTGTTTCTCAGCTTTCGAAAAAAATTTTCAAGTATTTCCTGATAGCTTTCTCCTGTGACAGTTGCGGTTCTTCTTTGATTATCACGCAATAAATATGGGTCTATCAGAGACGTAGCCGCCGCCCCCCAAACCCCCCAATTGGGGGGGCCCAGGCCAACTTTGGGGGCCCAAGTTAGTCTGAAATTGCTTTTTGGCTACGCGACTGTTTTCAGTTCAGCAGACTTGTTTACAACCGATTTAAACTGTAGGAAGAAATTGGCTTGTGACATCATAAGTGAATGCAACGTCATTTTATCTCGCACAATCTAGAATATTTCGATTGATTTTCTGGTAGAATCTTGAATATTCGATTGACGTAACAATGCCGTTGTTATGCAACAATCATAGAATGGTCTGGAATTCTGTTTGGCTATAAATACCGGGACAATATATATATACACTGCAGAGTGCAGATAAAGTATTTTATTGACATTGTATAGAATGAAACGTTCAAAAAGTGGTGCTCAAAAGAGAAAAGAAGCAGCCACTGCTCGAGATGCTGTAGCGAAATTGCCCAAGATGACAGATTTTTTCAAGATTACTGAGCAGAGTAGACCTGGCACTAGTACCGAGAGGGATGAAGAAAACTATAGTGTACAAGAAAAAGAAGACTATGACGATCAGCATCAAAGTGATTGTGAATTTCCAGAAAATGTAAGTTGTGATTTACCTGCCAATACGCAACCTTCAATATCAAAAATATCTGAATCTCAATTTACCCCTATCCCTGATGACCCATGTAAATGGCCTGAAAGTATTTCTGATGCTCAACGATGTGATATAGTAAAGCGTGGACCACATCAACTAATAATGAATTTTCCATATAATAACACAACTCCAAGGCGACGTTTTTCCTCCAACCATTATAAACGTGTGTTACCTAATGGTGAAAGTGTTTCACGGTCGTGGCTAGTTTATTGTGGGGAATCAGATCAAGTTTTTTGCTTTTGTTGTAAGCTATTTGGAAAAACACTAAGCCCCTTTTGTAGTGGTATAAATACATGGGAGGGTTTTTCGAAAAAACTGAAAGACCATGAAAACGGCATTTCCCACCAAGAATGCTGCAGTCAATGGATGTTGCTAGCTGAAGGGATAAGAAATTCATCCACTATCGACAAACGCGAGATGAATATTTTTTTCAATGAAAGACGTTTTTGGAGAAATGTTTTAGAGAGACTTATCGACATTGCCTTGTTTCTATCGGAAAGGAATCTTGCTTTTAGAGGATCTGAAGAAGTCTTAGGATCTCCTCACAATGGAAATTTTCTGGGTATATTTGAGCTTTTGGCAAGAAGAGATCCAATCCTAAAAGAGCTTCAAGACAGAATCAAGAATAAAAACACTAAAGATCACTATTTGAGTCCTACCATACAAAATGAACTAATTGAATTGCTAGCGACAGAAGTTGAAAAAGAAAATTTACAGCAATTGAAATTGGCAAAATATTTTTCTATGATTTTGGACTGCACTCCAGATATGTGACATCATGAACAAATGTCTGTCATTCTCCGTTATGTACTATGTAATGAAGAAGCTGCTGTTGTTAAAGAAACATTTTTTGGCTACTTGAGAATAAGTGACAGTACTGGGAAAGGCTTGTTGGACGCTTTCTTAGAAAAAGCGACCGAACTGCAACTCGAATTGTCTGATTGTCGAGGTCAGTCATATGATAATGGTGCTAACATGAAAGGAAAACATTCTGGGGTCCAAGCAAGAATGCTAGACATCAATCCCAAAGCTGTTTACGTGCCCTGTGCAAACCACACTCTTAACTTAGTTGTTGTTGACAGTGCTAATTCATCGACGGAAGCATTGACATTTTTTGGAGTACTTACAAGGTTGTATGTGCTGTTTTCTTCCTCTGCTCAGCGTTGGGAAATTTTGAAGAAACATGTGGAGCTGTCCATAAAGTCACAATCTGATACTCGTTGGGAAAGCAGAATTAAATGCATCAAATCTCTTCGATACAATTTAAAAGAGGTCTTGCTGGCACTGAAAGACTTGGAAGCCATTTCCATAGAAAGAAAAGATGGAAGAGCTGCTTCAGAAACAAAATCGTTGATAGCTCATTTATCAAAATGGAGTTTTCTTTTGTCGGTGTTTATTTGGTATGATATCCTATTCCAAGTCAATAAAGCAAGCAAGATTCTTCAATCGTATGGAGTCTCCCTTCATACAATGGAAACGGAAATCCAGGCAACTGAAAAGTTTTTGCAAAACTATCGCACAACGGGTTATGACAGTGCCGCAACATCTGCTGTTGAAATAGCACAGGAATTGGATATTGATCCTTCTTTTCCTCCGTCAAGAAGTGGAAAGAAAAGAAGATTGTTTGATTACCAAGGTGAAGAGGAACAACGAGCTACTCCTGAACTGAAATTTAAAAGCAACTTTTTCTATCCATTAGTCGACCAGGCTATTATGTCAATAAAGGAGCGCTTTAATTTGTGACGTGAGGTTTCTTCCGCCTTTTCGTTTTTGTACACACGAGACAAACTTTTGCTTGTGCAACAAGAAAATGCTCTTCTTACTTGCTGTAAAGAGTTTCAAAAAAAGTTCGGTGACATTGATTCTGATGAAATGAGCGCTGAGCTACAGCGGTTTGTTTTAATTTTACAAAAAAAACGCAATCTCAATACGGCTCAAGACTTTCTGAACTATCTTCTTAAGACTCATTTATTTGAATTGTATCCGAATGTGTACATCGCACTTCGAATCTTACTAACTTGCCCCGTGACTGTTGCCAGCGCTGAAAGAAGCTTCAGCAAATTGAAACTGATCAAAACTTTTAATAGAACGTCTATGACAGACAGTAGACTATCTTCATTAGCCATGTTGTCAATCGAAAATGACTGCGCCCGAGCTTTTGATTACGACAATGTCATAACAGCATTTGCGAACAAAAAGGTTCGCTCCAGACTATTTAAATGATACTGTGTTTTTATAACTTTTTCATGTTTTTCAGTGTCATTGCTTTCGTTTCGCAGTGTCTGCATAAATGTCCTACTGAACTCTGGCATCGGTGCCGAATTTTTTATGACTTGCACCTTCGGTATCGACATGCTTTATTCTGACATTAGCCTGTTTACTTATGTACAAATTGTGGTGTATTTTCTTAATGCAGCTTTTCAATTTTACACCTCTAAAGTGATATGACCTGTGCGCAGGGGCTGTTGCGCTTACTTTGGGGGGGGCCCGAAGTTGGAGTGCTACGGGACTGGGGTCTATGAAGCCTTTCGCGGTGATCGCATACGACACAACAAGCTTAGGTGAATCACACTCTTTCTCCGGAATACCATTAGGCTTTTCTGTTCCCATATTCGAGTTTTGTACCAGTTTACTCTTCCAATCAGATAAAAAACAGCCTCGTCGCTGAGCCGAATGTCGTTGAGGATGCAGTGCCGTCGCTACGGGGAATCCAGGAGGCAATGCCCCCCTGACGATTGGTTGCGTCTCCATATTTTCTTTATTGTAGCAGATGTTTTCGTTTCGCTTATTCATTGAGAATGTAAAAGGCGCAAAATGAGTTTGAGAAATAGGTAAAAAAGTTCTAATTCGAGTGAAAGTTTGCAAGGTCTCAGCTTGTCTGCTAGCTGCACTGCACCTACAACATATGCTGCAAGCAGATCTATGAGTAAACGACAATCTGCTTATGCTAATAGTTTGGGAGTTGACGGCCCGATGTAAGTTAGGCTGCATGCTTAACCCTGTAAGCATGTTCGAGGCCAAGAAAAGATGCTTCAATGCTGCGTGGTATCAGAGGTGGGATTGGTTGAAATATTCTGTCAAGTTTGAGGCAGCTTTTTGCTTTCCTTGCTGCAATTTTGAATCTAAAGCTGAAGAAGATTTTTAAGGAATGCGTTGTAAATCAACTTTTAAAACCGATGACTATCTGAATTGGAAGCATACTATTGAAATGAATAGAGGTTTTTCCAAGGTGGCTGC
The DNA here is from genome assembly GCA_963675345.1 of Trididemnum clinides. Taxonomy (NCBI): domain Eukaryota; kingdom Metazoa; phylum Chordata; class Ascidiacea; order Aplousobranchia; family Didemnidae; genus Trididemnum; species Trididemnum clinides. The sequence continues at coordinate 10,895,690 of OY776304.1, forward strand.
CTCCAAAGAACACTCAGCATGCTGCAGTACCTGGAAAGAAAAAATCAAACCGTCTGAAATGGGTAAGGAGTTTACCTCATTAGTCAACACAGAAGCAAATAAAAGAAGCCGCTATTATTTTTCTACCTTGACTACTGACATGGTAGCTTTTTTGGCCGCTTATCAATTGCAACTCAGAGGAACATTGACACATTTGAAAGCGAAGACGAAGAGAAAAATGGACTCCGTTTAAGTCTGTTTAGTTACACTGCTGAAAAAGACCAGCGTTTTAGCACAATTATTTAAACTATCTACGAAATGCAACGTACACCAGTTCCGATATGCAAAACGAACTTATTGCTGCTATGACCTCAGTTGTATCCGAGAGTATTAAGTAAGAAATTGGAAATTCTTGGTATGCAATCAAAGTTGATGGCATCAAGGAGCCAACTGGTGTAGAAAACATTTACATAATTATTCGTTTTTTTTAATGAGCATTCTTTGAAAGTAGCGAATTGTCCTTGGGTTTTATCAAGCACTGATTCGGGTTATGCGAAATCAATTACTGATGTGATTTTGGCGGAACTTGCTAAAGCAGGACTGACTTCATCAAAGATACTTAGTCAAGTATGTGATGGCGCATCTGTAATGGCAGGATACTGTGGAGGAGTTCAACGTCTATAGCAAGAACGAGAAAACAGAGAGATGCTTTATGTGCACTGCCTCAACATTCAACCGTACCTTGTAGTAGTGCATGCAATGTCGGTTGAACTAGCGATCAGGGATGTGGAAGCGGAAGCGGTCCTTTTTCTGTGCAGGCAGAAGCGGAAGCGCGAAAAATCTACCGGTTCCACACAGGTTATTTTACTTGATGAGTGACTAGGCGAAAAAGTTTTGTCCGTTTCCCGATGAGAATTAAACGGTGAAGTTGCATTATAAGTCTGAATGAACGTGCGATATCAGTAGCGTGAGAGAACGAGAAAAACTAGCATCACATTTTATATCGATTAGGGGTAAGAAAAAGGTAGTTTGGACAATGAAACGTAGCCAATAAAATGATGATTTGATTAAAATTAACTGACCTTGGTTTGGGGATTGAAAATGTTGAAAAGCAAATTACTTACGACGAAAACATTTTCATCATTCTACATCAGTGCTCTTCAATAGGGGTTCCACAAAACGTGTAGTTGTGTTCCGTGAGTTTAAAGGGTTCAGTGAGAGGACCGCGAAGGTTCTTTGTTTATTAATAGTATTTATTTCAGTATATTGATTTCTTATATGTAATGGTGTTCCTTGTGTACAAATAGTTAGAAATGGAATCTTGTCACAGCAAGTTGCAGATTGTGATGTAATCTTATTTTCAATTTTAAGAACGTCTGAATTTGCTAACTCCCTTTGTTACGTAATAGTGCGTCTTGAATTTTGCACGCCTAATATAAATACGACTGAAATTTCACACTTCGCTGTTCAGAAGAATTAGACTCTACCTTCAACACCAGTTCAAATATTTAAGAAAAAACAAACACAGAGTAGTTCAGAACAATAAGTTTAAGCGAAGTAGTTAAAGTAAGAGCAACAATGGATAGGTTTTTGTCTCCTCAAAATGATAAAGCGTTGGAGATGGCAGACTCCAGACCTAAAAAAGTTGTTTTAAGTTTTTGAAAATTGCTGTGAAAATAAAGTGCAGTCTTCAATTTATCCCCACAGAGCAAAGACTTACAAAAGTATGATGATGCTGGTGTTACGTGAACTGACAAATAACAACATAGAAAGGAGAAAATTCTGAATTATGAACAAGCGATAGGGGCAGTTTACAAATCATTTATAATTGACATAGATCTAAACGCCTAATTGACATTCGTGTTTTTATGTGGCTGTAATACTATGAGTCATATTAGTGAGACGCAGTTCTAATGAAAAACAACTCAACACAACCGAAGGGGGTCGATATCACTTTTAGTTTATTTATCATGAACAAGATGGAATTGTACCTGGAAAACAAATCATGGGTACTGCTTTCTCCTATTACTACAATCGGCTCGTACTCGGAAAACAAATTATTCAAGCCACTTTCTCCAATTCAGAGAAACTAACCCAAAATCATTATAAATAACAGCCTCGAATTCTACTAAGGCAGATTGAAGAAAGCATTGGTTACAGAGCCATGCTGCAGTGTACATCAGCTTTGACAAAGCATTAAGCACAGTACGTTTATTGAATGCTGCTCTATACGAATGTGTAGATATAGAAATAGCAATATGATTCTTTGCAATTGTAGAAGTAAGATAAGCCGAATTTGACATCATATATACTATCTCGCGCTTAGCCCTCCCCTCTGTTTGTCTTATGGCCCATGAAACATGTGTTGTATTTGAAATCTGCGATAAATAAATGAATTGCTCGCTTATTGTTGGGCCATCAATTACCGGGAGATGAGAAGAGTGAACCGATGGAATTTTAAAGCGTCGTGTTAACAAGGAAATGCTGATTGACATGCCGACCCGTTGGGGGAGTACTTTTCTCATGCTTCAACGATTAGCGAATTTGAAATATTTGTTCAGGATCTCGGTTCACATGAATCACACCTTACCGAAAGTGAATGGGCTGAGGTCAAGATGATGGTCGAAGTACTACAAATACCTCACGCAGCAACAATTTATTTTCAAAAACAAGATCTCACTCAGGAAGAATGCCTGCTTCATTGGAGAGAAGTCATGTTTAAATTGGAGAAGCTGGATAACAATTTGGCTTCTGCTCTTGCCACCGCCCTGCAATCATGCCAAGAGTTTTTATTGCGAAAAGAGGCTTTCTTGGCAGCTGTTTGGGTAATTAGTGTTTGTTGACTTAGTTGTTGTGACGACCTACCAATATTTTTCGTTGATATTATATTCAACTCAATACTGGTAAACGTTTGTGCACTTGATATTATTTGAGTCGAGAATAACAACTAATGTATTAGTTATATCAGGATTGACTGACTTATATAACCGTGATATTATCAGTTTATTTTATTTTTTGATAGGTTGATGCTCCATCGAGAATCCTCTTGAGTAACCAGGAGCAACTACGTGCAAAGAGCGCTCTTCAGTCAATTTTCTTACGTATTCAAAGCACTTCAAGCAAAAGAGCAAGTGCTGATGCAGAAACTGACTCAAGCGGAAGTGAAGCAGCATCAGTGTCTGAATTTGATGCGTATTTGAACTCCTTATAATTAAGAGCGGCTGCTGAGACATCAGCTACGGCGTTTGCAAAGTCTGATCTTACTGCATTTGCTGAGGCGCTTGTTGATGTAGAGCGGCTCGGAAGATTGAAACTGCCAAATGTTTAGGAAATTATTTCCAAATACCCCCTTGTTGTACAACCAGTATCGCGAATCATTAGTTGTTTACCCTGCACGCAGGTACCCGTTGAACGTATGTTCTCCCACTTAAAGCTCGTACTTTGTGAAAACAGAGTCCCAATGGACAATGAATTAACTGATGCCATTGTGTTTATGCGGACAAATAAATCTGTGTAAAGTTGAAATTATTTTATCTTCGTTGTCTTTTTGATTGTTTGCTTTTATTTTTCCTTCTTTTAGTCGTTTTTGCCGCTTTCGTATCTTTGGTTACACATTTTGATTGTAGTAAATGACAAATTGTGTACCGCTAAAGTCAACAGTCGTTTTCTCATTTTTTGTTAGTGGAAGCCGAAGCGGTTAAAAAATCACCGCTTCCGCATCCCTGCTGGCGATCAACGATTTTTGCACAATTATGGTAGTGTTTCAATCTAAATCTAAAGCTAAAGTTTCAATTTGATATTTAGACTCTTGCATCTGAAATTCTTCGCACAGTGTGAGGAACTTTCTTTCAAACATCTTTTCTTTGTATGTGGTTCATCAAGTGGAGGAGTTTTGCCAGGAAATATATTAACAAGAGCCTTGTCGGTTCGGCTAGTCTATCCAAAATTTTTTCAAACCCAGCAAATTAATAAGTTCTTAACTAAATGCAAGTTTTAAAAAATCAAAACAACTTTACATTTATGTCTTCTTAAATTGTCTGCTTTTGTAAACGTTTTCTTAGCTTTCTAACATTGCACTTTACTTGATTTAAAGTGTGTACTTGCCTTATCTCCACGCAAATCCTCTGTTCGCCGTAAACTTTATTGCATAACTCACATGTGTAACTGTTTTTTTGCCATGTGTATTTTTCTCGTGTCTTAGTAAGTTCCTTTTCTCGGTAATTACTTTATCACATACGTCATACTTATGCACATCCACTTTGTAGAATGAACGCTCTTCTGCAAATCTTGTTTTGTATAGAATTGATTAAGTCGTGATGAATTGCGCAATACGAATGGAATCACATTCTCACGGTCTGGTTTAAAATAGAGTCGATTAAGGCATGACGCAAGGATTGTGGAATAACTGCATTCCCAAGGTCCGGTTTGATGGATTGTGCAATAGGGATGCAAGAACTACATCCTGAAAATCAAACCAAAACTAAACACGTTTTTTCAAAAAAAAAAAACTAAAGGATTACTTGTTGCAGTACCAAAACTAAACCCTTATTACGAGACTGTTTACTTTTCATGTTGTTGTTTTTCTTTGTTTATTTGTTAATTTATGTATTTTGTATTCTCTCTTATAATATACCAGCCGGCAGGGGCCCTCGATCAGTAATGTCAGTAATGTCTCGACCAGTATTTCGGTTCAACTGGCTGCGCCGGCTTCACCCATCCGGCTCTTGTGTGAGCAGTAGCGAAAAGTTAATGAATTTTATGCACTTTCACAATTCTTCTACATGAAATTGTGATCATCATATTCTCTCAATCATGACTTGCAATGCTCACAAAGAATCTTGCCACAAATTATTGTTAATACTTGTGAGGGAGAAGGGATTACACATAATCAAAACTGATTGTAGCGACAAATTGCTGGTTGCTTTCACAATTAAAGAAAAAAACTATTTATTGGTAAGCCTATTTTTCGATGTGGCGCTGCCGCTTTCCTATTTAAATTTTTGGTATTAAGTTCCAAATTTGGCTGCGCTAGTGGTCTTGTTTCCGGCATAGCGACAAAAGCGGCTATTGTTCTCTCTCTATATTCAGTTTCACAAATTGTTATGGTTATGATTTTGCGTTGATTTTTTCTTAAACTTAGGATTTGAATTATTTTTTTTCGTGCTTGCATATAGCTCAGTATCATTGAACTTGAAACTATAGCGAGAAGCTACATACTCGGCAACCGCGCGTGGCATCTCAATTCTAAGAACATATGGCCTTTTGCAATCTCTCACTAGAAAATACAGTAGTTTTAACATTTTACTTTGATACATGTTTGCACAGAGTTATCTCTCTCAGGTTGTCCTTGCGTAAAATTATTTGACTTATTATTAGCCCATTCCAACCTCCTTCAAATAAAATTAGTGTCTAGGGTTAGCTCTCTCACAAAAATTAATAAACCTACGGCTAGCTCCCTCACTTAGGGTGAAGATTAGGGTTAAGGCAAATTAGATTCGCAGTACCAAAACTTACAAACCTAAGGCTAACTCCCTCACCTAGGGTTAGGGTTAGGGTGAGCTCCGCTTCAGCACCGCCGCAACACCAACCAAATGAGCCATCATATATTATTGACGTAGCCAAAAAATTAATTGCGGGAGGGAGCATTTCAGAAATTTTTGTTCTTCTGAGAAAATGTTTGGCTAAAATAATAGCAAAATATTTTCATCCTCGTTTTTTAGGTTTGCACTTGATTCTTGCTTCCTTTGTTGCATAAATTGGCTTTTTCTGCAACTTACTATTAATTTTATAGCCTGAAAATATATTGAGTAACGATAGTGTAAATCCGCTTTTTAATGAAGATAAGTTAAAAGAAGGTTAATATATCCTGAGTTTAAAGAGAAGAACTAGAAAACACTACCCTAACCAGGGGTGTAATAATGCCTAAGGAGCGAAAACTTTTTTCTATTTAACTTAAAAATGTCTTTAATATAGAGATCGGGGGCAAGGTATCAAAAGGGTATGTACCCTTTAGTCCCTTTTTGCCCAAATAGATTTATGGTGAAAAAGATCTTAACTTTCTGTTTAATCACTCTCTTATTAATGCTATGCGCAATACTGTGTAATATTCTGGTGCCATGGCAACATAACTATGATTCAAAAGTTGCAAAAAGTTTCAACCAAAGCAATTAATTTGATTACTACTAAGAAGCAGAAAAACAGCAACGTTTTTCAACAACACAATCTGCTAACAATACAACAGTCTGTACAATTTGAAATTGCCAAATTTATGCACAAATATTTTAATAAATCTCTTCCTCCATTTTTTTCAAACATCTTTGATTCTAACTTTTCTAGCGAGAAAGCCGCCCTTTATATTCGATTCAAGTTCAAATTGTGCCCTCAATATTGCAGAATAAAACTCACACAACAAACACTGAAATTTAGAGGCCCAATGATATGGAATAAACTATCTGTAGCACTCAAAGATATTAAATCACTTTCCAAGTTCATCAAATGCTTTAAATAATTTCTTATAAATTAGTAGATTGATGTGTATCATGTTTTAACACTGGTGACCTACTTCTTTTGATTGCTTAAAGATATACCTCGTAACTTTAAAACGAGCTTGCAAAGTAGGATAAAAAGTAAGGAATAGGTATTTGCTGTCTTTCTTTTTCAGAATCTGCCAACCACTTTCGAACTATCAATTAAAAAAGAGTGAATCGTCATTTTATACTCCATCTCCAACTTCAGGCGACAACTGCTCCTCGAAATAGTTTCCGATGAAAAAGAAGAATAAGGAAGATTCATCTGCGATATAGGTCCATAAAACTTCGGTCAATTCATTACATTAAATGATTAACTTTTATTTGAGTTAAAGAGACAGGGACACTTCCAATGGTTTACTTAAATTATTCAAAATCAAGTGATTAAAATCAGGTCATAAGAATTCGAACGCACTGTTACAGTATAGTGCTACTGTTTATCTGAAAAATGCATAGTGTTCATATGAATGATGAACAACTAAGATGATGAAACAGCTTTTACTATTTTACTTCACATAAAAATCAAACTCCAAAACAGACTCGATGCAACACATCGCGTGAGAGTTGCGCGACGCAAAAGCCAACTCGAAATAGATAAAATCATTAAAGCGAAGCAACTGTACTAGTGTACACAATTATCCTATAGGGACCCCTCGGAAAAAATATGAGAAATTACTCACAAATATACGCAATTTTAGTGCTTTCTGGACTTTTAAGGTAATTTTTTAAATATCTGTTTGCCTTTATCACTGTTACATGCGGTTCCGGACCCGCATGTTGCTCTATTGCATTTCAACTGCAGTTCTTTTGTGTTTTTTAGGAACACTTCTGTTAAGAAGAAGTGAACCACCTTGGCGTGTTTTGAAATTCAGTGTTTTGCCGCAAATTAAAAGTGAAGACCTTTTTGTGTTTTTGGAGAACACCTTTGATTTGATGTGTTATGTCATACATATTCTCCCAAACACAATCTTTTGAGGCTCTCATTGTTCTCTTTTCTGTGAAAATCGAACTCAAATTGCTCTTCTCTCGTCTTCTTTGTCGTATGGCAAGGTATCTATGATCCAGGTCAGACACAGCAAAAAGATGGGGATCAAGGGTTTATCCTTTTACCATCCCAACCTGCTGTGTTGCCTAGATCAGATGCTGGAGGTGATAGAGTAGAGCCAGCACCTTGTTTCGTCATCCAAAACTGTCAGACCCATTATTTCTCGAGGTACCCTATATATAAGACATGTTAAAATAATGTGGTCTGCAGTTTGTTTACTAGCGCCACACTCGCATTTCGCTGAAGAAGCGGGACCCCATTTGTGCATGGACGAACCGAAACGCCCAACGCCAGTACGCAGGAGATTGAGTTTAACCCAAGCTGTTCTCGTCAAACTCATTCCAATAGGTCTTGCGCTGACCCTAGGAATGTAGACACCGAGCGCTGACATACTCTTGGAGTACTCTGTGTCCCATGTCAAGTTCGTCTATTGGGCAGCGCGGATGCCCAACTCAGTTAAGTTGTGCAATAGTTTCCGCGAGGCAGGAACAAACGGGTGTCTAGACTTTAGTCTCTCCTTGCTAGCAGCTTGTGGCTCAGTCAGCTGGCCATGCAGAATGTGGCGAGGGTCCAAAAAACTACGTTTAGCAAAGGAGAGTGTCGCTCCTTGGCAGCGAAGCTCAGCTGGTTGGATGCCTGAGAGAACTGGAAGGTTGTCTGTTGGAGTGGGACGTAGGCATCCAGTGACAATGCGCAAAGCGTCATTAAGAACGCTGTCAATGAGGCGAGTATGCGCGCTGCGACACCAAGCTGATGCGCAGTATTCAGCAGTTGAATACATCAGGAACAAGGCAGCTGTGTGCAATGTCTTGGCACCAGCGCCCCATCCTGAACCCGCTAGTCACTTGAGCAGCGAAACGCGCGTGGATAGTTTTTTGCGCAATGCCTCAAAGTGATGAAGGTACGTAAGCGCTCTGTCCAGTTTCACACCGAGATAGGTCGGCACTAGGCAAAGTGGTAAGATTTTCCCATTGTTCTTAACTTTCAGCTCACGCTTAGCCTCCCGATTGTGGAGATGAAAGGCTGCCGTCACCGTTTTAGCATGGCTGAGCTTTAGCCGTCAAGTCTGGAGATATGCAGAAAGTGTTGTCATGTCTTCGCTTAAAGTTCTTTCCAACACCTTCCAATCTCCAGATGAATAAAGTATCGCCAAGTCGTCAGCGTAGGCATACTTTTTGGAGGTTGTGAAAGGCAGATCGTAGATGTACGAGTATAAATTGAAAAGAAAAGATGCCAAAACTGATCCCTGTGAGAGACCATTTTTCAGGCGTTGGAGCCTGCTTGGCTTGCTGCCAGCAGTGGTCAGGGTGCAGCTTCTGTTCCGAGCAAGTTCCATGATCATCTGGGCCAGCCTGGTCCAACAGCAGGCCCGCGGGCCAATTTTGGCCCGCAAATAATTACGGTGATTACGATAGGGTTGCCATGCGTCCCGAATATTCCAGACATATCCAGAGATAATATGGCTGTTCGAAAATTTAAACGGCGGCCCACGTAATAAATTTTCAGCTTCTGATGGCCCACTGTAAAATAAAGTTGGACCACACTGATCTGGGCCATGTGCTTGTCCGGTAGAAGTCTCAGCAGCTTGCAGGTGAGACCACGGTGCCAGACAGTGTCATAAGCAGCTGCAAGATCGACAAACACGGCACCGGCCTTCTTTTTTGCCTCAAAAGAATCCTCAATGTTTTGCGCGAGCAAAACGACGTGGTGCACGGTTGACTTTCCGTGTCAAAATCTAACCTGTTCCTTTATAGGCTAGGGGTCAACTATTGGTTCAACACAATTGTAGATCAGTCGTGCGAGGATCTTGTAAGGGGCACAGAGCAGAGAGATGGGACGGTAGCTCTTTGGGCCCTCTACAGGTTTTGAGGGGTTAGGGATCGCGACTACCAGCGCTCTTCTGCAGACTTTTGGAATTTTGAATTGGCGCAAGCACGAAGAAAGGAAGCCACGTAGCTAGAACTTCAAGCCGAGACTAGCGTGGATTAAAAGCTCTGGGCAAATAGAGTCAGGGCACGGAGCTTTGCCTGGTTTTAAGTGATGGAGAGCAGCAGCAAATTCTCTTGGAGAAAAATCTCCGGAGATATTCACTGCATCAGGAGATGTAGCTCACCACAGGTTCAAAGCCGCTTTTCGCTCGTAGATGTTGCCGATCCCTGGCCATGACCTAAGAAATTATGGTGCCTGTATAGTGTGTGTTCTACATGCCATTATGATCAACAGAAACTTACATCTAGACTAGCTTGTGATCTTCAATCAAAATTTTATCATAAATGCGCAATTGTAATTAGAGGAGTGAGTTCAACATTTAAAGGAGTAAAGAAAAACATTACTGTCGTATATATGATCACCAAATTGTTTCGTATCTCATATAACGTGGTAGGCCTACACTAATGGTCACTCAGGAAAAGTAAAGTGTAAGACCATTAACGTGCGACGTCCTATCTGAAGGTGAAGAAATATGGAACAAGTTTTGCAACAGCTGTTTTGAAACAATGAAAAAATAAAATAGGCCTAGCAATACAAAACGAAATCCAAGCTGCAGACGGAGATAATGAAAGCAAAGCCACTTTATTTTAAGTTTAGGAGACGATTGTTTTTTGCTTATTGGTCGATCACTTGGTGACTGTCGGCGTTAAAAAGTTAAACAAATTCTATCACAGAAGAACAGGATATTTGTGTGCTACCGTTACAAGCATAATAACTGAAAATCGGTGAGCGCCTTGCAAGATATTAATGGTAACGTCCTTTCGAAGTATTCAGTAATGGTGTATGATTTGACGCAGTCAAGCATGAACCGATAAATAGCAATCAGTTGTTTTCTTTGCTGAAAGCGGAACTAACACAAGAACAAGCCATATCAGTACAATACGGGTTCATTGCAACATGCGTACTTGTTGGCGATTGTGCAAATTACAAGCAAAACTAAAGTGCGGTGTTATCACGAAGTTATCTACAGTGCAGCCAGTACCGCAATTGACTTATTTCGGGTTCAGGGCACCCTTCATACAAGCCTGGAAACATGAAGTTGAAAGAACCACTTAAGATTCAGGGCAAGCCTAATTTATGCAAAGCTAGTCGCTTGAACTTGTGAGCACGTATGGAATACAACGTTCGGGTGTTATGCAGCGTACAAAGGAAATGCATTGAGCTTAATCAAGGACCTGCTCAACTGAGTTTTAGCTGAACCTATGGTGTAGACCAGACTTTAGCGTTACACAACTGTAGGTAAAACAGAGAAACATTTACAATGCCGTTAAACTTATGCCGTTGTGTGCTCAACGCTTGGCTGGGCTTGATTAATAAAAGTTTTATTTCTTTTAAAAGTTTGCAGTACAACGGTAGAACTCAATGAAGTATGTGAACTACCACTAAATGGAGATTTATGCCGCCCTTTGTTCAGTTGTTTCAGAATCTCTTTTGTGTAGCTGTGTAAATCTCAGCTGGTTTGATTATGACGCAACACGATTACAAAACACTTAGTGGAATGAAAGATAAATTCGCTGAAGCGGAAAGACAGACAGGAATTGATAAAACGCTGATCGCTGGTAACATTTTTTTTAATATTGTTTTTTGTAGTGAGAGAACATTGCTTTGTGTTGTAACGGCGAGAAAGTAATTTACAAGCGGTAGTCATAAACAGTTTGGGTGAGGAGGGGGGGTGGCGAAATTTGATCAGAAGAAAATTAAATCGATCCGCCAAAATCTTGCAAAGTTTCTTTTTGGCCTGCGACTAAAAAAAAAGTTGGCCGATCTTTGGTTGGAACTATAGAGGTAATGATGCAGCAGGGATTGGCAAGGTCATGACGGCAACGCTGGAGATTTGCGAGTTTTCTCCTCGCACAACGTGCTTGAGTCTTCATAAATGCATGTTATACCTCTTATATCATTCAGGCTGTGCCAATTTTAAATGTGTAGCCTGCCTAAGGCCTATACTGGTACCGGTACTCAATTTGTTGAAGCAGGCCGACGCTTTTTTAGCAAAACTACTCAAACAAATAGAAATAAGAACAGAATAAAGAGCAACGGCGTTCTTCTCTACCTTCGGTGACGCCACTAATAGTTTAGCCAATATTTAGAACTAATTAACATGGGGTGAATCAACGAGCCTTTTGTTCGGTATTTCAATTGAGAGATCTATACTTTACGTTAGTTTCATTTTGTTGCAAGTTTGAGGAATTGCAGATTACTTTATTTGCTAGGCATTAAGATCACAATTTCCCTTGTACAGTGGCAATGTTTGTTGTACAGACTTACGAAGAAATGCTAGGCTTCATTTTTAAGTTCAATTGTGCTTTCAGCTGTAGCCAGTCGTGAAAGCAACGGAGGCTTAAGCCTGGACAAACATGGATACGGAGACCATGGAAACGGTTATGGAGTTATGCAGGTACGAGATGTTCCTAGTAAATGATCACTAATTTTTTCCGCCACAACAAAGGTTTTGCGCCTTTACCTAAGACCATTTGTGTTAAGACACGTTTTGAAGTTAGGGGTGGGTTCACTGCTGACACCACACGCTAAGCGAACTGCAAACCTCTTGATTACACCCTGGCGTCTTGATTTAATGTCCTGATTTTTTTTCATCGAACACTTGTTTTAAGCGCGCGAGCATAGAGAATCTACCGGAAATAGCAATAGCCTACCTTCTACGCAACGATCACTGTAAACAGGATAAGCTTTTTGACCGGTTTTTGTTTGTTATTTTCTGTTCAGAATCTTTGTATGAAAAGTTTCATCCTCTTGGATGTTCCCTATCATGTTTTTACCGTATATGTTGTTGGCTGGAGATCCCGATTTTGTCGGCTAAGCGTGCATGTAATGTACCAAAGCCGCCTTTGTTTTTTAGGACATTAACGCGAGTAAAAGTTTTTGATGCAGACTTTGGAGACAAAATCGAATATGATCACACAGCAAGGTGTACTATAACATCGTAAATACCCAAAGGGATGACAATAACCGTACAAAAATACTTAGACAAAAAGCGTATGCTTTGTGCAGCTATCTCAAGGTCTTATAGACAGGATGGCGCAATGAACGAAGTGTTAAGTTCGTCATCGAAAGACTGTTAGTGTACCTGCCAGAGAGTTACATACCATACAATCAAGCGAACTGCCGTTTAAATGGAAACTTATGTTTCGGGTTCAAACAACTGCCTGTGCCGACCGAAACGGTAGAATATTTTGAAAAGGGAATGATCTTCAGGTTTTAAAATTGGTAGCAATACTTCCAAAAGAAGTTTATTTAACGTAACTAGTGTGATTAACTTGTCACACAAACCCCCAAACTTTTTGTCCCTTCATGGAGACTTCTTGATTGCAAAGACAGTTCTATTTTCAGAGAATTGTGACAAGCTAGTTTTGTCTGATAAAAGTCCCTGTGTGAAACACACTTCTTTTTGCATTATTGCTTGGTATGTTAATAAAGTTGGGCTTCGTAATAATCACTGCTGACTCGACGACATTTAGGGTCGTTTCATGATTCCTCAAACTCTATGCTCCTCTTTCGGTTGATGAGTTAAAATAATTTTTTTTTATTTCTACGTGAAACTGCTGACAATACAAGCCCTGGCTTGCTATTTACGAAAAGTAATTTGTAAGATCTCGCTAGATGACGCTGTGATATCGAATTTGTTTATTTTAGATCGACAAGCGTCATCACACAATTGACCAATCAGGACCTGCTTCACAGGGAAATATTAATCAGGGCGCTAGAATTCTAAAACAAAGTATTGATGATGTGACAAAGAAACATCCTGGATGGCCACGTGACAAGCAGATTCAAGGGGGAGTTGCTGCTTATAACTTTGGAGTAAAAAATGTCCAGACTATTGGAGGAATAGATAAGGGTACCACTGGAGGCAACTATTCCAGTGATGTTTTGAAACGTCAACAGTACTTGAAAGATCATGGCTTCTAAAGCGTTTTGTATTGCTATTAGCTGCTTTTAGACCACCACAAACATGGTAATTTTTTATGAGCTGCAATTTACTATGCTTTGTTACACTCCCATACTTGTTTTTACTCTTACAGTGGCTGATCTAAATTGTAGTATTGGAGTAGCTTGCACCAGTTCTTTAAAGCATTTTTGTAATAGGTTCAGAATAGCAATATTAAATTTTGGCTTTCGGGAAAAGAGTTGTGCTACATTTTTTGCTGTGTTTGGTAGACAACCAATCAGTCCGCCTCGAAGTGTAGAAAATAAAAACGCCCAACGTGTCTGTTCAATTAGATAGCATTAATTCCAAAAAAAAGTTTTAGGGAGATAATCGATGCAAGCAGAACGATGTCAGAAAGTAGGTCAAAACCTGGGAGCGAGATGCGCTTGCAATTATAAGATAGAGAGGTAAAGTAAGATTAAAGCTGACGTCAAAATTCACAGATAGTGGTATTACTAGGGGATATCCTCCGAGCGTGGCGTTACTTTAAAAAATCCTAAGTAAGGTTTCAGTAATTTTTCTAATTACCCCTTCAATTAAGGAATTTTTGAATTTCACGATGTTGGAGTGGCAATTTTTGAAGCCCGGGTGTCGAAGTATTATAATGACACTGCTGATTACAAGCACACTGATAGAGAAGATATCTAAAAAACAATTTCATTTTTCTGTGGGGATTAATCGTTGCGTAGGCCAGAGCTGATCAATCTAGTGGAACAACTTCTTTATTTTGGTAGGCGCAAATAATAACACTATTTGCAATTATAAATATAAAAATATGTTGTATGCAAGACAGAAGCATCGCAATTGGGTTTCAAAGATGACATAAATGAATTTTAGGTTTTCAAAAGTGGTGTGAGTGATAACAGGTTCCAGAAATAATGGGGCAAGCAGCGGTGTTGCTTCATCATCCTCCAAGTTTTAGATCAACTGTAGTAGCCTACGAATATATGATGTAGTCATCATGACAACCAAAGAAATATCTCGCCTCCCGCTTTAGTTTTTCCGATTTTTTTCTTTTCTCCACAAGCCTAGATAGCCTGCACATAATCGGACAAAAATAAACAGCTATGTTGTGCGATGACCAGTGAAACATCCTACCTTGCTCGTCGTATGGGCTGACTGCTGGCCAATGGCAGTCCCCCTTTTTGATTTTGGGGCTACTTTGAAGCAATTTCAACTATTTATGGGTGCTTGGGAAAGAACAGTCACTTATTTCTGCTAATCTAATCTTGATAGAAGGATTGCGGTATAGATCTGTATCACCAATTTTCGGCGTGCCTCCATTTACAGGTAGAAGAGAAATATAAACATCACAACACGAATTTCTTTGCGAAAAACCAGCTATTGAACAAAACAAATAGCAATTATGGCTTGCAATGACATTGTTTGTTTATATTTTGTTCAGGGAGCACATAACAAATCGAGAAAAATAAAGACTAAAACTACAGCCATAGAATTTGATAGCTTAATTATGGTATCGTTACTGGGGGGGGAAGGGAGGCAGTTGCGTTGCAGCCACTTGGATATTCTAGCTTTATCCAAGTTTGTTTGTTTCTGCTTCGAATTGCTAGAAAAGCTTTTTAAATCTTCGGCTGACAAAGTCCTATGTAAAATCTAAGACGGGGAAAATAGATTGTCTGCTTCATTTATTTTCTTCATCGATAAATAAATAATTGTGTGAATAAATTAGATTTTAATAACATAGTTCCAGATTTTGCTTCAGCAAGAACTCCATGCCATACATTTTAATTGCAAGTGATTCATTGCTTTATTCCTAAATGTTGTTTTTCATTCATCTATTTGCGAAACTAGTCAGGATTCCCACATAGAGTGCACTCGGAATATTGCGTTGCTGGAAACCAAAGCAACAGTAATAGTGTTTACTGGAGATGCACTACAAACTTAGGAGTGGGGTGGCAGTTCTCACGAAATCCAATGTTGGCAATATGCTGCTACGCCATTCCGGGGGGAGGATAATCAGCCTCGCATGACTCTATTTTTGGGAGTAATGTTATTTTGAGAAACACTCTAAATTGAATTGAAAACCAATTTGTTGACAATACATTTAAATAGGAGCTATTTTTATACTGAAGCCTAATCTTTTTTGTAGAAGACTTTGAATACTGAAAAATTTTTGTATATCTCAATTAGGGGGTGACTATTTTTTGTACAGAGATGACAATTTTTAAAGTCGCATCAGGTGTCAGGCGCACAAGTGACGCCACTGACTGCAACAACACACCATGTGAAACTATATGGAAAGCAATTTCATTTTACATTGCGCAATGTTTATTGCATAGCCTAGGGGTAATTAATGCAATTGAACAACTTTAACGTTTGCATAAATCCAATGAATAATTTGAAATGCAATCAAACAGGAAAAACTATTATGATGTTGTTTTAGCATCTGCTGTGATAAAACTATGAAAAAATTATTCCATGCCTTTGCTGAACCAACTCAGCGGACCTTTGGTTCTGTGGCACGCCTTATTTTTTTTCATCCCTACCTTATTTGGTGGGTGGGAGCTGTAGAGAAAACAACGCGAAACTTGTAGGCTTGTTTAAAGCGAAACCAAGTTGCAAGTGCACGTTATTAGCAAACCTCTCGCTTCAAATACAGGAACAGAAATGTTCTTTAACAGAAAGTACATGAGATATCTTTTTAAATCATTTATCAGTTGTTATTGAAAGTAACGCGAATCTCGTAGGCTTGTTTAAAGCCAAACAAAGTTACTTGTCTGTTAGTGGCAACTTGTTTGCTACAAGGGATTGTGTCATGTGCTACAAGGGATTGTGTCATGTGCCGTTGCAAAAACCAATGGAGTCTGGGGAGGAGACATTGAACCATGACACGGAATCATTATCAAAATATTTTTATCAATGAAAACTGAATAGTGAAAACAAAATCGTGACGACACCTTTTCATCTTAACAATAAAGAGGCAAAACCAGAAATAAAAGTAGAGATCAACAAATAACCAGTGCCATTTCGCCTAGAACCAGCCTGCCTCGGGTGGACGCTGGACAGATTGCTGACGCACCGCTGCCATTTACACAGCACAGGAAGCTAACATCGTGTGTTGCATTTTTGAGAGGACTGCCCGGTCAATCGCTGAGTGCTGCTCTCCAGCTTGATGCTGCAGCTTCCAGACCCATATTTTTGACGCTCAAATTAACAATGTCTTACGGATTGTTACATGATTCCTGCGGTCTACCTACCAGTTCACTCGAGCATCAAGCCTTCTCGCGAGGTAGCAACACCAGGGCTGGGGAGCTGGACCCATCCCATATGGCTGAAGCCGGAGTCGCAGCTGAATCTGCAACTCTGGTGAAACCGGAGCTGCAGTCAAAGCTTTTGCAGATATTTGAAGCTGCAGCTTACAATAATGTCGCGTGCAGTAGAATTTTTGATTCTATTTCAACTTTAATTTACTTTAAGGTGACTTATAGTATCGCTCTAATATTTAAGTCTGACTACAACTTAATAGCTGGGAGCTTCTACTAAAATACTTTGAAACGCACGCTTTTCGATCAAGAACAGAAGAAATATATTCACAAACCATTTTAAAACTGCGAATTCCTTCGCTCGTCAAACATAGAAACTAAAGCACTTTAATATATAAATCAGAAAACAGCCAAAACTAAATTCACCAAATAACCGTTAATAGAATCCACAATAAATTACCACAGATCAATACACTGCTCTCTTTTTCCTTTACTCTCTCTGTTTGTCTGTGCCACTCTGAATGCGTAAAAATCTCGCCGCCTTTTATATAAATGAGGCGAGCTTCCAGTACCGGCGCGATGGCGTAGTAGTTAGAGCGTCCGCTTTGCAGTTGGTAGACCTAGAGTTCATTCCCTTAGTCAAATCATACCAAAAGACTTTTAAAAATAATATTCACAGCTTCCCTGCTTGGAGCTCAGCATAAATAAGGGATAATGTGGAGAACAAGCCGGAAAGCTTGCTTGTTGTGTCCTTGGGCAAGGCACTTAACGGGACGCCTCCACCTTTATGTGGCAGACAGGTGACCCACCCGTACTACACCGGATTACAATTGTGAAGTTGCTAACCGAGTATGTTGTAAAAGACGACTCTTGGGCACCCACCAGTGGCAGTCTGCCTTGTTGGTGGTGGGACTATCAGTCACTCATGACTGGTTCGAAATGGGCTGCCATCTTTCCCCTAGCCTAATTTCAGTTAGGTTGACGGCATGAACCTGAATTGCCGTTCGTGCCGTACCTCCATCCCAAGGAAGAGGAGTGGCAATCACAACAACAGCCACAACAGCTTTGGGAAAATGCCAGAACATCATGTGACACAGAAAAAAGCACGGTTAATAAATTACGTGATCGGCAATCAAAAAAAATCTTGGAGAAGAAACAAGATTCACTCGAATAATCTGGAACTTAGTTACTAAGTCAACCATTGTGACGTAAGAAGAGGCGTGTGAGTTACAAATCTGAATGCGAAGGAAAAAAAGATTTGTTTTCGAAAACAGCCGAGATATAAAAATCAAATTTAGACTTGAAACAAATTAGAATTGCAAATAAAACAATCACGGCAGAACAAAGCGATAAATTACAACAACTATACATATATAAAAACTATTCTTTCAAAGCAAATTTAATTATTCGTGACACAGAATAACTGGCGCTGCTGGTTACTCAAAATCATATCAACACTTGCAAGTTAATTATTAACTGATTTTTTTCATTTGTGCGACTTGACTTATTAAAATTACTCAAAGAACCAAACAAATCAACAGTTTTTCTTGTTCTTACAATTCAATTAACTCAAATAATCCAAAACAGCAATGGCCTTTATTGTTTTTACGCATCTTGACAACGATAATGAATGCGATTTGATGTATTGTAAGTTGCAACTTTATGCAATCCTTACGGCGCAATGAATCAATATTACTACACTTTAAAAGTGCCGATGGCAACACTTAAAAGTTAAAGCACGATGATCAGAGAATTTCAAATTCTAAAATTTACAAGTGAACACGAGTAGGCCACAAGTTTAAGTTCTGTTTTGTCTTGGCGCATAGTTTACTGCAGGCATATGCAGTGGCTTCGCCAAAGATACTATAAAAACTTAAATTTGTGAGATTCTGGTGAAAAAATGAAGAAAACACATACGCTTTCTCGCTCTCCTCTTCCACCCTTATTCACTTTCAATTTTGAGCAGAAATTACCAATTCAACTAAAAAAATCAACAAGATCCAGACACTCTCCCACCTTCTCTTTGACTTCACTGCTAATTGCGGGAAGAATTTGCACATTTCTTCCAAAATTGGCATTGGATTTGAACAGAAAGTTTTTTTTCGTTGTTCCCTCCGAAAAAAATTGGTGGCAAGCTACGCGCTGGATATAGTAGTTCTTGCCACACAACAAATAGGTAGACTGTTAGCTAACGGTCAAATTGTTCAATTTTCAAGAAAATATGACTAATAGCTTTACTGTTTAATTTAAAAGCTTAAACCAGTTTTCTTCAACTGGGTGTGTAGTATAGGCTCAAGAATATACCGGATTATAAGTAGGGTACGCAACTGAGAAATAGTATACATAGGGTGTAGAGTAGAGCTGTTCAAAAATACACTTTTTTCAAAACTTAGAGATCACACATTAGATTGGTTCCAATTCTTGACAAAAGTCGCCACAAAACGTTTGAGCTCTCTCGGTTAAGCATTGATCGTGTGAGTCCACTGTAAAGTTTTGGGCGCAACGCGGGAAGCCAAATCAACCATAATTCTAAAACCAGAAGTCCTAGAATACCATGTGACCACTTAAAATCTGTAGAATACTAACACACATTACACAAAAGTATGAAACCTGCATATCAATTGTAGTAAAACAACAAACTTAAAAAAAATTAAAAATGAAAAAGAGATTTTTCAAGATTTGACATACCTTTTGACAAATTTTTATAATAAATTGTTGAAAAAAATTAATTTTCGAAATGTTTAAAACATTTTTCATAGCAAAGAAACAAATTAGCCCAAAAAATAAATTTCATAAACAGGTGTTGGACTGTTGGTATCTCGTATAAAACGATCTTCTCTGCGTTTATCTATGGAGATGGTGAATGTCGCTCACAGTGAGTAAATACGAAGTGTTGGAATCATTTAAATATTGTTGGAAGTTCTATTTTCATAAAGAAGAACCAGCTGGGTGGACTTCTTAAAATCAGGTCGATTACATCCACTTTTTTTTCCACGCAATGTAGTATTACTTGTCTTTGTTCCAAATTTTCTGTTAATATGTTTTTGTAATCTTCAAGAATTTTGTTACCTCTTTCTCCTAAGTCGTTCGTCACAAGCAGCGTCGAAACCAATCTTTAAATTTTCGAAAACCTTTGAAGTTGTTTCATTTCGTGCATAAATATCGTAGAAACTGAACGTCTTCAATTGCAAAGTTGAAACGTTGAAAAATGAAAACTGACCTTTCGACAAGAACGTTTTCAATTTTTGTATCTTTTGATTGAAATACCGGCTTTGGTGGAGACATGTCTTTCTTGAAAAAGTTTTGGTAAACACGAATTAACTTAGAAGATAGATTTTTCGTTTAGTATGCTCCTGCAGCTAGCAAGAACACAGAGAGAATGGGATTTGCTCTTCGCTGAAATACCAAGATGTCTTTTTGATGCGGAGACAGCAGCATCAGATGTGTCTTTAAATACCGGTATTCGTTCAGGATCCAGCAGCATCTTGTACAACTGTAAACCATTAGCAGCAGCTTCAGCGCCTACAGGGGCTTCAAACCAGTGCTTTGTATAAATGGCAGCAACAAAATAACCACACAGTTCTAAACCCTTGAGAATTTTTGCATTGACATCGAGTTGAGTTTGGAGCAGCAACATCTTTAGTGCATATACTGCTGAAGACATGCAGCGTGCTCAATGTTGAGCACCAGGGCGCCGAAACCGATGAGTGACAAAGGAGTTTTTATTCAAATAATAAAGATTCAACAGCTCTGCATAGTCTGCTTGAGAAATATAAGAGTAAGAATCGTACCTTATTTCGTGAAGAGCTTTCAAGGCATTCTCTAAAATTTCAAAATCTGCTTTAACTGAAGAATTTCGCAATGTGGGTCGTGTCTACAGCAAACTTTATAGTACTTTATTTTTTCTTCAAAATCTCAAAAAACTTAAATTGGAGACTAATGATTTTCCAAAGATGCTTTTAGAAACTTATGAAAAAATCACTTCGCGGACATGATGGCAGTAGGAAGTCCATAGTAAAGAATGGTTTAGTAGTGCTTATAAATGTATTCATGCGCCGTTGAATTTTCTAGTGTTTGATGCTGTGGTATCAAAACACATAGCCACGCTTTGGTTATTCAAGTCCCAATCATTCAAGATGCTTTCAATTGCTTTAGCTTGATTTTTGAAAGTTTTCCAACAATTTTGTCCCATTGCAATGGCTTAAAAGAACTGCAATATGCTCAAATGCAGTAAAGTCTCTTCCTTTTTGAATTAGTTTTATATTCCAATGAATGGAAACAAATTCATCCTTCACGAATGCCTCAAAAGTCTTTTTGACTGCATTAAACATTTTAGTGCGGACTTTTTTGATGGTCCGGTTGCTTGTGCTTGTACTCAACACAAAATCATTGTTGCCACCGCTTGATCTCACGATAGAAGCAAAAACATCATTGAAGGCATTAGATGATAATTTATGACGGTCGACTGCAGCAACAATATCTGGTGAGTTGAGAATTCTTCTAGGAACTTTCAATTCAATAAAATCCGGCTGTTGCTTGGTACCATGAAGAAAGCAAATTATCTTCAAAATCCGAGGAACTTCGATTAGTTTTCAGTAATGACGTTTTGCTACTAGCACTTGAAAAACTCTGAGAAGCATCAACTGTTTTCCTCAACAGTTCTTGCTCAGCTTCAAATGTTTTTCTTCTTTTTTTCTGTCAGCTCTTTTTTAGACGGCAGTCGTTTCAGTTGTTTGGCTGGTTTAAGGTCTTTACCTCCAAACTTACTTTTGCGAGGTCCTTTCTAATCATCAATAAAGAGATAATCTTCAGCAGACAGATTCTTATCAATATCCTTCTTTGATATGTCAAAAAGTTTATCAACGCACATATGCCATTTTTCCTGATGCTTTACAACAGATTTAGGGTCTTCTGCTCGTTTCAACATCTCGTAAAGATCACTGAACTTCTTCAAAACCCTATTTCTACTCAAGCAACAAGTATAGCCCGAAGTTGCACTTTGCGCAACCATTTCCACACCGCAATTATTTCATCATACGTTGCACTCATTGCTTTTTTTACAGAGTATCTTTTAAAAATTAAGTGATAATAAAAGCGTTCAACAACATCTTGATTTGTAGGAAGTATTTTTCCCACAAAATGGCTCATCTCTTTCTCTTTCCACCCCACTCTTACTGCGAATATCTTTTCTTAATTCCATTTGTTAAGATCATATAAATCTACGTATCCTTTTAACCTGCGTAAAATTAAATTGCGTTTAATCCTACAACCTTTGCCAATTACAATGCAAAATGTCATGAATGATCACAATCTGCGTAAACTTAAGCAAACATTTTAGCAGCCAGATTCAACTTATGATAATATATAAATTGCCAAAGAAGCTGTTTTTATTTTCTGTTGTCTGTGCGATCTTTGCTAGTTATTTGTTTTAGCACATTAGTCTGCTCTAGTACTATCATTCATTATTTTTGTAAACCTTTTAACTGCAATAGTTTGGTTATCTCTGTGCTTACTCTGGCAATTGGCTCCCAAACAAACTGATAAGTAGCATTCTATGAACTTAAACTGGAAACTTTACTCCATACTATTAAGTAGCACTTGTCACATTTAATAACCAGTGTGACTACTGTACCACTAAAATTAACGACTCTCACAATTTAAGATATAAGAGTCCAACACCCGTTCATGAAATTTATTGTTTAGGTTAATTTGTTTCTTTGCGGTAAAAAATGTTCTAAACACTTCGTAAATCTACTTTTTTCAACAATTTATCTTTGAAATTTGTCGAAAGTTATGTCGAATTTTCAAAATCCTGTTTTTTGTCCAGATTTTTATTTTTTCTAAGTTTGTTTTATTGCTACAAATACTATTCATTTTTTTATACTTTAGCGTAATGTGTATTGGTATTTTACAAATTTCAAGTGATCGCATGGTCTTTTAGGGCTTCTGGTTTGGGAGGTATGGTTGATTTTGTGTTTTGGTCCCCCTGCGTTGCCCTACGCAAAACTTTGAAGTGAATTCACACGGTCAATGCTTTACCAAGAGAGCTTAAATTTTTTGTGGAGTCTTTTGTCAAGAATTGGAACCAATCTAAGGTGTGACCTCCAAGTTTTGAAAAAAGTGTATTTTTGAACAGCTCTAGTGTACAGCTTAGATCAATGCTGCTAAGCTCAATTTTGGAGGTCGTGAAAAAATTGGTTTCATAATTATAGTAAATTAAATCGGAACCACAGCAAAAATAATCATAAAACAGATGACCGCTTTAATCATTAAATTCATAAATAGAGTATGCAGAGACTGCCTTTTTAATTGGTAACAAACACGTTTTATATTATAAATATCTGGGTCATTACTCGGAGAAACTGGTTACTTTAGTAAGCTTCGATATTTGGGACCGCAAATCATGTGTTTTGCTTCTAAAGAAAAATTATAGGTTAAAATATTGTAATTCTGGCAGAGCTAAGTACCCGGATCCTTGCAGCCATGCCAAAAAACTCGAGCTTGAGCTGGAGCCGGAGCTGAATCTGACCTGGTGGAGCTGGAGTCTAAGCTAAATCTGGAACTCTCGTGGAACCGGAGTGAATATTTTAGTCGGACATGGAGTTTGACCTGGGGCCACAGCATAGCTCTACCAGCCCCCATTCTTGAGCAGCACTTCGATAGTCGCCGAACGAAGGATCTTGACCACTTGCTTCACTCGAAGCTCTACTTGTTATCTTCAGAGCCGTCTGGTAGGCTGAGGTCAAGGTGCCATTTTATGCAAGTCTCACTCTATTGATGAAGCTAGCTGATCTTGACAACAGCGTAACACATTGAATACAACAAGTATATTTCACGGAATGGAACAGTTTCACCAAAACACGTCGTGATTTCATGTCCAACCCTCGTTGCAGACCCAAAGGACTATGTTTAGACCGGCTCCTGTGGGTCAAACTCAATCGACTGTTAACGGGGTTCGTTTGTTTCTTTTCGAGGATCCACAAATGGTAGCTGCCTCCCTCTCTAACATGCAAGTGTGGCGCAGAACAGTAAACTGCGGATCGCTTTATCCTGAAGTGTTCTATCTACAAAGCATTCTATGGAGCCCAGGTCTGAAATCTTCGATGAAGATTGTAACATTAGGTCATCAACTACCTTCCCAAAAATCTCGTTGGAGAAATAGCGGTCTTAAACAAAAAATAACAACATCTAATATAACAGGAGAAACATTGTTTCATGGTTGTTGCCGCCTAAAGCAAGAGCCACTACTTATAGGAATTCGTACTCTGCATCGTTACGAAGAAACGATTTGTGTCATAGTTGCGATTACCAGTTATTGGGGGCCAGTCGTGTGACACATGACAGGATTAGCCTAGTAAGCTTTCATAATGACTAGGCGGGTAAATCGTCGATGAATGAATTTTATTTTGAAAATGCGATAAAAGCAAATACTATTAATAGAAATCGGAGAAAGGATTTGGGCGACAAGCCCGTTATCATCATTGGTTTCAAAAGCACGACGTCATAGGCTATAGGCTAGCTTTTAAGCTGAGTTAACACTTTACCGACTCATCAAGATTGCAAGCTTGTTGGTCTGAATTACACGCTTGAAGTGAATAATTTGCTAAATGACAAAAATCGCTGCCGAAACAACTTAAAAGTCTGTGTGGTTGCGATTGAGGAGATTTTGAATTGACCTTTTCAATTTTTTTGTGCTTTTTGTTTTATTTGCATTGGTGGGATGTTGACCAATACTGCATTTTATCTTGCACCTTACAAATCATGCTATAGCAACCACTGGCGTATTAAGAAACTCATGTTTGAGGGCTGATTGAGGCCTTTTATGAAGACGAAGATTAACATTTTAAAAGCGAGACTTTTGCCCAACTTGCTTTTCAAACAGACGTGAAAACTTTTGTTTAGAGATAAATTTTTTTGTTGCAAGATTTTTGTCCAATTTCTCCTCCTCAGAAACATGACGATGTTTTTCTCTTCACATTCTTTGTTACAATGCAATCGCATGGGGATCTATCACCCTTTATCAACCCCTTCTAAAGACGCCACTAGTAAACACATTGAATTTGTTTATTTTAGGTTGATCGTCGTTCTCATTCTCCACGCAGAGCATCAGATTCCGTGGAACACATTATTCAGGGAGCTACAATTCTACGTGATATAATTGCTGGTGTGACGAGAAAGTTTCCCAGGTGGCCTCGTTTCTACCAAATTAGGAGAGGAATTTCTGCGTAAAACTTTGGAGTGAAAAACGTCTGCAACATTCGTGGAATCGATATTGGTACCCCTGGCAACAATTACTCTTGTGATGTTCTGAATCGCAAAGCGCAATTAGAAAAATATGCTGGTTATTAAAGCATTGCTGCTGTTAAACAAGGCTGACTTAAATTTTGTTATGATGGCAATAGATTAAGCTAGAGCAGATTGAATTTGCTAGCTTTAACGACGCGTTTTAGATTGTGTTTACAATTGTAGTCATGTCATACAAAAAGCAAAGCAATCTAAAATGTACTCCAGCAAATTTGTGACATCATAACGAATCATTGGTCTGTATACCTTGCTTTACTTTAACCATATAAATATGTATGTATGAGTATATGTATTTCATTTTAGCCCATAAACGCACGAAACAAAAAAACGATAGCAAAAGAGAAAAGGGAAACGACGGCAACACGACATACTTTACGGCATGGGTATCAAATATGGAGAAAATTGTGGATAATAGCATTGCCATTGCGCCTGACACAAAATAAACCAAAACAAAAGATTGCATAGCTTGATTAGGCTAAACTTACGCAGTATTACAAAACGTCACATAGGCTGCAAGACAATCATAGATTGCCACTAACCTAATCAACAATGTGACTGTAATAAGGAAAGCTGTCATGTGACATGTTCTACACTTAGCCCAAAGGGCCAAGTGTGACCTGAAAGTTACCAGAATTACGAGATTGCTTCTTCGTTTCTCAAGGAAGAATCCTGTCGTCGTTTTCTGTTTCAACTCGTAGATGCACACCCAGGATACTGATTGCCAAACAACGCAAAAACAATTGTATGAACTAAATTTTATGCATTGTATTGGTTTAGTTTAGTTTGTGCCATTGTAGCAAGCGGTTTACGAGCAAATTTAGTCTACAATACTAATAGATAGAGTTTAATTTTTGATCTACAGCAATAAAAATAAAAGAAAACTTTGCCTACTAGCAACATTTAATCTTTCTCTAACATTTAACCACACCTTAATGTGGAGATCACTTGCTATAAGTTGCTAGAAGCAGTAGCACAGTCAGAATGTCCTGAAAGGGGAGGGGCAAGATTTTTTTGAAGAACGTAGATAAATTTTAGTTGTTTTTAGCGGACGATACGGACTTTGCACAACTTTGTTAAAAATGACCGATTTTGCACAAATTGTTTTGCAATCTTGCTTTGCGTTACATCACCAAGGTGGTAGCTTCTGGAGCAAGGCACCGTAATGTAACAAAGCCAGACCGGAAATTTCGTACGTTTATAAAGCACACAAAGACTCCGTTCTGAACTGGTTTTATCAACGCACATCTTAATATAGCCTATAAGCTCGAGATTTGTATCATTTCGACATTATATCTCATAAAGTGGCCAAGGCCATGCAAGACTCTATTCATGGTGTAGTCCTTTATATTATATGTTTCACCTAAGTTTTTAGATGTGTTTTCTAAAGAAAAAAAACAAAAAAGTATTTTACTTCCATCTTTCTGTGATAGTACTAATGTATTTCCATTTTTACACCAGTTCTCTCATGTGTTTTCCAAAATAGATGGTCTTTTAACCAAGATCGTTTATTACTATTAGTTCCCGATTTTCTAAAGGATTGTAGTGAAATCCCGGATACTAGATCAATTTTACAAAATCGTTAAGATCAATGTTAAACTTACGAAAACGTCAGGGAAAATCCAAATGGATGGCAATCATAGCGTAAACAAATCACTACGCCAGCTGCCTGCATCTTACCAAAATTTTGCATTGAATTTTCACTCTCCAAGTTTACTATATTGTTTATCTCCATTACTATCAAGCAATACTTGACATTACTCAATTCTGAAGAGCTACTACAACAGTTTACCGTTGCATCTTATTGACCTAGGCCCATTGTTGCTTTTTGATGCTGATCTCTGGCACAACAGGCCCAATAACTGTCAATTAACTACCGCTTAGGGGCTATTCAAATATCATATGAAGCCTCAAGAGGGAGAAGGGAGAAAGCAAAACCGTTGCATTGGTGTATTATGGAAGGAGAATAACAGATATGGTTGTATGACAGACTTACAATTATATTTAAAAGAATTAGCTTAGAATTTTCAATTGTTTGATTGAACAGGCTTTTTGTGGTAAATCTAAATAATTACAGTTTACTGGAGTACTCTTTATTGTGACGCGTCTCAAGAGGGTAGAGGGGTGTACAAAAACGTTATAGAGCGTCACTTGGGAAAGGGAGATTAAAAATTCGTGAAATAACGTTGTATGATTTGTAAACAATCCCTTATTACAAATTCTTAATTTCCCTATCTATCGATAGGGAATAAAATAAGAAAGCAGTAGTTATTTTGAACACTTCGCCAGACAGAGAGACTTATGACGTTTCAAAGATATCAGATAGTACATCGTCATCCTTTTGTATCAAGAAAACCATTGAAGGCATAAAGCGCTGGTGTCAAAGCTCGGGCATGAAGCGCCACTAAACAACACCCAACCAATTTCGTGTTGGTGTTTGTTGTTTTGAACACAATACAAACTGTGTCAAAAGAAGCGCCCTGACCCATGCCTCCCTTTAGGTGCGTTCCTGACTTGAAGTGTGCTCGTTGCTACTACACACTGCCTGTACCATTTAGTTTTTGTCTGTAACGCGGTGCGATAGACTGAGCGTGAAACTGTTAGCGGTAAGTTTGCGAGTTCAGCTTTCAAAACGTTATCTGAGCGCCGTAAGGTCGAGCAAAACCGTCGTCTGATTTCAAGTTTATGCTTCGAGACCAAACTACGGCTTTCGCTAACCGCAGTGCCCACAATGACATCTACAGGTGGTCATCAGGAAATTGGCAATGAAAAGCTGCGAAGCAACCACGCAGAAAGGGCCTCCAAGTCTGCAGCTCAATGATTGGTTTCATATTTATTTTGTTGCTCTAAATACGCTCGATGGTTGTGTAAGCTTGCTCTGCTTTGGCAGAACTTGGCGCGGCAGTGTTTAGTGTGCGGTAGTAGCGAAGGGAACAAATCCAATGTTTTGTTACCAACGTAATGCAAGTGGCAAGTTATTAGTATGCTTCTATCAGCGCTAGTTCGTATCTTGAGTTTAGCCGATAAACAATGGATAGCTTTTGCCTTTGATATTGCCAGTCTATGCTAGTATTGACACCGCACAATTCAATAATTCGCTTGCTTAGTTGTAATCATTTCTTGGTGTGAATGGATTTTATTTTTAAGAGATCTTATCATCACTCTTTAAACCTAGTAATAAATAGGTCTAGATACGCTAAGCAAGTCGTGTTTGATGGATATGATATCGCTAATTTAATAATATTTCTGTCTCCTACTCGATACAATATTCATGTCCTGCAAGTTGGCGTGTGCTCGTGTACTGAAGACCTCTAGTGAGAAAGCTATTTGAGAGACAGGATCTCCCAAATAGAAAAATCGGTCAGCTCGTATAATGGTTTCCTCACTGCAACAAGCTGTTCATCCACAGGGTGAGCCACTGAGTCACATTCAAGATTCTACAAAACGATTAAATGAATTTCTTCACTAGCTACTAACGTTTCCTCCCAACCAAATCAGCCGCTCTGCAATAATCAAGAATATTCAAGTGGCTACTACTTAGCTGCCCCCTCCCTTCCATAAACAAATTGTTAGTAAATTATCGTACTTAACGCAAATATTGAAGTTGTGTAACCTTATCGGTGCTAAGATAGTTATCTAGCCTTGACACACTTTTTTAAGTTACCTATTTTTCTGAGTCGTTTTGTCAAGGGTATGTTCAACCTAAGACTAAGAATAAAAGGAGAAACAAGAATATACGTAATATTCTTTTAGTTGGCATGATGGCGACATCATATGTTTGTACTACAGCTGATCTAAAATTAGGAAAAGGAGTAATATCGCTTCTCGTTCCGTTATGTCTGGGATCGTATAGTTCCTCAACCCAATTTTAAAAACCTAATATCCATTGACGTCAACTTTGAAACCTAATTGCAATAGTGCTTGATTAAATGGCTCTAGATTTCATGCAATACAATAACCAATGTCATATTTTTTTTAATGTCATGTAATACTATTATTAGCGCTGATGTAAAAAAAAAGTTGTCCCTGTGGATCGATCAGCCCTGGCCATTACAATGCTTATCACCCCCCCAAAAAAAAAAAATTGATTTCTTGATAATTTCGATATGGGTGTGTTTGAAATTGGTAATTGCATTACTCGATTTTGGAGCGACAATTTTTGAAGCCCGGGTGTCAAGTATTTTTGACTAGACACAATTTTTGACTTGACACCCGGGCTTCAAAAATTGTTGCTCCAAAATCGAGTAATTAAAAAATTCCTCAATTGCAGTAGTTGTCACAAAAAATTACTTAAACCTTATTGAGGCTTTTTCATAGTAACGCCACAATGGGAGGATGCCCCTGGTAATACTACTGATTGTAACTGATCTAAATTTTGAAAATATTGATGCGGTCAAACCGGATTTTGACGTCAGCTTAAATCCTTCCATATTTTACTCATCTAACCCTGCCGGCGTATCTCGCTCCGTGGCTTTAATCCGGTTTCTGTCATCGCTGTATTTGCATCGAATGTCTCCCTGAAACTTTTTTTTTGAGTTTTGCCGAATTTCACTATGTAATTGAACACGCACCCTAAGCATTTGTATTTTCTACATTTTGAAGCGGACTGATTAGTTGTCTTTCTAACACAGCAAAAAAATGTAGCACAATTCTTTTCGCGAAAGCCAAAATTTAATGTTGCTATTTTGACCATATCACAAAAATGCTTTGAAGAACTAGTGTAAGCTAGTCTCATACTAGTTTGAAATCAATTACGGTAAAGAGTAAAAACAAGTATGGGTGTTTAACAAAGCATAGTAAAATGCAGCACATAACAAGTTATCATGTTTGTGTTGGTCTAAAAGCAGCTTTTCGCAAAACAAGACGCTTTAAAAGCCATGATCTTTCAAGTACTGTTGACGTTTCAAAACATCACTGGAGTAGTTGCGTCCAAAGGTAAGGTCATCTATTCCTCCAATGCTGTGAACGTTGTTCACTCCACAGTTGTAAGCAGCTATTCCCCCTTGAATCTGCTTGTCACGTGGCCATCCCGGAAATTTCCTCGTCACATCATCAATACTTTGTTTTAGAATTCTAACGGCCTGATTGATATGTCCCTGTGAAGCAGGCCCTGATTTGTCAATTGTGTGCCAACGCTTGTCAATCTAAAATAAACAGATTTAATATCACAGCATCGTCCAGCGACAAAAACAAATTACATTTCGTATATAGCAAGCCAGCTCTTATTTTGTTATCAGTTTTGTGCAGAAATCAAACAAAAAAATAATTATTTCAACTTATCAACCGCAATAGAAGCATAGAGTTTGAGAGATCACGAAACGACTCTATATGTCGTCGAGTATGCAGTTACTATTACGTAGCCCAACTTTATTGATGTATCAAGCAATAATTGGAACCAAAACATATCTCAAGCAACGATTTCATCGGGCAATAACCTGCTTATCACAATACGCTGAAAATAGAATTTAGAATTGAGGGGGGGGGGGGGCCAAAAATTTCAGTGTTTTATATAACTTGTTACTCACACCAGTTATGTAAAGTACACTTCTTTGGACAGTTATTATTATGCATTTATAAAATACAGGAGTTGCTGGTTACCAATTAGCTATTTTCAAGACGATCTCCTATTAGGAAGATCTGTCTCTAGCATCGAGGTAAAATAGAAACTTTTGTTCAAAAATGATCACCAACATCATACAGTACCAAACAGCAATCTATCACATCATCTCAATAACCCGCGATCGGTTTCGACCTTTTTGGGTCTCATCAAGCGGGTGAAATAAACACTCAATAATAAATATGCTGATAAAACAAATTTGCCATTGGGTGCAAAAAAAAATGCAGCACAAAACAATATGATGCAGCAATACCTATATCATGGCGGTCATATTCAAGGACACACACATGACATGGACAACAAGTCACATCGGCAAGCTCCAACAGGGGTGTAGCATCATTATCAAAACTTATCATTTTATAAAATACAGGAGTTGCTAGTTTCCAATTAGCAATTTTCAAGACGATCTCCTATTAGGAGGGATCTGTTTCCAATATCAAGGTAAAATTGAAGAATTTGCTCAAAAATGATCACCAATATCATACAGTATCATACAGCAATCTATTACATCATCTCAATAACCCGCGGCCGGTTTCGACCTTATTGCGTTTCATGAAGCGGCTGCAAAAACACTCAATAATAAACATGCTGATAAAACAAATTTGCCATTGGTGCAAAAAAGATCTTGATAATGATCCCACACCCCTGTTGGGGCTTACCGATGTGGCTTGTTGTCCATGTCATGTGTGTGTGTCCTTGAAGGTGACCGCCATGATATACAGTAGGTATTGCTCTATCATATTGTATTGTATTGCATTTTTTTTGCACCCAACGGCAAATTTGTTTTATCAGCATGTTTATTATTGAGTGTTTATTGCACTCGCTTGATGAGATCCAATAAGGTCGAAACCGATCACGGGTTATTGAGATGATGTAATAGATTGCTGTATGGTACCATATGATGTTGGTGATCATTTTTGAGCAAATGTTTTTATTTTATTATGTACTAGCCGGCTTTGCCGGCGTCACCCGGCAGAGGCCCTCCGTCAGTAACGTCGGGATTGAGGGTGTCGGTTCAGCCGGCCAAGCCGGCTTCACATATCAGGCTTTTGTATGAAGGGTTACCAAAAGTTTATGTGTTTTCTGCACATAAGATGTACACGACTTTTTGTACTTCTTTTCCTTATAGAATATCTCATTTCAAAATCCTGGCTATGCCTTAGGTCTGTGTGCTCTGTTCATTGCTGACACGAACCCAAGGGAGCTTTTCGTTTCCCTTGGAAGTAGGAGACACATTTCTGATATTAAGCTATTCTAAAGCAAAAGGAAAAAAGTGTCTTTCGTGTGGTGCGATTTGACACAGTGTTGCTGTTTTCTTTTGATTTCACCTTAAACTTTCTCAAGTCCTCGCTGGCTACGTATTATGTAGCACGTTCTTTTTTCCCTACTTGACGTGCCCTGGGAAGTTTAAAGTGTCCTTGCTTTTCCTCAAATCTTTGGTTTGACCCTGGTAGCTCTATAAAGCTATTATAAAGCAAAATACCAATAATATGTTCCATGTGGTGTGATTTAACACAGTGACCATTGTTAATTTTAATTTCGCCTGAAACTTTCTCAAGTCCCTGCTGGCAACGCATTATAATTCATATTTGTTTTTCCTTGCTTAGGTATGCTCATAGAATTGAAATAAGTTCTTGCTTTTCCCAAATTTTCAGATTGGATTTCGGCAGCTCTATAAAGCTATTATCAAGCAAAATAGAAAAATGTTTCTCCTAAGTATGGTGAGATTTAACCCCGCCAGACCATACCATTATCCGTTCCGATTTAAAACGTGTCAAGTAGTGCAGGTCCGCTAGCTTTACCGTACAAACATTTGTTAAGAGCCACAACAAAATGTTTTACTAAATATAAGCCATAGCTCCTGTACATGTAATGGTGATCATGTTGGTTTATTAATGAAGACTGGAAGTATTGAAAAAAAAAAAGAACGATCACACAAACTACTATTCGTAATTTTTAAAAAAGTAGAAAAAGGGGGAGATGAAACATAGTCAAAATTGATGGCGTCGCCCAAATGGTGGTCGTTTTGACTCATAAAGAAATGAGCTGTTTGGCGGTAGGCATGTTCGACGATTTGGTGGGCCCGCTTTCGTATTAATATTCCGGACATTAAGATTTTTGCCTGCGCTGTTTGCTTTAATTCGGCTTTGGCATGAAAAAGGACGCTATCTTTCTTTAAGTCATACGACCTATTGCAATAGGCGCCTATTAAGCTCTTTTCAAACAAAAACATTTCCTCTTAATCCAGTGTTACAGATTGATGCTATTGTTGTTTAATTTTGATCTTTTCTAAAATTTGGAACTTTATTACATTTAACTTTGCCCCAAATGCAGACCTCCCCACTTTTAAATGAAGATTAGTGTTTTGTACCGATATCCTTGCAATTACAAATATCAGTAATGAGCTTTACCATTTATGTTTGCTATCAAAATGATAGTGAATAATTTTGCTGCCAACTGCTGTTCTTACTATATAGTGGCAAGCATTGCAATGGCATTTAACATTATGACCTCACAATGCGTTTTGAGCCATTATTATTAGGATCGCTACTTACCACTTTTTCGTTACTGTTGGCAAATTAATATAAACTAACGTCTCTGACTGCGTGCATGTTCCTTGGCCCTTGCATAAACGCCGCCATGCAAAGAGCAAATAATTCAAAATGTAGCACCCACAGTTCAGTTATAGCAGTAGCGGGAGCCCCCATTAATAATGTCGAGGTTAAGAACATCAAATCAGCTGGCTGCTGCGGTAGCCTTGCCCAATTGCAAAATAACTTGCTTCAACATTTAGATCATGTGTAGCTCAACACTTACATGTTGTTGCAAACGATAAGAAAGGACCATCTTTACTCCCTCGTCTTTTTCTTGAGTGATAACCTAGTGTTTTGGTTGGTGTAGGATACATATTAAAATTTGTAGACTTTGAGTCTTTTGAATATTTTAATTGATAGTGCCAAAGATCCATGCTATCGAGAAAGAATACCCGAAACGTACCAAAGGACTTAGTTTTTCTAGAAATTGCAATTTTGTAAACTGCAGGCACTGAAATTTTGTGTGTTTTTAACTGATTGACTAGATTTCATAAACATTTGGAGACTTCAGTTTTTGATGGATCTTTTTGAAAACGTCTACAGACAATGCAAAAGAACCACGCTTGTGAGGAAAGGTAGTCAAAATGCACCTAAAAGCTAACTTTGTCTAGCAATTGCAAGTTTGTTAGCTTTAGTAGGATAGTTGTTCAACCAAAAATGAAACATCATGTATGGCAACCAATTTCTGATCAGCCATAATAAACTAATCCTTAGCCTCAAGTAATTGGAGTCACATATTACTGGAAAGGAAATTTTCTAAGCTTTCAAAGGACAGTCATTGTTAGTACTTTATTATAACATTTTTGTATTAAAGTGATCTGTTTTTACTGAGCTCACTACTTTCAGAAGAGATAAAAAGTTACACCACAGGTCTTAAAGCTCAGTTTTTTCTGTAAAAAAACTAATATTAATTGTACGTATTGTATACTATCGGAATCGTATCAAAATAACCTTAAATTTGTTGAATAAAGTTAGAAAATTGGTTGAGAAATGAGGTCACAAATTAGTTTTTTAGTAAACTGGTTTTGCAAAAAGGTTGCAATTTTTAAAAACATCTTGATATTATGATCTGCGGTAGCGAAGATTTGTGTTAATCGTACGAGATATATTATGACATCATAGAGCCAGTTTAAGCGTGCAAGGGAAAAAGCGAAGAAAAAAATGCATAGATGGCTTAAAGTGCTTAAATAAAGAAATGCTCGTAGCATTGTCAAATAGGCTTTAATTGTTGTAAAGTTGTTTTTATCAAAAGCAGCTCATTAATATCTCCTAAAAAAACGTTTAAACACGTTTGTGCGATGAGCACTTTTTGAGATAGAACAAAAAACAGATTGTTCAATGAATCGTTGATTGTGACGTCATTTTAGACCCCAAACAAACGAAATTTTCGAAATGTGGTAAGTCGGAAACTGGTTTTTGTTTGAGCAAAAAGCGATTGTTTTTTGTCTAGTAATGCAAATTCTAAAAAAATTTTTTGGGTTATGACGTCTTCATGACGTCACGAATACTCTTATGACACTCACCAGGGGGTGGTGATCAATCGTGTCGAATTTGATTCTTGTGCCTGTAGTCGTTTCAGAGGAGTTAAAACAGACAGACACGCAGACAGAATTGCGCTTTATATATTAGATGTTTTGTATTCGCTAAATGTCGAAAATGACTGGGTCGCGATAAGCTTGCTGAAGGATTTTCTTACTTGTGCGCTGTGCTTGATAGTATATTCAGCTTGGATGATTTAGTGTTGGGGTTATCGTCTATTTACGTAACTAAACTAAACAAACAAACTAAACGATGTATTAAAACTTAGTTGTTATTGTTGTGATTACCCTCCTCTTCCTCTGGATGGAGGTACGACACGAACGGCAATTCAGGTTTATGCTGTCAACTTAACTGAAATTAGGCCAGGGGAAAGATGGCAGCCCATTTCGAACCAGTCTTAAAACTTTGCCGTCTAGTTAGCTAGGAAGTTTACCGTGTGTTGTTTGTGTAGTTTTAACCGGATTTGAATGGATAGTCCTGGCTGCTAGGACATAACAACGTAAGCAATTAACTTGACTTGTCGACTAGTATGGCTTGTTAGGTTGTTACTTGCTGCTTTTTGCTGAATTGCTTTGTTGGTTCCTTGGTGCTTGTTGCTGAATTGGTTTGTTGATTCCTTGGTGGTTGTTGCTGGGTACTTTGATGCGAATTTAAACAATAATTGCCTTCTTATTACTTACTGACTGGTTGTTAATTTGTCACCAGCTTACAGGTACAGTTTCAAACAAGAACAGATTAATCGTTTACAGGAGCGCTAAATTTAACGTTTGGACTACGTGTTGAGTCTGGAGTCGGAATTGCGCGTAGACCTTACAATACTGTTTAGACTCATCGTTACGTAGGGCGTAAGCTAATTTTGCTTCTGGTCTGTATGCTTGCACGGTCAAACAAGAGTTTGATCAAAAGAATTGGGACAACGAAACAAAACGCCATGTTGTGATCAAGAGGTTTTCAGTTCGATACGCACCGAGTGACGGCTGTAGCAACCCGTAATTTCAAAACAAGTCTGAACACAAATGGTTCTATGTAAAGGTGCAAAAATTTTGTTGTGCCTGAGAAAATCAGTGATCATTTACCAGGAATATCTCGTACCTGCATTATTCCATAAGCATTTCCATTGTCTCCCCATCCTTGATGGTCCAGGGTTAAGCCTCCGTCGCTTTCACGACTGGCTATAGCTGAAAACATAATTGAACTGAAAAATGAAGCCTAGGTTTTCTTCATCAGCCAATACAATACACACTGCCACTGTACAAGAGAAATTGCAATCTAAATGCCTAGCAAACAAAGTAAAGCCAAAATACTAGTAAAAGTAAAACAAAAGCATCTGCAGATCCTCAAACTTGCAACAACATGAAATTTATATCAAGGGTAGATGTCGTAACCTCCCGATTGCAAGACTGAGCATAAAGCTTCTTAATTCACTCCTGGTCATTTAGTTTTAAATATTAGCTAAACTACAAGAGGCATTACCGGAGGTGAAGAAGAAGAAGAAGAATATATAAACATACAAGCACACACGCGCGCGCAAGTGAAAATTGGTAAGGTGCAAAAGTTATCGAACCATAATTCTCAAAGACGAGCACTACCTCGAGCGGTTAAACCAACGAACACCGAGATCTATGCTCGGTGCTTAGCGCGAATGGATGAATGCAAAGAAAAAGTAAGCAAGTTGGCATGTTGTGCACTGGGAAAAGGCACTTAACGGGATTCCTTCACCTTTACGCGTCAAACAACCCTTGGCTGTTTCTGAGTCTAATTAATCGTAAGAAAATTGAGCATTAGCTCATACGAATAAGCGAATTGCTGTGCGAGTAAAAAATTCGCAAAATCTTCAGTATCTTCAGTCATGACCTTATAATCGCTCGTCTATTGAACATTGCCTTTAAAGTTTAGCCCAGGTGTGAGCCGCCTTTTTTTTGTCGCGGACTAAAAGTAATCTTTGCAAGATTTCGGCTGATTGATTTAATTTTTCACTAATAAATTCGGTTTTTGCACTGATTTTGTGGTATTAAGCAATCTAAATAGCGATAATTTTAAGCCTTAAAAAAATTTTTTGGCCGTAGAAAATTCTTGAAAAGCAATTTACGTAATAACCGAGATCCACCAATTAAGGAATTGAAGCGCACCTTAATCAATTTATCAAATGCGTTCAACAGATAACAGGAAGTGAAACGCCTGTAGGGTTGGTTGTGAATGTAGTAATGGTGACAACGTTGATATTTTTGGGGGTAAAGGAAAATGTGTGCCAGGTGGATTCCATCGATGTTTAACAAGAAGATGGAAGACCAAAGGTTGACTCTCACTCAGAAGCCATGTGAGACCAAAAGAAATACATTTCCAGAATGAATTATCACTGGCAATAAAATTTCTTCACCCATTACAAGCCGAAATTTAAGCAACAGACAACGAAATAGTATTATTTGCACTCTCTATCTCAACAAAACAGTTTGCAGAGTGTATGATCACTTTTGGCCTGTCAATGCTGCCACCAGGGGTTGCCTACTTCGACTTGTGGGTTTTTATTTCGGGCTTGGACTAGCCGTTTTTACACAACATAAAGACTAAGTTAAATGTAGTATGAAATGATAATTCTTTTGCACCAGACATAATCAGCTAAGGGCTGATATTATTATTCACAATTGTTTTTTTTCTTGAAAGGGAGGTTGCATGTTTAAAACCACTGGTTTGTGTTTAGAAGGCATGCTTCAGGTGTTACTAGTCAAAAAGCAGAGTTTTATGTCGAACTTAATGGTACTTGTACAATGAAGTTAAATTCGGGCTTGCCTAAAATGGTTCATAAGTCCATTACTCATGCTGCAAAATCCACCCTAGGTTTATAGACCCGATGTTTTCGTCATTTGTTGACCTATCAGGGCGACCAAAAGACGGGTTATGGGCATAGGCGTACGAAGTGGGGGGTCCGGGGGGGCACTGGCCCCTCCTGGTTGTAAAAATTTCGGGCAACTTTTAATTTTTCGGGCAATTTGAGTAAGTGTGCATACATTTTGGCCGAAAAATTTGTCACCGCAATAGCGTCCCCAAAAAAAAAAAAGGTCAAAACCTGTTTGGACACACGTTTGGTGGCATATTTAGGCCAAAAGTGATGGAAAAGGTGCAGCGAAACAGTTGATGACCTTTTTTTTTTTTTTTTTTTTTGGAGATGTCATCGCAGTGAAAAACTTTTCGGGCAAAAATTTGGTGCCCCCCCAAATGGGTTTGAGGTCATACGCCCATGGTTATGGGAACGGTAGGCTACAACAACGCTGTCACTGACTCAGTAAAAATACGGATCACCACAGCTGTCACAGATTTTTAACAGCGAAGACTACAGACCCTTTTTCATTGGAGGCAAGAAATCATTGAAAATGGTGGTAATCAGAGATGGTCAAAGTAGCCTAAAAAATCTACTTGAGTAAAAGTATTTTTACTTTCCCCGAAAAACACTACGTAGCAGTAGAAAGTAGTAACATAGACATTTGCTTGAGTATAAGCAAAAAAGTAGTCGAGAATCAAACTACTGTACTAATATAATAAAATTAAAATGTTGTTTCATTTTTTTGCAGTTTCGTCCTATCACTTGGTAGTGGGTAATAACATGGTTTAATACAGATACGTATTTAGGGGAAAGAAGCATTAAAGCATCCAGATAAAAAGTTGGTTGGGGCCAAAAATATGCTTTTTATTCCTTAATTGGTCTTTTTTGGGGGATAGTTGTTTTGTTGCTGTCGTTTGTCACTTTTTTGAAGAAAAATAACCTTTTAATGAGGCATCTACATATTGTAGTCGTTTTACTTGAAAATAGCTTCTTAATTACTTTAATCAAAGCCAAAGAAAAATTTACACAGGGGTACATACTGTTGTAACAAATCACTGAATCCGCCCTGCAGGCTGCCAACCATTGGTTTCCAGAGACAATAGCATATTAAAAAGTACATTTATTCCAAGGACGCCTTTTTTGTCTTTGTCCACAAAGCAAATATAATCAGCTTAATTAGGGTTTACACAAAAAATCAGCTTAATTTGCCTTTTGCACCCTTCTTCTTTCAAATATCTCGATTGCGCTAGTAAGTTTGGACCCCCTGCGCATCTTAGGACGTTTAGGCTTCAATTTAGTTAAACCTCAGTCAAAACACGAGGTAAACGAACTAATGACAGCAACATGATTAGCCAAGCAATTTCGCTATTTTCTACACCACTTAAGCTGATTTTAAATACCCGCTTGTACAATTTTCTTGCGCTCAAAACACAGAACAACATTTAAAAAATGATACCAGCAAGAAGCGTTTTATCAATTCCTGTGAGTCGTTCCGCTTCAGCGAATTTATGTTTCAATCCTTTCAGTATGTTGAAATCGCTGTGGGTCATATTAAAACAAACAAAGTCTTATGCAACTACAAAAAAGTAATGCTAAAAAATTTAAATCATGGATGGCATCAGTCAGTATTCATTGGTAACACCTGTGATGGGCGAGATACTTGAAGTTTAGTTTAAATTGATACCGAGACTTTTTAGCATATCTATGGGCTATTGATACTCGATACATTATTGTGAATTTAAATCGTTATAGATATCGATACACTATCGCCGACACAAGTGCTTAGATACATTCTTATTTTGTGTAAAAGCGGCCGAAATGGCCGTATGTGTCTGCTAGGTGCTGTAGACAACTTGTATAGTGAGGTTTTGTAAGCCTGTCATCGAACTCCGCAGCAATCTAAAAGTTAACCAAATTACGAACAGCAAGTTTCATTTAATTTAAGAGTTTAGTAAAAAGAACTTGCCACATCAAGTCGATAATTTGATATCAGACGGTCTCGTGTTTGCACCTAGCACCTTTGGCTCAGCTTACCTCCTCCAAATCACTGCGCAGCGGGTTCCGGTCTGTCATATAGGTAATTTCCACTACTACATCAAGCCAGCTTTGTTTACAACTGAAGGGTGGTCGCAAGTGGTTGCATAATTACAAACAACTAGCCGGCTATACTGGCGTCACCCGGCAGGGTCCCCATCAGTAATACCGAAGTTAGCAATATCGGTTTATCCGGCTTTACCCGATAAATAGTTGTCAAAACAGTTACAAAAAGTTTATGTTATTTCATATAGACAACTCTCAATCCAAAACAAAACTATCGTTTTCGAAACGCAATTGATAAAAAAAGCATTTGTAGGAGATTGCGCATAGCCACTACATGTCTCCGAATTTATCGAGTCCCTGGCAACGTCTTTTTTTTCTGTGTTCACCACACGCGTTCTTAAATTTAACGAACTATTATCTATTATATTAGGCAAGTGCTCTAATTGAAAGCATACAAAAGTTTAGGAAGGGTGCCAAAGTAATTGAGATGTATTTTCGGAATAAAGCTATGAAATATTCAGCCAAAAACCAACGTCTTTTCTATAACTGTTGGGGTATTTTTATGAGCTAACGCCTGTGGCTGGCGCTGGGTGCTTGGTCCTGCCATAAACGCAGCCAGGCAAAGTGCAAACTAACCCGAAGTTATGCATCTACAGTTAAGTTATTAGCCAACAATAGCAGCGTCCTCACTAGTAATGATGAGGTCAAAAATATCATATCAGACGGATGCGTCGGTTTCACCCAATTGCCAAGAAATGGCTTTAACATTTAGATGATATGTAGCTCGATACTAATATTTTGTTGCAAAAGATAAAACAGGGCCATCTTTACTTCCATACTTTTGGAGGGGCATCATCACTTTGTTTACTTGGAGTAGGGTACTTTTTAAAATGCTTAGAGACTTTATTTTGAGATAAATTTTTTAGAAAATATTCATAGATAGTACCAAAGGACCATGCTTTTGAGAAAGAATAGTAAAAATGTACCAAACAACTAACTTTTTCCAGGAATTGCATTTTTGAGAAGTTCAGCCACCGAAATTTTGAGTGTTTTTGACAGGTAGGCTACATTTTAAAATCTTCATTTTTTAAAAAATCTTTTTTCAAATTTAGATACAAAATGCCAAAGAACCAAGCTTGCTAGCAAAAATAATCAAAATGCACCAAGAAAGAAACTTTTAAAAATTGCAGATTTCTTAGGTCGAGTAGGATGATTGCTCAATTAGAAATGGTAAATGATGTACAACAACCAATTTTTGATCGGCCATTATAAGCTAATCCTCAACCTAAGCTAATTTAGAGTAACGTATTGCTCGAAAGCAAATTTCTCCAGTTTTCAAACAACACTGATTGCAAGTACTTATTCATTGTCTTTGGGGAATAAAAAGTTACACTACAGTTGTTGTTAAAGTTCAGCCTTTTTGGTACAAAAACTAATAATAAATGTACGTAGATATACAATCGAAATTGGCTTGAAAGTAACTTTAATTTGTTAAAGAAATTTTGAAAATTGGTTGAGAAATGAAGTCACAAATTAGTTTTTAAGTAAACTGATTTTGTAAAGATTTTGCAGCTTTTGAAAAAATTGTCATATCGTAATCTCTGATAGCAAAAGACTGTGTTAATTGTCTTTGCCTAAGTGCAGGCATACTGCCAGGCTTCGCATCCTACATATCAGTTCATCTGAGGCAATTTACAGTTTGACCTACATTGTAAATATTTAGTGCAGGAAATACCCTTGTAATGATAAAGTCGCTAATGACTTAACAGCTTTGTAGGGACTTGATTGAAGCCTACGACGCGTTGATGGCCTATAACCACTTCGAAATCAAATACAGATACTACTTGCCATGATGTAAAATAGCACATAGGCTTGATGGGACAAAGAGTTTTAATTAACTTTGTTTAAAATATGGGAAGTGAAGCTCAACGAAACAAGGGCGTAGCCAGAAAAAATTTGAGAGGGGGGCCAAATTTTGCAACTTGTAATGTGACGTCATTTACTTATAATGGCATTTTGCCTTTCGTGAACTACGCTCGTCGCTACTATAAAAATTGCTGTATAAAACTAAGAAAGTGCGAATGCGATTTCACTGATCCAATGTAGTTTTATCAAGAACGGCTTTAATAGTTCAACTTCAATTGTGACGTATAACGCACTATTTAAGGAATTTCAAGGAAACCACTCCCACTGGTAGGTTGAACGTTCTGATAAAAGAAGCGACGTCTTTGTAGTAGTCCGCATCGCAATAAAATAAGGAAGCGCTCAGCGAGACGCTTATTTCTTGCAATTACAATAACTTGGATTATCAATTCATCACTCGACTGCGACATAGAAAAAAAACTTCGATGATATTTAGTGTGTAATATGTACACATCTTGTTTTATAACATTTGAAAGTTTAAAAACTTAAAAAGCCACGCCCGACTCACGCCCCCACCCCCTTGCTAAAAGTCAACAATAAACTCTAATGTACCTGCAGAGACGCAAAAAAATTTATGTTTTTATTTTTTTGATACTGTTTTGTAATTTGACTTAAAATTCAGGGGGGGCCATGGCCCCTTTGGCTCCCCCCCCCCCTGGCTACGCCTATGCAACGAAATGCAATGAATGATAATCTCAGCCAACTAAACCGATGCCGAGCTAAAAAGTGACTTGTGATATGCTCATGGGCTAATTGATTAATAAACAGAAATGTCTGTAATTATCGCAAGCTGGCAATGTCACAGTGGGGAAAAGCCGGGTAGGTTGATGCAGAGGGTAGGCAACCTCAACCCCATATTCTTTCTCTGATTCAGATGATAATGTTTTGTGTAGTTAGCTGTGGAAGAACTAATTTATTGTTATACACAAATAAACCAATAATGAAATCACACAAATACAGGGTATAAACCACCATGCAAAAACGATATCAGTCAACTTGCGAGTTTATTTAGTAATGTGCAGCTATTAGAACTAAATCACCAAGTCAAACTGAAAAAACTTGATAACAAGATGCCATATGCCATCAACAAGCACGCATTGCATTTTCGTGATATAGGTTGTATGGCCCGCACGACTTCAGTTCGCAGACCACCCGCAAGTTGCAGAACTCTGGCATAGCCTACCACAGTTCGACCTCTTCTTAATTAATGCAATGTAGACTGCTCAGCTCGCTTCTACTAAATCAGACAACAAACATTCAGAGCAGCTTTCTAGCCAAATGCAAAAATCTAGTAACTGACATTTTTGAAAAAAATTGAAGTTTTCTCGTTTTCAGCATTTTATTGATACAATGTTTTTTTTTTGACACCATTTTCTTAATTGAAAACTCTTTTGAAAAAAAATGAAGATAAGAGCTCAAGGTACCGCGATAACTCAATCTAAAGACTGTTTAGTGTACCCAATCATTGAGGCTCAGCTCACTTATTGAAACCACAAAGAATTACATACTCGCAAGCAGGGCCGGATTTACCAATAGGCTAGGCAGGCTGAAGCCTAGGGCCTCAACGTCCAGGGGCCTCGAAATTCGGTTTCGAAGTTTGTAATTCTTTTAAAAACTTGACAAATTTAAACCCTACCTAAAGTATATATATATCAAGCTTTTCAGAGTAGAAAATTCTATACACTACTGGTTTCAACCACGTTGTAAACAGCCATTATTACGTCGTTTGCATCATAATGAAGGCAATTATTATGCGCATTCTGCTGGAAGCTTCTATGTTAAAGTACCGTAGTCTACTCTCCAAAAAACAGTATCGGTAGTTGACATGTTGCTGAAATAACTTATAGACATTGTGTTGCTTACTGTTAATGTGGTAAATTATACGTTTTATCAATTGAAATTTACTAATGTTATCGACTTATCTTATTATTTAGACGTCTTGGTATTGCTAACCTGCGTTTAGATCAAGCAATAATCTTATTTCATAATTTTTCGAACCTTTAATTTATTATGAGTAAAAGATTTGAAAGTGGAGCTAGCAAGCCCAAGAGAAAGAAATTTGAAAATGATA
The DNA here is from genome assembly GCA_963675345.1 of Trididemnum clinides. Lineage (NCBI taxonomy): Eukaryota > Metazoa > Chordata > Ascidiacea > Aplousobranchia > Didemnidae > Trididemnum > Trididemnum clinides. Next base: position 10,939,303 of record OY776304.1, read on the forward strand.
TGGTAAAGAAGATAAAACCAATCACTGCTTTCTTGCATCAACCTCTGACAGAAGCAACAGGTGCTGGCAGTGAAGTAGGTGCCTTGACGCTAGCACAAGAAAATCAGTGTGACGAAGCTGATCAGCCAACTGCTAGCATTCAACCAGAAGAAAGTCTTACAGAAAAAACAATGCAGGACGTTGAACAGCAACCTGGTCATGAGGAAGGAGCCATGCCCAGTGAAAATGAAAATACAAGTATATTTCAGAACTCAGTTGCTGCAAAGGGAGGGAAAAAAGAAACACATGAAAGTAGTGGAGATAGTCAAAATTTTCAATTCACACTTGGTGAAGTAAATCAATCCCAAGGTATTACAGATACTTATGCAGATGATGCCGAACATAGATCTACACATACACTGAGTTTAAAGGACGTTGGTTGGTGGAAAGAACTTTCAAATGAAGAAATAGCCTACTGGATAGAGAGAGGCCCTTCTGAAGTTCAGCGCAGTTGTGGACCATTTTCTAGTTGCAAACGAGTGTGCAAGAAGCAATCCAGGTTTTGCACAAAAGCTCTGTTTTATGCAACGAAAGTCAATGGTGAAACATGGCAGAGAGTGGCTTGTATATTCCCCCGCAAAAGGACGGGTATATTGCTTTGTTTGTAAACTCTTTCCAAATCATGCATCTTCTTCGGCTTTAGCTTCTAATGGTTTTGATGACTGGCACAACTCTTATCTTATCCAAGCTCATGAAAACTCAGAAAAACACACAAATGCCATGTTAACCTACCTAACAAGGAAGCGAGGATATACGCTTACTTCAAAGCTGAAGGAGCAAATAAAAGTAGAACAGCAGTATTGGTGGCATGTAATGGAAAGAATCACCGCTGTAATTTGTACTCTTGCAGAACGAGGCTTACCTTTTAGAGGAGACAATAAACGATTTGGATCTCCCAATAACGGCAATTATCTTGGTCTTTTAGAACTACTAGCCAAAATTGATCCATTTTTACTAGCTCATATCAATCGCTATGGAAATTCAGGATCAGGAATCCCTCTTATTTGTCAAAAACTATTTGCGAAGAGATGATTCAGCTCATGGCCAAAAAAGTTAGTCAATTGTGGCTGACGTGAAAAAAGCGGGATATTTCAGCTTTTCTGTAGATTCTACTCCCGATATTTCACATACCGATCAGTTAACTTAAGTGAGAGATTTATAACTTTCCTTGAGCTGAAAGACCACTCTGGGGTAGGCATGGCAGATTTAGTGCATAAATATCTCACTACTGAGCTTCAGCTTGATTTTAATAAATGCCGAGGGCAGTCTTATGACAATGCTGCAAACATGGCTGGTAGGTACAACGGTATGCAGCAAAAAATCCTAGAAGGAAATGAATTTGCAAAATTTATTCCATGCGCAGGTCACTCCTTAATTTGTTAGGCCGCTCAGCTGTTGATTGCTGTCTTGATGCAGTAAACTGTTTTGGCATTATCATTACTGGTACAGAAGAGCAATCTATTTCCTTGTCTCATGGAGACCTTTATGAAATTATGTGCAAGGAAAAAATTCACACTGCCTTTCCTAATGTGGAAGCAATATTAAGACTGTTTCTAAGCTTAATGGTCACTAACTGCTCAGGAGAGAGATCTTTCTCAAGGCTCAAAAGCATTAAAAATAAACTGAGATCGACAATGTCTCAAGAAAGGTTGTCTGCACTGAGCATTCTGTGCATTGAGAGTGACAAACTTAAACAGATAAATTTTGATGAACTTTTGCATGATTTTCTTTGACGAAAGCTAGAAAAAAAATTTTGTATCCTAGTCTTACTCTATTTGATGGCTGTAACTATTTCTTATGTCCTCGTAAATAAGCTTTACAATTATTGTAACGGTTGTTTGATCAAAGAAATTAAAATTAAAAGTAAAACTGCCTTAACTAAATTTTTATTCTTTCAATTAAAAATTTGCACCCATGAATGGGGAGAATGAAAGGAACGAAGAGTTTAATGCACTCATATTTTTAACATTAAGCAATGACATGTGATGTTGTTTAGAGAGAAATTCTGAGCTCAAAAATGGGGAGGGGCCTCACAAATGGAATAGCCTAGGGCCTCTCATGGTCTAAATCCGGCCCTGCTCGCAAGCTCTATTAACCCTTTGAACCCTGCAGGCCCGAAAACCGGCCTCACTGAGAAATCTTCTAGACCCGAAAGGCCTGTGAGCCGGTGTACCGCATTGTGTCGGTGTAAGACCGTGTACCGTCATTACCCTGTAAGCTCGGGTTAAAGGCGGGAATGATCAGAGAAACTAGGGTCTAAAGGGTTAAAAATGTTACTACCGAACCAGCTCTGTACTAAAGTTGTCTTCAGGTTACTGCTCAAAACCCTTAACTTCTACTAAAGCATACTGTGCAAAATATCACAAATCACTGACAGATGTTGAGCTTTGACCAAAATGGTCCACTTGGCAGCACATAAAGAAGAACAAATGTTGCTTTATCAGCACGTTTAGTCAAAGATCGAAGCTTCCGTGAAGTACATGTAACAACAATCGAAAAAGTATGAATGCGAAGAAGTGAAGCGTGTTACTATTTTCACTACATGTATCTATGCCTTCTTGGCAACCAACATGATTAATATTGAATAAGTTAAGTTTTGCCGATGCTATTTGTATCGGTGATACAGGAAAACAGATCAAATCGATACCGATACTCGATACATTTAAGCAATAATAATTTGATTTCGATAAAAAAGTATCAAGCGATACTATCACCGATACATGTATTTAGATCAGGGCTGGGCAAGCGGTCCACGGTCCATCAACACTTCTAGAAATTTCCAATCGTCTAATGTGACATGTCGAAATATTTTCAAAATTTTCTCGCGACTGTTCTAATAATCGAAATTTCTGTCAATCAACTTGATTTTGCATGAAAAGCTTACAGGTTTATATTGACTTTGTGCTATGGCAGTTGAGTATGTGATTGTTGGCTGAAACATCATCAAGAAAAAAACTTTATTTGTATACATGTTTATTTTCTAATTAAACCAGTGGTGAATTTGTATGTTTTTGTTTTACATCGCTTAGTATCAAGTCAGGCTTTACATGTGTGTACAGCTATTGCGAGATTTTAAGTACTGGTCCTTGGCCAACTTTTGGTCAATGCTGCCCTTTCACTAAAAAGTTTGCCCAGCCCTGATCTAGATAGCCTACTGCCCATCTCTGGGTAGCACACGTGCTTTATTTCGTGCAATCATTCTACTGTAAATTTTCAAAAGAAATAGAACTTTTGCTTTTCAAGCTCAACTAAGCGCTGAGTACAAAACGGTAGAAGTTTTAACGCTTTTGTAAATACTTCTTTATTATGCCGAAGGTCAGGGTCGCAACCAGAAAATACTTTTTGGTGAAATTTGGGACATTTTATTAAAGCGCAAACATTAAATAGTATATAGACATAGTCTGCAACTATACAACAAATTGTTTTGCATTTTTCAAAAAATTTAAAAGGGGACAAATGCATCCTGCCTGCGGGCCTGCCTAAGGTTGTCTAAAGCTAAACGCTAGGCTACATTTTTGGTTAAGTAAACACTCAGTAGAACTGGTCGTTGAAAAAGTTGAAAACTTGCCCTTTATAAGCACTGGCGGTCAGTAACTAGTTGCAACTGCTACTGGTTGCTTTTTAGTAACTGTAACTCCGCTACTTTTTTGCAAAGGTAACGAATTTTGTAAAAAGTTAATAATAATTAACCTTTTTCTATCCAATGGTCGCATTTAGGGACAAAAAGTCCCAAGTCGTTGCTATCCTATGTCCCTTATTTGGGAACATTGATGTATTTCCTTCTTTTCTAATCCTCTGTCGCTTCAATAAGGACATATGCGTAGCAGAAAAAGGAAATATACTTGTGGTGTTACTTTAGGGAAATACCCAGGAAGAAAAGTAAGCTATCTATTTCAAGCTGATCTAAACAGGTTATATATGTTTTTAGAGTAGCATTGCACTTACATAACCTACTCTATAGATCAGGGGTTCTTAACCGGGGGTACCTGTACCCCTTGGGGGTACGAACAACCAAATCAGGGGGTACGAGATGAGGAGTCAGAATACCAGTTATTTTGAACTATTTGCTAAAAATTAATGTTTAATATTTTAAACTTGGACCAATTGTGTAAAAACGGGCCGTATTGATGCTGACGATGACGTAAGTCTCCAAATATTTACTGTTTAACACACATGGTATATTTTACAAGTTTTATAATGAGTAGAATTTCCGAAGCCTTCTTTCACATATGTGCAGTGTGCATTTCTGAAGGTTTTTTGTCATAAGAGAGAGCTATGGTGACATAATAAATAGCTTCTTGTTTGTCCCAACAGAAATGGTTTTGAACTGTGATTTCATACTAAGGCTTGGTAGGTAACTAAGCAATACTATTTTTGTTGTTCTGTTAAGAGTTCAAGCTCAATTAATATTTAGATTTGCAGTTGAATTGAGTTATCGTATAATTGACTAAACAATTTAACCAAAAATAGTTATGTCTAAAAAACGTAAGTGGAGCGAAGACTATGTCAAGCATGGTTTCACCTGCTTGACAGAAACAGATGGAACTGAAAGACCGCAGTGTATATTGTGCAGCAAAGTACTTTCGAATGCTAACCTGAAACCTTCAAGACTTAAGGAACATTTCGATAATCGTCACGGGGGTGCAAAGTCGGGAAATGATTTAAATACTTTGAGAATCAAAAGGATACGCTTTGATCAGAGTGGTACCTTAGAAAAGCATGGATTTTCGCCAATAGGTAAACCACTTTTGCATGCATCTTATAAAGTTGCTTTTCTGTGTGCCAGAAAAAACAAGCCACACACAGTAGCAGAAGAGTTGGTGAAACCTTGCGCAATGGAAATGGCAAAATTATTACTCGGGGTAGAAGCGGAAAAAAAGCTAAGTTTAGTGCCGTTATCAAATGACATCATAAGCTCCAGGATTCGTGATATGAGTGAAGACATCTTGCAACAGGTCGTTGCAGATGTCAAAGCCAGTCCTATTAAAGTTAGTCTTCAGTTGGATGAGTCAACAGACGTCAGTTCGTGCAGTCAGTTATTGGTATTTGTACGATATGTGAAAGAAAAAGAAGTGGTGGAAGAGTTTTTATTTTGTACACCACTGAAAACAACCACAAAAGCAGTGGATGTATTTAATATTGTAAAGGAGTTCTTTTTAAACCACGAAATGTCTCTTGACATGGTTGGCTCACTTTGCACCGATGGAGCGCCCGCCATGCTTGGAAATAAATCCGGCTTTGCTTCCCGTGTAAAAGAGGAGGTTCCTCACATTACAGTCACACATTGTATGCTACATCGCCATGCTCTTGTAGCCAAGTCATTGCCAGAAAAATTGAAGAAGGTGTTATCGATTGCTGTGAGTGTAGTCAACTACATCAGAGGAAATGCCTTGAATCATCGTCTGTTTAAAGCTTTTTGTAACGAAGTTGGAGCTAAGCACAGCATACTTCTCTATCATACCGAGGTGAAATGGCTTTCCCGAGGCCGAGTTCTCACTCGTGTTTTTGAACTGCGCAAAGAAATTGAGATGTTTCTCAAACAGCGGGGTAGCAGTCTAGTAGTGCATTTTGAAAGTGAGGATTTCATTTTGTCCCTGGCCTACTTGTCAGATATATTCACCCACTTAAACGACTTGAACACTTCCATCCAGGGTAAAGGAATAAACATGATCACTGGCAGAGAAAAGATATCCGCCTTTACTAGCAAACTTTCAATCTGGAAAAATCGTATTGATTGTGGAAACTACGCGAATTTTCCTAAACTTGATGAAGTTTCCGCTTCTACGACATCACTGCCGGAGCATACTATGATGCAAATAAAAGAACATTTGCAGGTGCTTAGTTAGTCTTTCGAAGGATATTTCCATCATGGAGATATATCTGATTCACATGGATGGATACAGGACCCATTTCTTTTCACTCTAGATTTGATGGATGAAAATGACCAAAAGAAAGATGACCTTGTTGAAATGAGAGCCAGTAAGAAAATCAAGATGGAGTTTGATTCCATGCATTTAGCTACCTTCTGGTGTGCACAACTCGAAATGTTTCCACAATTAGCAGAAAGTGCTTTGAATATTCTTGTGCCCTTTGCAACAACCTATCTCTGTGAAAGCGGATTCTCAACTCTTGTTAGCATAAAAACCAAGCCAAGAAATCGTTTGGACCCGGAAGATGATATGCGTGTGGCTATCACAAAAAAGGAACCACGTTTCAAGCTGATCATTGAAAAAATGCAACAACAAAAAAGCCATTAGCAATAAATATTTCAATGCCTAATTTCGTTTTTTGTTGTGAGCAACATTACGATTAATAAAAATCAGACGGTTAATAACGGTCAATTTACGTTTGACTCTTATACACCGATAACATGCTACATTGTGTTTTACTTTATTGTTAGATTGGATAAGCCTTATCCGATAAGTGGTACGAAAACGTTTCACAAAATTTTGAGGGGTACGAGCGCCAAAAAGGTTAAGAAACACTGCTATAGATAGTTCTGCTCTAGTACTGGTAATATTTATGGCAAGTAACAGGTCCAGGTTTGGAGTTGTAACTTCTGACCCTTTTACATGTCTCTCCCAAATTGAAGGTGATGATGTGAGCAGTGGTGATGACAGTGTGGATGTACTTGATTTGGAAGATTCTGATACATCAAGTTTGTCATCTTATGCTGAAAGTGATGAAGAAGAAAATGACAATGCCTCAACTAGCAACTCAGGCTGGACCAGGTTGCAACAACCTTCTCGTAATTTTGTAAATTTTCCGTTTACTGTGTCACAACCTGGATTACAGTTGCCAGATGAGAGTTTACCTAGAACTGTTCTTGGATATTTTCAATTGTTTTTTTGGTGATGACTTGATGCAAGAAATTGTAACGAACACTAATGTATATTTCGGATGGACTGTTGCTGGAAAAGTGCTCCGTAAACATTCAATCTGGACAGATTGGAAAGATTTGACAGTCCAAGAGTTCAAAGCATATCTCGGTGTTATTGCTAACATGGCACTCAATGACAAGCCCTCAATTTGTTCTTACTTTTCAGCAGATTGGTTGGACAGCATGAACTTTTTTCCAGATGTGTTTTCACGACGTAGATTTCTCCAAATTTATTGGATGTTACATGTTGGAAAAGTTGATTGCCAGGGGCCAGTACAAAATAGATTCATGAAAATTGGCAACATGGTGAAACACATGCAAGAAAAATGTTTGCAACTTTTCATACCGGACAGAAATATAGCCATTGATGAAACCACAATTGCTTTCAAAGGTAGAGTGAGTTTTAAAATATATAACCCCCAAAAACTGACTAAATGGGGCTTACGAGTTTATGCGTTGGCCGACGGTACTACAGGATATGTGTCTGTGTTCGAACCATATTATGGCTCACAAACCACCCAGTCATTGATCAGACCTGAACTGCCATTTTCGTCCAGAATTGTGATCCATTTGTGTCAACAGCTGATTGAGGCAGCAAATGGTGGAGGATATCACTTGTTTACAGACCGGTTTTATACCGGATACCAGTTGGCACTTGAACTATTGCAACTAAAGGTTCATCTAACAGGTACTGTGCAAAAAAGCCGAAAAGGTCTTCCCTCACAAGCCAAGAAGAAAATGAAACTGAAAAAGCATGAAGTGGTTGCATTCACCAATGATAACAAAGTGATGTTTTTAGCTTGGCAAGATAAGAGACAAGTCTTGATGCTCAGTACATACCATGATGCAACTACTCAAATGGTGAACAGAATATCAAAAATTGGAACAACATCTGTTGAAAAATCAACCTGTATCATTGACTACACATCAAAAATGGGAGCCGTAGATGTTGTTGTTGTTGTTGTTGTTTACCCGACCCCTTCCGAGGGATGGGGGCATGGCGGAAGACCATGGAGCCCCAGAAGCCGGGCAACTCCCCAGGGTCTGGACCAGAGGTCATAAAGAGACAGAGAGGCGCCAAAGAGTGAGCGGCGTAAAGAGTCCGTAGCTGGACAGTGCAGAATGAGATGAGAGATGTCCTGGGACGGGTGTCCACAGGCGCTGCAAGAAGAGTTCTTGATTCTGCCAATCCTGGAGAGATAGGAACCTAAAAGAAGGCTGTGTCCATTGCAGCGAAGACGAGAGAGGACACAGCGAGCATGACGAGGGAGCACAAGCTCCTCAGTGGGAATTGAGGAAACCTGTGTGTCAAAATACTTTGAAGAGACAGTACGCCTCCAGTCCGAGATAAGACGAGAGTGGATACGAGAGATGAGAGGAGAGAGACTACAAGGGATTGTGGAGGGCGCAAGCAGCGCTTCCCGTCTGGCAAGCTCATCAGCTGTGTCGTTCCCCGGGAGAAACGAGTGTCCGGGGACCCATTGTAGCCTGATAGAACAGGAGGAGAGAGAAGACAGTTCCTGCCAGATCTGCCACAGAGTTTGAGATAAGAGGAAAGATGGAGGAGAGAACAGGGTGGCGAGAACAGAACGAGAGTCAGACAGGAGAAGAAGAGAAGAAAAATGGCAGACTTTATGGTGTTGCCGAGACCAGCAAAGAGCGTGTAGAATGGCGCAGGCTTCAGCGGAAAAACTGGAACAAACTGGGCCTGCCGAAAAGGAAAGAGTGGCCTCAGTGCCACAGAGAGAGCAGTTGGCAAGAACGCCGGAGCCGCCCTTGCCAAAAGGAAAAGGAACAGAGCCGTCTGTCCAGAGTGCCAGATCATGAGGGGGGAGAGAGTCAAGGTGGGCGAGAGCCGCACCTTGGCGAGAGTCGCACCTTGGCGAGAGTGAGGGGGATCAGAGCGAGAGCATGGAGTGGAAAGGGTGGACTCGACCGTGAACGAAGGCAGATTCCAAGGAGGACAGGGAGGGCAAGCAACAAGAGCCTCCCTAGAACAAGTAGAAGGAAGCATGGGCGGGTGAGTGGACGCAAAAGCTCTCCAGGACGATCTGCAGAGTCTTGGTTTCACTCCTAGTCTGGCCAAACCTGAGATGGGAAAGGAGGTTGGTAGACGAAGAGCCCGCTAATAAGAAAAAAGAGTGAAGTGAGTCAGAGTGACTCGTAGGGGAGGTAGAAAAGCCTCGGTGAGTAGTAGAGGGATAGGGGACGACGAGAGGCAGCCGATGATGGCGCGACTGGCCGCTCGGTGAAGGCGTTCCAATTTGGTGATATTGGTAGCGCTTAGGAAAGGAAACCATCCGGGTGAAGCGTAAGTGAGAAGGGACCGAAGAAAAGATTTATACAGAACAGAGAGGGACTCCTTAGAGGGGCCCCATGAGCAAGCAGAGATACAGCGTAAGGCCTTGAGACGTGGGAAAAACTTGGCCTTCAGCGACGATACATGTTTAGAAAAGGAAAGAGTGCGGTCGAAGGTGACCCCAAGAAAAGTTGGAGTGGGATTAAAACGGAGGCGGGAGCCGAGTAGGAGAAGGTTAGGCTGGAGGTTAGCCTGGTGGGGATCCACTGAAAAGAACGAGGCCTCACATTTGCTCGGATTGAGAGGAAGACACCAGTACTCAGACCAGCGCTCCAATCGAAACAGAGCTCCTTGTGTGGCCTCCACCGCCGTAGGGACCGAGGGGGAGGAGGACCAAATGGCCAGATCGTCAGCGTAAAGAGAGCAGCTGACGGAAGAAGGCAGAGAAGCCGGAAGATCATTAATGAAAAGAGAGAAAAGTACAGGGCCAAGAACGGATCCTTGCGGAACACCTCGACGGACTCGAAAGGAACGGCTTTTGTGATTTTGAAAAACCACAGAAGCGCGCCTATCAGAAAGAAAAGATTGAGTCCAACGAGCAAAGCAAGGAGGGAGGCCAGCCGAAATCAGTTTGTGGAAAAGAGCGGGATGCCAGACAGAGTCAAAAGCTTTCGAGAAATCGATAGTAGACGGGATCGTCCGAGAGCCCGGCCTGGGTTTGTTAAACCCATCCGAAATGGACTGAGAAAGGTACAGAATTTGATCGAGTGTAGACCGTCCAGGGCGGAAACCGGCCTGGCGGGGAGAAAGAATGGAATTAGATTCCAGAAAAAAGAGAAGACGGGATAGAATGATGCGTTCAAAAAGCTTTGATACGCAGGAGGTGAGAGAGATAGGCCGAAAGGAAGCAGGAGAGTCGAGAGGTTTTCCCATCTTATGTATGGGAATAATAGAAGATGTCTTCCAGATGGAAGGAAAGGAATGTGAAGACCAAGAAAGATTGAAGATGTGAAGAAGTAAATCCATGCCAGAGCGAGGAAGATGCTTTAGCATGGGATAGGCAACGTTGTCTGGACCAGTGGCAGTGGATGAGCATAGATTGGAGGCAGCCGCAAGAAATTCAGCGGGAGAGAAGGAAGAGCAAAAGGACGAGTGAGACTCCACAGAGCACGTGGCTCGGCGGAGCTCAGTAAGGTAGCCTCTGGCTCTGCTGCGCAGGGCCTTTGGCTGAGAAACGGGGGAGCCGTAGATCGTGCTGACCATTTGTGCACCAGCTACAATTTCAGCAGAAAAACTTTGAAATGGTGGCGTAAAATGTTTTTCTGGCTACTGGAGATAGCTATGGTGAATAGCTACATATTGTGCAATATTGTTCAGTCAAGAAAGGGCAGCAAAAAGTTCACTCATCAACAGTATCGAAAAGCGCTGGTTATGCAACTTGTTGGTGATGTACGACGAATGGAACGAAAATGAGGAAGGCCCAGTTCTCTAGATACGACTGAGCGGCTCAATAACAAACAGCATTTCATTGGTCAAAATCCGGAAAAACCAAAAGACTGTGCTGTTTGCAGTAACAGAAAGATAAAAGGTGGAAGAAGTAAAACTTCATACTTCTGCAAAACATGTTCCCGCAAACCAAGCCTGCATCCAGTTGACTGTTTTGAAAAATATCACACTATGGTTCATTACAAACTGTGAAAAATTAGTCGTGTTGGCCGGCATATTAATAAATTTCTGTGTGCTGTGTAATTTCATCAAGCATAAGCGAAAGTTCTTCATTATACGCATGAATTGTTAACGTTCGAAAAAAGTCGGATTTTTAAGCGATACGCAGCATTTAAAATTAGGATAGGTAAAGGTTCAACACTGTAAAAGTTACGAGTAACAGTTACTTTCTATTTTCGGCTTTCACAAAAAAAAAGAACAAATAGTTGATTAATTTGTCATTAAATGATGAAAAAATAGTTTACTCTTTTCGTCAAAAAATTTTGTTTCATTGGACCCCTTCGACAAATTGGGCATTTCAAACTATTTAACCTTAATCGATTAACTGAGGTTGTCAGAGATTATGTGGAAATAAGTTACATCCAAAGTCAGAAAGTATGAAAGTGAAATCTTTTGTTGTTTACGAGTAACTTTAAGGTAGTCAACGGGGTTGGGACATTTTTGCTCCTCCCACTGCCAAAGTTGGTTTCACTCGTCTCGTCGAAAAGCCATTTGATACCTCAATTCCGGTCGTGATGGCGAGCTGATGTGAGAATGACATGAAAGCGGTACGAATGCATTGCTTTAACAGTTGACATATGCCAAATTCCTTGCATCAACAGTTTGACATTGTGGTTCGATAGTGGAGTGGTTCTTCGCCTGTCCTGCGGTGAAGGCCTGCCACGAACTCCAAACCAGTGGATGTCATTCGTTGGTGCGAGCATGGGTTCGAATCTCATTCGGCGTAATTTCTATAACTTTCCTTTAAAACCGATTTTTAAAACCAAGCATTTTTGCAATTGATATGTACCACAGAACTCCAGCAGAAACTGTAGAGCTCAAGAAGATTGACAAGTCTATTCAAAAATCTCCAAAACACGCCAACAAGGTTAAAGCAATATCGAAGCGGGGCACCCAATAAAAGTTTTTTTTTTCCATTCGTTGGTTTCCACTTTTATTTGGCGAGGGTGCAAATAGCTTTTTGAATATTGAAGGAGAAGGGTATTGCACAAAGAACTCAAGCTTTCACTTCCAAGCAAATTTAACCTCGTTTTCAAGTAATTGTTTGGCTTAGCATCAAAAATAGTTCACTCTTGCATTTGGCATCGAAAATTTTGGCCGTTGAAAGAAACTGTAACTGTGCCACTTTTTGAAATTCGAGACTGAAACTGCAACTAAGTAACCTTTATAGCTAGGTAACTATAACTTACTTACTTTAAAAAAATAACTTGCCCACCACTTTTCACAGGTTACGTAACACTCTAGAGTTGTTATTTCAAACTTATTCATAATTTCAAGCGACAATTTTTGCATGAACTAGGCTTGCCTTGAATCTTAAGTGATTCTTTCAAATTAATGCTTCTGCTTTTGTATAGAAGGTGCTCTGTACCTAAAATGAGTCAATTGCTGTACTGGCTGCACTGTAGGTAACTTCGTGGTTGCACTGCACTTCAGTTTTGCTTGCAATTCTCACAATGGCTCACAAGTACGCTTGTTGCAATGAACCGGTATAATATGGGTGGTTCTTGTGTTAGTTCTGCTTTCAGCAAAGCAAAGAACTGATTGCTATTTTTCGGTTCATGTTTGGCTGCGTCAAGTCTAAACATGGTACTTCAATAGAGCGCTATCATAGACAATTTTCTATAGGCGCTTCCTGCGTGCTATGACATAAAAATTGCGTTAGTAGTCCAATCACTGGCGAATTCAAAAACAAGTTTGGGAAGGGGGAACGGAGCATTACATAACTTGAGCTCAATCTCATTTAGAGATCTTATAAGGTGAATAAGCTTAATCTTTTTTGGAAAGGGGGAAGCGGAGTCTTAGGAAAAAGAAACCTTATAAAACCCAGAGTTTTGTCCATGTAGACCCCTAAGGAAATAAACGCCTTTTTTGAAGAAAAATAATTTAAAAATGAGTTGCTCATTTTGGTCTTCAAAGCAACATTAAGACCTTGTTTTTCATATAGATCAGTTTTTTGAAAGTGAGAACATTGTACTATTGGTCTTGTGAGCAACTTATGATCTATCCTTTATTTAGAGATGGCCTTTTTGTAACCGAGAATTTCGTCTCCATAACGTCTTTTCTATATCTTGCTTCTATGACACTGTTTGTGATCATTACTTTATATCGCACCCCTGAATACGCTTCTGAGTCACATACTCGATTTTGAGCTTTGGGGATGGCAGATTAAATTGACATTATCGTAGGCCCACGGCACTGATAAGAGAAGAGGACTAATTCCTTTTCCTTGGCCGCCTTTCCTTCCACCCGAATGGCATCCATATCTTGGGTCCGAGTGAAGAGTTGTTTTTTAAAATTCCGACATTGCCGGAATTCGAACTCGGATCTTACTCTAGCAAAGCGTGTGCTTTCAAATCAAAATTTATTGGGGCAAGGAGGCTTTAGGTTTCATCTTTTTGTCCCGATCTATTAGTTCGCTAAGTGCAGTGAATTATTGAAAAGACTAGGCATTTTTAAGCAAATCAAAAGCATTATCAGATAAATGATAAATTATGCTGTCCTACTTGCGCAATCACTCAGCAATAATTTTCGCATACTGCAGTGACTACAAAGGGGATCGTCCAACTTTCTATTTAGATTCATGACCACAGCTTTGTTGGCTGCTTTTTTACATTGCTAATAGCCAACTAGCGTGCTGTTGTTGCCAATGATATATTTATTGATCTTTGGGTACATCATTTTATCAGTATGGGATGTTGCAAGCAATTTTAGTCGTCCCTGCCCAAATGGCATAACCTGCCGCTTATGCAATGTCTGGTTTTGCTCTCAAGTAGGCTTATTGCGTCAGGGTTTTTTGAGAAGCACATGAAATGGTCATATTGGCTTTCTAAAAATGGTTTTCCAAAAAAATAAAAGAAAATTTAACTCGTCAATAAGTCTAAATTCCAGAACTAAGATGACATTCACAATCGACTTTTTGAGAGTGCTTATTTGTCGGCTTGCGTACAAGTAGATAGTCTACCGTTGACTAATTCAGCAAAAACATGCTGCTGCCAATGGCAAATAGTCTAGTGTGCAATCAAGTTACTGCAAAAAACCATTGCTAGTCATTAAGTAAGATAAGGAGAAAGTTAAGTTTTACAACATGTGACTCAGTGCAGAACAACGAATATGAAGAAGAAAATATGACGTCAACCCTCTTGTCGCCAAATAACAAAGTGACAAGAATGGCACTTCTCCGTCACAAGATCAAGTCATAAAAATGACACCTCATCGCCACGTGATCCGATCAGTGAGTAAACAAGCTATGTTCAATCACAAGAAGTTGATGCAATAATAAAATCTCGCGCATAGACAAACAAATAAGATCACAAGATTCTGTCACCACTACACAAGTTTCAAATGCCTCAACAGCCAACCGACAAAAATCAGGAAACATCTGATGACAAAAATGAGAAGACACTGACACAAAAACGTGAGTCGGACAAAAGGCAGCGATCAGACTCTAACCATGGCCACAGGTTTCCTCAATATAAAAAGAGTAATACAGGCAACTGGAACGAGCTCGAGCAACAAAATAGCACGACGTCTGATTGTAGGAATGTAACTCATGAAATTGGCTTTATCGATGAAGTATTTTTTGAGTATTGCACAGACAACGTCTTTGGATGCGGATCTAATCTAGAGTATGTTTAATGTAAATGTGGGTCCAAACTAGTTGAGTTGCATTTCTTCTTGTACCAGGGTGACCAATGCATTTTATAGTAGCCGAATGCACCACCTGCAAGACCTTCAAGAAAAAAGATAAGATATTTGTCTAACAGAATGCACGAGCTGCTTTAATTTTTTTAACCCAAGTACGTCAGCTCATATGTAAATTTCGTTGAGTAATTTCATTGTGTGACTGCAATTTATTTTATTTGATTACTTCTTTTTTGTTATTGCATCATTTGCATTTCCATTGGTTTCATGACCTGCTATTTGAATATTGCTGGACTCAATTGTCATGGCCTGGGCGAAGACAACATACGAGCATCTATCTTTGACAGGCAGCGTCGTGTGAATGCGCAGATCTTCCTTTTAGAAGAAACTTCTTGTTGCATCCAAAAAGAAATAACTTGGACCAAAGAGTCATCGACTGAAAAAACAGTATATAACTTATCTACTTAAAACTGCTAATTTATTGCACCATTACAGTTTAAGATTGGGCCTACCAGAACAGATAACGATAGACAGGTGGTGGCTGCACAAACAAGACACCAAACTTTTTCGGTCAATGTTGTTAATGTTTACGCCCCCACAAGCTCCTATCCTATGTTTGTGCGACACAAACTTTTCAAAAGCCTCTATCAATTGTTCATCAACTCCCACCTACCAAACATTATTGGAGGAGATTTTAATATAGTAGAAAACCCCTTCTCGATACAGGCGGCCACTCTAATCAAATAAAAAGTAAAGAATTAAATGATCTGTGCTTGATCGATGGATTACTTGATTTTTGCAAAATTTCGTACTCCATAGAACAAGGATATAGTTGGACGAGTCCACAACGGCATTTGCATTAATGATAACGTGAAGGCGATTTAGTCAGTGATAAATCCTTGCCCATACTCCGATCACGGCATAATGACTATCAAGTTAACATTACAATGCCAAATTCAAGACACAACAGATTTTGGAAAAATAACATATCAATGTATTAAAGAAAGCATTTTCTTGAGCAGCTGGGAGAAAGATGAGTCAGTTGAAGTAAGATGCGCCAGTTGGAAAACTCTACCTTCTGCAGCTTACCTGGATTTTACTATATGGTGGTTCAAAATCCAACGAGGTTAAGTTATAGATTTCAAAATAGTCCAAAATAAATTAATCAAAACAGATTGCCGAAGAAACACACATCTTCCTTTATAAAATATATCAAACGATTTGATCAAACTTAGCAAGTAGAGTTGGAGGCCGACATAAACAGCCATGAAGTTAAAATTTCTGCAACAAGTTGTCACCTAAGCAAAATCCCCGGCCCAGACGGCATAATTATCAAATTATACAAAGCCCGTTTGCACATAATTGGCGCTGACATAACCTCTTTCTTCCAAGAGATGCTTAAAACTGGCTCTCTCTTTTAAGAGATGTTTGAAACTTAAATTTTCCTTGAAATGAAACGCATGCAGTCACAAACAATTTCATTGCTTTTTATATCTAAGAATCAAAATTGTTTTTATTATATACTTATAAATTTTAGCCTAAAATCAGAAACAAGCTATACTTTGATGATCTTCAAAATTTTAGAATTGTTTTGTCCCATTCACCACATTCACCTTCTGCGTATTATTATTGCCAGAAGTTGGTGTGTTTGATGGAATAAAGATACGACAACTGTTGAAAAACAATGAGTTTATTGAAACAATGAGCTCATTGGAGCAAGATGGTTGGATCGCCTTTAGCCAGGTTGTAAATAATTTTCTGGGCAATACCAAATCTCCAGAATGCCAAGAAATTGTTAAAACTTTGCCTGATACCTTTCACAAACTTGGTTGTAGCATGAGTGTCAAAGCACATTTTTGCACTGCCATTTAGAGTGTTTTCCTGAAAATTTAGGAGGTCTGAGTGAGGAGCAAGGTGAGGGATTTCACCACGACATTAAAATCACTGAGAAGAGATAACAAGGTAGAAGAAACGTTTACATGATAGCAGATTACTGTTGGTGTCTCATTAGGGATAAGGAAAACTTTAAACCCTCTCGAAAATCTAAAAAACGAAAGCTTGTTCCTAAGCAATGAAACTAACTTTGCATGTTTTGCTAAAAGTCTTGATACATTAACGATGTGTTGCTAACAGTATGTTAGTATGTATATACTGTGTATAATGAGAAATCAACTTAAAACAAATTTTAAGTACTTTTCAGTGTATACCTAATTACTTAACAAAACACGGTGTACCGCATTGTGTAATTTTAACTTTCTTTCAAAGATTTTACTCCAACTTCTTTTACGCAAAGAGACAGCAAAAATATAATTTTACTCAAAATCTGCAGAAAATTGAAATGCTTTTTGCAAAAAAATTTGGCGTATGGGTAAAAAAGTGATTTTTGAACTCAACGCCCCAAAATTAGGCGGAATACATGCTATTTAATCAGCCAGCAGAAATTGTTTTTAAATGCAGACCAGTGATAATTATTTCTAAATTTTTCAATTTTAAATACGTTATTGATTCAGTGGGACAGCTGTACTTTGGCATAAAAAGCTATTGCCTATTGTTTGTTCGACTGTCTTTTTACTGACTGACCTGCATTGTTACTTGACTCAATATCAAGTGCTCGACCTTAATTTTGTGCTGTAGGTGGAACAACCCAATACAATAACACTAGCATTTTTTCGGAAGCGTGCTGCTTAAGAAGCAACAGGAAGATCAGGACTAGAGAGATCATCAATGCTAATTGAGCAAATATGTACAGAATATATAGCCATCAATTCGCCATGGTCTATAACACAACTGTAAACCCTGTTTCTTTTGGTTTTACGGTGAGTAGTTACAACCTATTTCTCTTGAAATGTTTTAAGTTTTAATTTCTCTTGTAGCTTTAATGTATGAACCACCGAGCGAATTTCTGTTGTTTTTTTCTTTTTCAAAACGATTGCAAAGGAATTGTTGAAACTAATTCTAAATTGAGGGTATAAACCGTGGTAGAAGTACCATCGTCACACGATTTTCAAAAATCGTAGTAAATTTTGAACAACATTCTGCAGCTGCACTAATGTTAATGGCGAACAAAGATTTAAGGTGAGAACGTCAGCATCGCAGTCGGTAGACCTGGGGTTCATTCCCTAAGTCGAGTCATACCAAAAGACTTTAAAAAATGGTATTCACAGCTTTCCTGCTTGGCGCTCAGCATAAAAAAGAGATAGTGTGGAGAACAAGCCGGCAAGCTTGCTTGTTGTGTCCTTGGGCAAGGCACTTAACGGGACGCCTCTATCTTTATGTGGCAGACAGGTGGCCCACCCGTACTACACCGGATTACAATTGTGAAGTTGCTAACCCAGCATGTCGTAAAAGACGACCCTTGCGTGCCCACCAGTGGCAGTCCGCCTTGTTGGTGGTGGGGCTACCAGCAAGTAAATAAACTTTTTTTGATAGAAATTTAAGTGCGAATAAAAGTAAAAGAGTAAGTCTTGCAGTAATTGAATTAATTATTCGTATAATATTAGCGAAAAGGTGAGCTAATTAATTTCCAACCTTTGCAGAACAGTGAGTGAACCAACTTTGCGATACGATTAAATAAAACTGTATACAGTATTTTTTCGAAAATAATCCGCATTTTTGTGACTCAGGTTGGATTCTAAATTTCTGGTGCGGACTATCCGCGGGTACAGTAAGTTTAAAGTTATCTTTTGACAAAATGATAAAGCCGTGATCAAGTTTTTGCACAAGTGAACGAAAATATGGTGTTAATAGTACAATACAAATCCTCTATACTAGACGCTGAAACAATTTTTTTCTGTAGTAGGAAAAACGTATTGATATGTCTTTTTTAGCCAAAGAGATACATCATGAGGTATTAAAAAACACAAACATCGATTTTTTTAACACATGTTTTATTTACAACACGCATGTTATGTTGATCAGTACAACCAAAATCAAAGCACAGAATACAAATATAATTTTACAGTCGGGAAAAAAGCAACCATTGTAGTTCCCAATCTGGGGGTGCGTGTTATAGGCGAAGATAAGGGTTTTTACCATAATTTTATGTCTGAAAACGGAGTGCGGATTATCTGCAGGTGCGGTTTATCTCCGGAAGAATACGATAGTCTTGGGTAATCAACGCAAGGAAATCGACCACAACTGTGCAAGTTCCATTGCTACGTATCTGCCTTTTTACGAAATTTCGAGCATGACTGATCACTCGGAACATTCTCCAAACAACCTAGCAATGATAAGCGCGTAACACCATTTGACTCAATTCGCTACTTTGAGCGTTTGCATTGTAAAGTTCAGTAATGTGTTGATGCTGCATCAGTTCCTGAATTTTTGCAATATTGTCAGCTATAATGTTTTCCAAGCGTTAGTGCAGTGGTAAGAATGTTTAAACTGGTGAGAGGTTTAGGTGTTATGTGTTGCAAATTGTAGGGGTCAGCAAACGACACTGTAAGTACAAAACCCTTGCAATCATGTCAGGCATTAAATTCCTAAATTGTGCAATTGATTATCCCTCAATTGCGCAAGTCGCACAACTATGGAACCTTTCAAAGTTTTATTGGCGGCTTGTTTTGTTTTAACAGGTAAAGTAGCAAATTTGTTTGAAAAGCCGCTGTTGATGAGTTTGGCTCTTGACTTACATTATTTAGAACCAGGGATGTGGAAGCGGCTATTTCGTCAACCGCTTCCGTTTCCACTAACAAAAAACGAGAAAACAACCGTTGACAATTTTTTTAACTTTTGTGGGTCTGTAGCCTGCCTTCTCCTATACTTTTTCATTTTAGGAAACAAAAACCTCTGTGTATTGCTATTACTTTACCTACTTCGCTTAAACTTATTGTTCCGAACTACTCTGTGTTTCTTTTTCTTAGATATTAGAACTCGTGTTGAATGCCGAACAGTCTTTTTGTCATCGCGGAACACCCCTGATGTACTTTCGCGTTTGTCACGTAACCCCCACTAACAAAAATTTAGAAATCACAAATTGCTTGTAAGAAAATCAAATTTTTCGCTACTACACTTCAAAAAAATCAATCGTTTCAACAAATAAACAGTTATTACAAGTTCCTTCACTACTTACCACCACTTTTACAACAGTTAACCTAATCCTTCTCACATGTAAACCGTATGACCACATCTTACAGCTCTCAACAATAACCAGTCATCACAACAAAAAATTACACAATATAGCGCGGATTTTCCCTTTCTATCCTCAACCAATACTGATTTTGAGTTAACTTTAACTGTAATCATCAATACGGACCTTCTGTCCGTCCCAAAAACACGTATTGACTCTAATCTTTCTGAAAAGTAAAATGCCAAATTTTTGTCGTATATACAGCATACAAAGTGAGCAAAATTGAACTGCTCCAATCAACAGCCGCCTCAACGTGGTGATGCGGTCCCCAACTCCGTTTGGGTTGGGTTGAAATGGCTGTTGACCTTCCCGAGGGTCCCAGTTACTTCCTCTCGCTTAAAACATTTTTAGCCGTACTGCCCCCTGAACGACCGCAGAAGGGCAGTACGCAGCTTCTGTAAAATCGGTCGACTGTCTTCTCCCTTCTCCTGCCTTTCTCTTACCCGTCTTCTCATTCTTTTCTTTCTCTTGATGAGCGGCAACGTTCATTCTAACCCTTGTCCCGTCATTCTCTGTTTAGTGTGCGCTGGAAGTGTGGCCTGGCGGGGTAGGTCAGTGCAATGCTGCACCTGCTCCAAATGGCTTCTTTTAAAATGCTCACTACTCTCCTTTTCTAGATTGAGAACTCTTGGCAGCTCTCACTCCCTGCTGCGTCCCTGCTTCTTTTGGAGATCCTACACCTACCAGCACTGTGACTTCGTCCTCGGACTTCTTCAGCCTGTATAATTCCACTGCTTCATCTGGCCCCCTCTATGCTAATACAGCACTCCCACCCCACACTCGCCTTCAAACCTTTTACCTTTTTCCGCCCACTTCGTATTTTCTCTTTTTGCACCCTCACCACTGCGTTATGCTCCTGGCTGTTTCTTTTTACCTTCTGCTTCCTCTTTTCCCCCTTGATTGCCTCAGAGTTCTTCAATGAAATGCTGGGAGTCTCCGAGGCAAGAGCACTGAACTTCTACACTTTATTTCGTCTCATCCGGTTGACCTTATCTGTATCCAGTAATCTAACCTTAACTCATTTTCCTCTTTCCCGATTTCTGGATTCTCTGCTCTGCGATGTGATGGCACCCGCTCCCGGTCTAGTATTTTTTCTACTAATGTCACACACGCTAGCGGCGGCGTCATCATTTTCGTTAGGCACGGTTTGTCCTTCTCTAAGCTTTCTATCTCCTCTCTCTCTCTTCGCTTGACCCCTACTCTGATTGTCTAGGGATTAACATCTCACTGAACGACTCCTCCTCGCTCTCATTCCTTAATATTTATGCTCCCCCTATTCGCTCTTCTCCGACGGATAGCAGAACCGACTTCTTTTCTCCCTCCATTTTTCCCTCCTCCATAAATTTTTTTATTCGGAGGGAATTCAATTGCCATACCCCCTCTGGGACTCAAAAGGTACTTCCGACCTCACGGGGGGAAGTATTCGATTGGGTCATCTCCTCTGACCTCCTCCCCCTCAATGACCCAGACACACCCAACCTTCTAATTCTCTCCACTGGCAGTCGCTCCTCTCCTGATATTTCCTTTTCTCCCTCCTCTCTTGCCATTTCTTGCTCTCGGAAGGTGTTTCAGGACCTGGGTTCTTCTTTTCGTTTGCCTACCAATTCTTCTATTCGTCCCTCTCTGCCCGGTTTTTCGCCCTCACGAGCGTCCTCCTTCCTTCAACTTTTAGAAAGCTCGCTGGGATGGCTTTGCCTATTACTTGACTACCACTGTCCTTCTGCAGAGGAATACTCGTCTCTTTTCCTTTCCACTGCTGCTGCTCTCTTTATACCTCTGATACTGAATGCCCTCCTTACGATCTGGTACCCTGTATGACTCTGTTCCTTTCCCTTCTGGCAAAGGCGGCTCTGGTTGTCAATTGCTCTCTCTGTGACACTGAGATAACCCTTATCTTTTCAGCAGGCCCAATATGCTCATGTTTTTCCGCTGAAGCCTGCGCCATTCTGCGAGCTCTTTGTTTGTCTTCGCAGCATCAACAAGTCTGCCACTTCTCTTCTCCTATCTGACTCACGTTCTGTCCTCGCTACTCTGTCCTCTCCTCCATCTTTCCTTTTACCTCAATCTCTCTGGCATATCTGGCAGGAACTGTCTTCTCTCTCCTCCTTTACTATTAGGCTACAATGGGTCTACGGACACTCGTTTCTCCCGAGGAACAACGTGGCTGATAAGCTGACCAGACAGGGAGTGCTCAGCAATCCTCAGCAATCCCTTGTAGTCTCTTTCCTCTCATCTCTCGTATCCACTCTTTTCTTTTCTCGGACTGGAGGCGTTCTGTCTCATCGAAGTCCTTTGACACACAAGCTCCCTCGAATTCCACCAAGGAACTTGTGTTCCCTCGTCACGCTCGCGGTGTTCTTTCTGTCTTCGCTGCAACGGACACAGCCTACTGTTAAGTTCTTATCTCTATAGGATTGGCAGAATCGAGAATCCTTCTTGCAGCGCTTGTGGACACCCGTCCCAGGACACCTCTCATCTCATTCTGCACTGTCCAGCTACGGACTCTTTGCACCGCTTGCTCTTTTGCAATTTTTTGTCTCTCTACGGCCTCTGGTCCAGGCCCTGGGGAGTTGCTCGGCTTCTTGGGCCACTTGGTCTTTCGCCATGCCCCCATCCCTTGGAAGGGGTCGGGTAACAACAACAGCAAAATAGAAATAACAGACGCACTATTACGAAACAAAGGGAGTTCGCAAATTCAGACGTTCTTACAGTTGTAAATAGAATTACGTCACAATCTGCAACTTGCTGTCACAAGATTCCATTACTAACTATTTATATACACGGAACACCACTACATATAAGAAACCAATATACTGAAATAAGAAATAAATACCAGTAACAAACGATGAACCTTCGCGGTCCCCTCACAGAACCCTTAAAACTCACGAAACACAACTGCATGTTTTGCAAACCCCCTGTTGAAGAGCACTAATGCAAAATGATCAAATTGTTTCCGTCGTGAGTAATTTCTTTTTCAACGTTTTCAACCCCCTAACCAAGGTTAGTTAAGTTGAATTAAATCATCATTTTATTAGCTACGTTTCATTGTCCAAACTACCTTTTTTTTACCGGTAATCGATATAAAATGTGATGCTAGTTATACTTTTTTGTTCTCTCACGCTACTGATATGGCACTTTTATTCAGAATTATAATGCAACTTCACCGTTTAATCCGCATCAGAAAATGGACAAAACTTTTTCGCCAAATTACTCTCAAGTCAAATAACCTGTGTGGAAGCAGTAGATTTTTCGCGCTTCCGCTTCCACAGAAAAAGGACCGCTTCCACATCCCTGTTTAGAACTCGTATTTCCACAAATATCAAAATTTCTCCGCTAGTAGACTGATACATTTCTCCGTTGGACATTCTTCGCTTTCCTAAATTTTGTGGTAGAGAACTTAAGTGTGGCCAAAATACTGGAAGAAAAAATCATTGTAACCAGCACTCTGGTAAAACAAAGGTTGCCTACAGAAAGGTGCTAGAAACAAGAAAAAAAATCTAAAAACATGCTAAAATGCTTGTTGGTGTTTTTTATTTATTACGTTATTTCCCTTTTTATTTCTGCTGTCCTGCTATTTGAAACACAATAGGTGCTCTACGCTTAGGCATAAATTTAAGAGGGGGACCATTCTCGGTTCCTCTGGTAAAATTTTAAAAATGGACAAAATATTCACTTTCTGAAAGGTGATTTCCAAAAAAGGTCTTCACCTTATTTTAGAGCTGAAAATATATAAAACCTGATCTCCGAAAAATTTCTTCAGCCCCCTCCTCTCTACAAAAAATAAAGTGTTACGCCAACGACTGTAGGTGTACATACGGCTTAAATACTGTACATGCCTAAAGCTCACAGTTTCTGTAATCTTAGTGTTTTTATAGTGGTGTGGTTTCTATAATGTATCAAGAAAATAACCTTTCTTTTAAAGAAATACGGATACACTTGGGTGCACGACTATGGAATGAACAGGAGCGTTGATAAGAGGGTCCAGGGAGTATCTTTGGTACAGGATCTGAATATTTTTAGGGGCCCGGATTTTTGAGATCGTCGCGCGAAATGTTAACAATAAATTAGGTCTAAGCTTTCCATTTTTTCTGTTGACAAATGCATAACTATATAATAATTTTTGTGACATGATGACTGAGGTTTTCTTCATTTTGGCCACAAAAAATTTGCTTAAATACACCTTTTTAAAAAAACTCTGGACCCCTTAGAATACTTCCTGGCCTCGTGACTACAAATATAAAATCTGATTTCTGTAACTCTTAAAGCACATAACTTTCTGAACGTAACATAATTTTAAGCCCCAAACCCCTAAATTTTGAACCCAGATATCCCATAGGGATCAATCAATTTGTTTGTGGTCAGATTTTACAAAATCATTTCACATCAATCCTGATATGTTTTGTTATCTCTATTAAACAGGAAGATTGCATTTTACTTGCTGATTATTGTTGACTGATAATGATGCATTGCATGTTATTTACATTTTGTTTTTTGACTTACTTTTAGCCCGATATTATTCCGTTGACATAGTATTATAACTGTGCTTGATTTATTATCCCATCTATAGAAATTTGAATATTTGAATAGTAAAGTAGGCAGACAGCAATAACTTATTCGTAATAGAGTGGAACTGAAAAAAGAGCAGAAAGAAAAGCAATTTTTGCGCAACTACGCCAAACATTCATCGATTTGTAGTTAGACAAAACCCGGCAACTCCAGTTTACCAGATCTTTGTTAAAGGGGGCCAGGAATTAATGTTGGTACCGGGCCCGGACTGTTTACTCAACGGCCCAGGACATGAGCGTACAGATCTACGGACAACCCTGCCCATGGTTGTGCGAATTTTCCAGAGTATTTAAAATTGGAAAAAATCTTTAAATTATTGGATTAAAAGGTAAAGTTTGATTCCTCGGTAGTTCAACTTTCAGAAAACAAGCAGTGTTGGCTTTTGATGCTACAAGAAAAAACAGCTTGTGGATTAAGACGTAAAAAACTGCGCAACTATGATCATCTTCTAAGTGCCAAAAAGATTTAAATCGCTATCTGCAACTACTTTCTGCTTCTACTAAAGAAATTTTTTGAGCAAGTTAACTACGCTTTTATTTGAGTACATTTTGAGTTACTTCGACCACTTACCTTGTTTGAAGAAGAGAATGTTAACGGTAGGAGGAATTTTAAAGTATTAGCAAACTTTCATTTTGAACAATGATATTCATGACAAAAAGAATGAATTGGTCCTCCCTGCAAGCTGTAAATCACACAATTTTTGCAACAAACAGCTGCGTATTTCTCATTTATGATATAACAAAAAATCCAAAAAATTGAACGCAGCCCCAAGTGGAGTCGTAACTCAAAATGTGAGATCACAGAATTAACGAATAGGTTTAGATTTTGATTTTAGCTGAAAACTGAAATATTTCATGATGTTGAAACTAATAGTTGTGGTTTTTGTTTGTTTGACAACTATTGTCGGTTGTTCCTTTCCTTCTATCTCAACATGGGAATTGAACAAATTGCGTACATTAAAGGATAGATTTGTTCTTGTGGAAAGAGCTACAGGAATGGAAGCAGCTTTACTTGCTGGTAAGTTTTTGAAGATTCCTTGTTTATTAGCGGGAAGTTTCAAACTTCTAAAATTAATTTTCTATTTTACTTGAAGCTGTGGCCAGCCGCGAAAGCAACACAGGCTTAACTTTGAATAAAAATGGATTCGGAAACAAAGGGGAAGAATATGGAATTATGCAGGTGCTATATATGTTTAGCTGATCCATTTGTTTATGTAGGTTTTCCCATTCATTTTGATTAGTTTCGATACGATAAAGCCGAGTTCTGTTTGTTCATCAGGTACATAATTAATTAGTTAGTTTGTTAAGTTCAACTTCTCCAAAATCACTGGACGTACAAACATGAAACTCGGCGCGATTCATTTCTGCCTAAAAGTAAGTGTTTTAAGAGAATTGGTGATTTCATGATGACGTCACAAAGTAATTTTTCTTTATCGACATCTTTCGACAAAAGAAAAAAAAACACTTTTAGCTCAAACGTAAGCCTGCACCAGACTCATTAACATCAAAAAAATTGTGTTCTTTTAAAGGGCAACATGGCATCAAGATTGAGGCCTAATTGGGAATTTATTTTTTTTATTTTTTAAAAAACTTTGATCGTACAAAACGCGTTTTAAAGTATTTTTTTGAGATATCAACAGGGTTTTTAATAAAAATACGTTTACTACAATTTTTGATGCAACAAGCATTTCTCTTTGGATCATTCTACATTAAGCATGCTTTTTTCTTTTTATTTTTTTGATCGAACTTTAGCGGCAAAACATAAGGCGCTTATCTATTACCATTGGAAACTGGAAAATGACGTAGCTTAACCTTTCGCTGCGACAAGCTAAACACAGGTTTATTACTTTTGCTGCCTAAAAGGCGTCAATACATCGTAATGTTCTATGTCAGTGGTTCTCAAACTTTTTAGAGTTGGGACCCACTATTAATTACCACAATTTATGGCGACCCACTTAACTTTATATATAGTTGTTGTTGGTTTGTAGGTTGCGCTATCGTTGCAAAGGAACACACCTCTGGAATTATGTATCCCAGGCAAATATTTTACGCTCACGCGGACACGGTGAAAGAAACGAAAAATTTGCTTATACTTTTATGGAAGGAACAGCATAGGATCCGCCGTCATTATCGGCCGTAATCGTCATTTTTGACGAGGCGAGTGCACTAGTTCAATTAATAAAACATTGATAAAGGAAACAAATTAATTTTTTCAAAGAAAATTGTCAGTGAGAGGGATGAGCTTGTTTCTTGCTACTTTGCACAATAGACTTCACATTAATTTCAATTTGAGATAGTTTTAGACGTAGGGAATTTGAAAGTTGCAGTTTATTTCGAAATTTGGTTTTAATCCCAACCATTGCCGAAAATCCAGTTTCGCACTTATAAGATGAAGAGAACGGTATAAGTGCTTTTAATGCTTCGGTGGAAATGAGTGGGTACAAGGTTAGAAGAGACACCCAAAACTGTACCAATTTTGTTCTGCTGAAATTCATTTTCGAGGAAGAGTCTTCAGATAAATCGATAAGTTCTTCATCAGCCTTTGTTGATATCCCAGTCGTCATGGCAGGCTGAAAAGGGTTTATAACCCATCTTTTCTGTTTCAAAGTATTCATTTCATCGTGGAAATAAAATTCAAAACTTTCTTTTAACTTATTCAAATGTTCTGATATCTCGCTGATTATACCATCGCAAAGTTCAACTTCATTCTCTATTATAAAGGTTTGTAACATTTCAAAACATTCATAATTTCGGATGTCAATGCAGTTCTTCCACAGAGCAAGTTTTTTCATAAAACCTCTAATTTTGTCATGAACTTCAAATATACCTCCTGTTCCTTGTAAGTACAAATTTAGTTCATTTAATTTCGAAAAAATATCTGCCAAATACGTAAGCCTCAGAATAAATTCTTCGTCGCGCAAGCATTTCGCAAAATCGCATTTACCTTCCAAAAACATAGCAACTTCCTCGCGAAGTTCTCCAAGTCTCGTTAGCACTTTGCCCCTCGATAGCCATCGTATTTCTGTATGCAGAAGAAGGGTTCTATGATTGCTTCCCATCTCTTCACACAATTTCTCAAATAAACGTGTTTGCAAAGGCTTTGACTTGATGAAATTCACTATTTTAACGGAAGTATTCAAAACATTCTTAAAGTTATCAGATAAATGTTTTGATATTAATGCTGCCCTGTGAAGGTTGCAGTGAGTCCAGGATGCGTTGGGATTACGTTCAAGGATTTTGGTCACCACACTACTGTTTCTACCGCACATAGCGCGTGCTCCGTCAGTACATATTCCTATGCATTTAAGCCAATCAAGACCTTTTGTTCTGATATAAATATCAACAGCGTTAAAAATTTCTTGGCTGGTACTTCGACTGATTGGTTCACACAACAACATATCTTCATGAGGTTCGGAGTTCCATATATAACGTACAAAAACAAGTAGTTGGCACAAACCTTCTACGTCAGTAGATTCATCGAGTTGTAAAGAAAAAAAAGGACTTTCAATAACTCGTTCAATAACTTGATTTTCTACCCATTGGGACATCTCATCGATTCTACGTGTGACCGTGTCATTAGATATAGGAATTGCTTCGATTTCTTTTTTACTTTTATCACCGAAGAAAACTTCAACTGTGTCTTTTATAGCTGGAAGAACTAAAGTCTCACCAAGTGTGTGTGGCTTGCCAGTTTTCGCGATTCTTAGGCTGATCAAGTAAGACGCATACAAAGCTTTCTCATTTACGCTGGTGTAACGCTGCAAAACTCTCTGTCCTGTCTTCAAATTGGCTAACATTTTCTTAAAAAAATCAAGGGGTTTATGCTTTAACTCGGGATGCTTAGTCTCAAGATGGCGAAGCAATTTGTTTGGACGCATGCTCTCGTTTGCAAGTTGCTCATAACAAACAACACATTTCGGACGCGGATCTTGTTCTTCTTCATTCCATGTAAATCCCATTTTTAAATATGTGTCATCATACCTTCTTAATACTTTTCTTCGCTTTGACTGACTTGTTTGTGATTGACTTGACTTATCTGTTTTTTGACTAACTGGCGATTTATCTTCATTAAGTCCAACTGACTTTTTTAACCATTTATCCATTATATTAAAGGCTAAAAAAAAGTAATATAAAAATCAGATTCTGAAAAATAATCTGTCGTAAGCTGCTTCATTAAAACTAGAATGACCAAGTGCTTCGGAAACAACTGATTGAGGTTGCAAAAGCCTATAACTTAAGCCTGGACTACAAGGCGACTCTCTTACAGACATAAAAGCGCTCAACCAAGCAAATTTTACCATTTTATTTACCACGATACCCCGGCCAGAAAAAACGAAATGACCTTGAGGGTCTTCTAGTCAAGCTGCCATCACGGCGATCACAAATATAACACTGTAACAAGGCGCAACAAGGCAATTAAAAAAAGTCTGCGACTGCAGTTATCAACCTCATAGTACCATGTGTGAGAGACGAAAGGTTCAATGACCTTAGGTTAGGTGAAGATCACGCCACAATTCAAGATTGTGTGATGCCACAATTATGATAATTTCCCCTTGATTTTTGTATAGGAAATAGCCAGTATAGTTAATCAGAGCTTTCTATAACTTTTCACGACCCACCAAGATTCCTTTCGCGACCCACCGGTGGGTCGCGACCCATAGTTTGAGAAACGCTGTTCTATGTAATCTGAATCTGAAGAAAAAGGTCATCCGCCAACTAACCATTAACAACGCTTTAAGCCTGTTCTATGCCTTTTTAACATTTCACCGTAAAAAAATGTAGAACAAGCAACCTGGTCGGTGGCCAGCCACTTAAACCATAACATGGCATATTGTACAGGAAGCTTTAGGTCCTTATGCCAATAGGCAAATGCCTATCGTTGAGAAAAATCGTCTGTTGTTGACCTTGTTGCGTCTACTTCTAGAATCAGACTGGGTATCACACTATAGGACTTGAAAACCTCCTCTTGTATTGTATGTGCGCGTTTGCGATTGAAGCAGGTTGCTTGTAATTTGGTTGTATTTGCTTTAAGAAAAATTAGTGCAATTACGATGGACGCTGGTTTTTTTAAAATTAGGTATGAATTGGGTAGCAAAAAAAGGTGCAGCTGTATTTGTTGGAC
The DNA here is from genome assembly GCA_963675345.1 of Trididemnum clinides. Lineage (NCBI taxonomy): Eukaryota > Metazoa > Chordata > Ascidiacea > Aplousobranchia > Didemnidae > Trididemnum > Trididemnum clinides. Next base: position 10,968,703 of record OY776304.1, read on the forward strand.
CATTTGTATTAATTAGAATATTTCAACTTAAAAGTTTGCGAAGAACTTCTTTTGAAACCATTGTTAGTTAGTTTTCCGTATATCAATCTTTGACTTGACGATAAGCTTTTTGGCCGTGTTTTTGCTGTTTCACAAAAAGTTAAGTTTTACCACAAACTACTGCTTCACCGACAATGCTCCGGATGGAGAAAGAAGGAAAACGCATTTCAAGCCAATTGACAAAGTTTATCGTCTTATTTGGCGAAGTAAATCAAAAAAGAACATTTCTGACCCTACAGGCCCACCGTATTAGCTTATTAATAGACTTTGTCAAATAAATTGATAAAAGTAGGTAATGTTGTTCACTGTAAGTGAGCAAATGCAGTCTTAATGTCAGAGTAAGAAGTTCGGCATTAAGGGCATAGGTTATGAAATTCAAAGCTTGAAGGGAAATAAAAAGAAAAATACGTCAATCGGTCTATACCGCTGTCTGAATTCGCACCTATTAGGCAAATATTTCAAGCCCCCTCCGAGTGTAAAATCCAACGGTGCGTGGGAAAATCTTTTACTGTTTTGCTTCACGATACTGTTGTAGGGCAATTGAGGCTGGGAGTAAGCATTTAGGATGAGGTATGGCTCTGACGAACGTTCTTGGCCACGTCTATAGGAAAACAGTAAGTAAGGCGTCGCCAGAGAAATTTGAGGTCACTTTTATAAATAACAAAGGGAGCGCACAAGGTAGTAAAACAGGCATACCACTAAATGTTCTATTTTTGTATTTGCAAAGGTGGTAGCTAGCACACTTTGGCGCTACCTTCTTATTTCTACTTGTCCCGACATATATATTTAAAAGAATCAATACAGGGATCACAAAGAAGAATGTCGTGACCTGGAAGTTAACCTGGTTCTCAGGAAGATGTAAAACTCATTGTGTACTAATGAGACCTAATAGGTCGAAACAGTATTATTGTCTGCGGACAACTCGCTCTGTTTGGTCTCGCAACACTACTTAATTACTGCGCTCTTCACAAACCGCCTTCCGCTTATCTTCTTAGATTAATCTTCAGTTGCTTTTAGCATCCGTTACTGCAGTTGAGTTTTGAATGTAGTTTATTTTAGGCAGTAGGGTTCTTGTCGAGAAATTACCAATCATGTTATAAGTGAATTTTGCTTATGGTGAGTATTGTTTAAACGTAAGTTATTTATTTTCGTGTGTCACTGTCTAAAGTGTCATAGAATAGCATAATGTCACCAAAAACAAAATTGAAATTCTCAAGTTGTTACTTTACAGTCGTTTGAAGAGCGGTCGCATTATCTCATGGACTGGTGGGTAGATGCACAATGGATGAGCTTTGTCATCAAACAAATATAATGACAACAAACGAAGTAGCAGGCGCATAATATCATAAGGCAGGGCTACTCCACTGGCGGACCGCAGTCCGAATCCGGACCTTTGAAGTGTTACAGCTGGACCTCGAGCTTCAGGATGAGTAACAGTAAGAGCAATGAGTAACATATGATCAAAAACGGGACGCTCAAATTCAGTTCGAAACCTTTTTCCTAATTATGGTCGACGGTGGGGGTGATCTCCAAAAAAGAAAGAAAGGTCATCACCTGTTTGGCTGCCGAAACTTCAACTATTTTTCTGTAGGTACTGGTAATGATAGTTTCATCTTTATCATTGCAAATCAACACTTCTACTGGACTGGACCTCAGGAAATACTAAACTTCTCCAGCTGGCCTTCATCAAATATAGTTGAGTAGCCCTGTCATAGGGAGTCCGGTCCCTTCTTATTTGGCTTCAATGGCGCGTTGCCATCCACTGTTGACCGGCTTTAAAAAATGAGTAAACGCTTTACTGGCTCAGAATTGTTGATCTGAAATTTAAAGATGAGCAATATGTGAGCTGGCTTAGAAATTTTGCTGCAATATTATCTTAATACCTAGCCCGTTTGCACTGAGGGATGCTTTCAATCTAAAGGTGACCTAAGAAGTAATTGACTTGCCTAATTGAAAGTGATTTTGCTTTTGGTTTTCGGACGTTGATGAGTTCGAGAGCAAGATTGCATACCATCTTGACCTTTTCAAATCACGCTAGCTGTAATAACATCAAATTTTAGGTTCATCGTCGATATCATAAAATTGACGAATCAGATGGACCAGATTCTGTATCACACATTATTCAGGGAGCTACAATTTTACGTGATATGATTGCTGGTGTGACGAAAAAACATCCAAACTGGCCTCGTTTTTATCAAATAAAGGGAGGGATCGCTGCATACAACTTTGGAGTGAAAAACGTCCAGACCATCAAAGGAATAGATAAGGGTACTTCGCACGAAAACTATTCCTATGATGTTTTGAATCGTAAAATGTACTTGGAAGATAAAGTCTTCCAAAACATTGTCATTCATAGCCCTGTATGCCACAATGCGACATACTACAGGGTGTGACAAAAGCAACGCAAAATAAAAAATAAATTATACATGTACAACATTCAGTTTTATTCAAACACAACAAAACATCATTTCAATTCATGTTCGAATAGTAAATCACTTGTCGAAATGATGAGTCAAACAAATTATAGATTCTGAACAATCTGTAAAAGTATGTTTGGAGCCATAAAATAATCGCTCCGAAATTTTGCGTTACTTTTGTCACACCCTGTAAATGCCCCATAGTGATAAATATTACATTGTGCTTTAGTTTGATATTTGCTCATTAAATAACTTTTTGATGTTAGTTTTTTATTGTAACAAAAGAAATGTCAAATCCATGTGATATATCATAAATTTTTTTTAATTTTTTTGTTTTTTTGGCGCGGAAGCAATTAGGAAAAAATGAAGATAGAAGAAAGTTATATAGTTCGGTTCTTTATGAAATTGTTAACTTTTCCATTGTGGTTTTAGGATAAATCCAGCAATAAATCGAAATTAGAAAAAAAATAAATCTTAAATTTAAAACAAAAATAAATCTCAAATTCAAAACAAAAATAAACCTTTTACAATCCAAGGAGGGCATTTGCCCATCATTTCAAGTTGGAGTAAGAAGTTGGATTTTTTAATTTTTACCAATTCTTGTTTTTTATCATAATTCTAGACAAAATGCCAAAACAATTTTTCTTTTGACATTATATCTTTGGTCTTCTCGGTAAAGTAAAGCGAACAAACAATTTGCTTCAATGGCAATAGGTAAAACTAGAGTGGTTTGAGTTTGTTTGTTTTGATGGCGCTGTTTAGATTGTGCTTACGATTGACGTCAGATTGACATCAGATTATAATTATATCACATTATAATGATAATAAAACAATCCAATGTACTCTGCAACAGTCTCGTATCGTCAACTTTTGTATTTTGCTTTGCTTTCAACTGCTTGTAAAGTAGCGTATACATAATTGCAAAAGCTAAATTTTATGTGAAGTTTTGGTTTAGTTGAGTTTTAAAGAAAGTTAGTACAAACTGTTCTGATATATCCGGGAAGTTAAATGCAAGAATTTCTTACGTGCAAGGTGTCTCCGAACCTATTAGCCGAATTTTGACTCAAGTTGGTATCGGAGTGGCTTTAAAACCACATCACACGTTGTCTTCGTTGTTTCGCAAACCTAAAGATGTTATTAATTTTGAACAAAAGCGTGGTTTGGTGTATCAAATTTCTTGCCGGGATTGCAATGCTGTGTATGTAGGTGAAACAGGACGTAGTGTTAGAACCAGAAAACGGGAACATGTTGATGCGGTCAAGACTTTTAACACTAAAAAGTCAGCGCTGAGTCAACATGTTATGGAATTCGATCATAGAATAGATTGGGATAATGTCAAAATTCTGAAGTCAGAATCACATGCATACAGACGTCGCGTTGCGGAAAGTTTTTTGATAAATCAAAAGGCTTGCTCATGTAATGTTATTAATCGCAATGATGGTGCGAATTTTCCGACTGTTTATAGTGTGTTCGTCTCCAATAAGTAATGTCTTATGTTTCTCACAACACTTTTCACTTGGCCACTCCTGTATCTGTGATGTAACAATGTTTTTGTTATTACGTGATTGCCTGCCCTGTTGATAAATAATTTTTAGTGTTTAGTAATACAGGTAGTCTTTGTAATTTTATGTTGTACAGTTTGTATGTCACATTATTAACATCTACCGTGTTCTGAAGAAGCTCCCCGGTAACTAAGGGGAGCGAAACGTTAAATTTGAATAGAAAATTTGTCGAAAGAACGAAGTGATTGATTGAAAAAAACCTGTTGTTTCTACAAACCTCGGATAGCTTATCTTTGCGCACAAAATTGCTTTTATGTGAAAACAAACCTCACTAATTCAGTGAAATTGAGCAGCGAGAATGAAAGAGGCAATTTGCAGAGCGAGAGAAAAACTAGACTTTAGTAAGAGCGATTGTATTTCCTATTTAGACATGAAGAAGCGAATATAGACTCGATCTTAACACCTTGAAACACACCGTTAATCGAAAAAGAGTAAAAGATCAATGTTAGACAAATTTACTGCTGCAAGTAGAGCTTAGTTGGCTGCACTCCGTTTTCTTGCAATGAAAGCACAGTTTAAACCAGGGGTTCTTAACCGGGGTACCTGTACCCCTGGGGGTACAAAGCACCAAAGCAGGGGGTACGAGATGAGGGGTCAGAATAATGGTTATTTTAAACTATTTGCTAAAAATTTATTTTCAATGGTTTTTGAAATAAGAAAATATTTTCCGAAGCCTTTTTTAACATCTGCATTTCTGAATGATTTTTTATCATAAGAAATAGTTACTATGACGTAATAAACAGCTTCTTGTTTGTTCCGACAGAATTGGTTTTGTACTGAATTGGTTTTGTAGTGAACAATATTGTGGTTAATAAATATACACCGGTAGCGTGCTACATTGTGTTTTATTTCATTTTTAGATTAGACATTTACCGGTGATTTTGTAGGTGTTTGTTCGATAGGTCCAGGGGTACAAAAACATTTCACAAAATTTTAAGGGGTATGAACGCCAAAAAGGTTAAGAAACACAGGCTTAAACGGACCGTTTAGTCTTCCACCGTCAATAACAAGCAGTGTGAAGTGGCAAACAAATCATAAGCATGGCTTGGGTACTCCACCCATATTTTTAAATTCAATCGAGTACTGAAGATGTTTTTAGATGCAACGGCTGCAAAAGTCGACCTACCAAAAAAAGTTTTTCAACAAATCTGAGATAAAAATTTAACAAAATTGGAGAAACAAGAGGACGATCTCCAATCAACATTGAGGGACAGACATACAACAAAGATGTATATCCAAACAATTATCAAGCAAAATTGGAAGAAAGAAAGTCCTAAGATATATTTCCCCTCTCCCCAAAAAAATATTTGCTTTTGGTTTATCTAATGGCATAGCTGCTTTAAAAACCAAGGAAGGTCGAGATAGGCTGGAGTGAAATGTAAAAGAACGCCGTTTTAAGTGCAAAACACTTTCAACGAGAGAGGGAGATTTGCAGTGTAAGGCAGGTGGGTTATTGAAAAACTATTCGTCCTGCTTTAATTAAAAATTTGACTTTTACTGTAGCACAGAGATAATTCAAAGAAATTTTATTTATTACTTACCGTAACCTACACGCCTACTGCAAACTTTTTTTGATAAGTCAATTCACATCAGGCCGAGCTATATCAAATAATCTCAATTAAAGTGACTTCTGTTTTGCATTAATGGCTGTGGTTTATTTAAAGACAAGCAAATCCCTGCGGATTTGCCAGGAAACTATTCTAAAAGTGTAGGCCTTCGTCATTACCGTTTCGCAATGCAACTAGTAAAGGCTCAGTAAACAAAGAAAATGACAACTTTTCTGAATATGTCCAAAATTGCAGCTGATCTTGCTGCCTGGAAAAGATTTCGACGTTTTGCTACCAAAGACAAGCTTGTTTAAGCGAAAGAATTATAGCTTAAAAATTGCATGTAAATACAGGAAGCTAAACTAAAGCAGCTGCAGACTCTTAGCATCACGTAAATGCACTGACATGAAACTGTAAGGACAGTAACGTTGTCAGGTTTTGATTCCAAAATAGCACAAAATTGATGTTTTCTAGAATTTTGAAAACATAAGAATATTTTCCAATTTTAGAAATATTTTCTAAACAAGTCAAAACCTGAAAACTTCTGGGGAATAGGCTCCTCCTTTTCACCTTCTTTCGTCAGCTCTGTTTTAGATGTGTTAGAGCTAGAACTGGAGACGTATTTTTTAATTGTTTTCGGAAGTATTGGTGCCTGAGCCAGGAAGAATTATTTTAAAAATTGTCTCTTACACTCACCTAAATATGACTTTGAAGAAATGATAAAATTTTGACCTCATGGTTTGCTGTGTGCAGTGGTGTACCCAGAAAGAGGGGAAAAGAGTGCAAAGTATTTTTGCCTTCATCATATTTTAGGCTTGTATCAGTACTAAATATAGGTGACGACACCATGAAAACCGACCAATCTAGTTTTATTTCTCTTCATATTTTTACCCGCTCTGTTCGTGATTTACCGTAGGTGCAGGATAACAAACCGAGCAACAAACCACTTATCCATTTTCTTGTTGCGAGAGATATGTTGCTGGAATATAATTCAGTTTTGTAAAAATGCATTAATATATATTGATTTCAACTATAGGCTATATAGATTTATTGATGTCAGGCGTAGCTTATCTTTAGGGCCGTTTTTTTTTACCTAAAAAAATATATTTTTGACTTTATTTTAGCAAGATTTTGACTTTATTTTGACCTAACCGCTTTCGCCTATTATTTATGTCTTGTTGCACTTTTTTGATTAAAAATCTTTTATAATCCACAATTTACATAAGTTTTTAAAGAAGGTAGCCTACTTTAAACATTTTCTCAATCACTCAGTCTTGAAGCTAATGCAACAAAGCGACGCATGACGTCAAAACCTAGGATAACGAGCCATTGTGTGTACCAGTATCAATTAGTGTGTAATACAAAAAATGCGTTGTTATCGCAACTGTACTGTACATTAACAGTTTGTCTGTGATGTTTATAACGAAAGCCACACCGTATAATTACCAGGACTTTTTATTGTAATACAGCATCATATATTTTTTTTACGTTCTTAACATCAAAATTTCTGTCTTTTCTCAGTAATTTACTGAGCATAGAAAACGACCTCTCAACAGCAGTAGAGGTTGGCTGGGCTTTTTTGCAATAGTGCGTAGCTTGTTGGGTCAATTGTCAAGTTGGTACAGTTTATTATTATTTCTAAATCGGAGTTGGATAGTCGTTTTTTAATGTAATTTTTAATTGCGCACGGATCATCATCGAATTGCATATTCTTCAGCAGTCCGTATGCTTCGGTTATCGTGCAGGCACTTCCTTCTAAGAACTCTACGTTGGCTGCTGGTGTCCGGTATTGATTTATTTTAACCAAGTCCGGCACCAAATCTTCCACATTGATAGCGTCTTTTGCTCTGCTGACTAAGAGGCCTGCACTTGTCCAATTGTTGACAATGGTACGAACAGCTGGAAAGTGCTTACTGTAATATAAGGCAGCTCTAAGCCAAGTTGCCCATCTTGTAATTACAGGGTCAGGAGGAGATGGCAGACCAGCATCATGAAAATCTTTCTTGCGATCTTTGTTTTTGATTGTTGCTGCCTTGATCGTTGCTATTATTTCATCAATATTTTTAAAATGAGCACGCACACGCTTAGCGCAGTTATGTAGTAAGTGCTCAACGCAGGTGACATGCATCAAAGAAGGGTATAATTGCTTTAATGTCTTTCCATCCAAAGACATCTACCGAGCAGCATCAGTCAAGAACAATGAAAAATTGTCGCGTTTTATTTCAAGTTGTCGCAATATGTCATCCACAGTGTACAGAATGATATTGCTATTAACATTGCTACCGCTGTCACGTGGATGGCAATCAACGAGGAATGTTTGATTTGGGCATCTAAGCTGCCCACAAGCACATCAATATACTTTTGTTTAGCAATCCCTGCTTCATCACCATTAAAAAATTTTTTTGTCACGAAGTAATTGTTGAATTTGTTCTTCTTTTTGGGATGCTAATTTAGCAACAGATATCTGGGCTGCAGTCTCCGAAGGCAATGCTTTTCCCATTGTAGCAAACAGAGACTTTAAAGAAGGATGGTTCAGTTTATGAAATGGGATATGTGCAGCTAAAAATGAAGAGACAACCTGTTCCTTGAAGTTTACTTGATCGAGTTGTAAAAAGGTTGCTTACTTTGGGATTTGCTTTTTGTCTCGAATTTTCTTTGATGTTGCTTACTTTTTCGGTGGCTTTCCACAAAACACTTTTTGTCGCATTTGACTAACACGTCGCAAAGATTGCATCGCAAGTCGCGGGCAGGAGTTGCCGAAAACTCATCCGGATATTCCTGGCAAATTTGCCTAACTTTCGCTGTAGAAGATTTGGCTGGTTTAGGCATTCTTTGTTTTACAAGCTAAGACTTAAAAAGACCACGTGGAAAGAGCGCAAAGGTTTTATAGGAATAGATTAAATTGTCTAAGAATTATATGTTTATGCATCAACAATGACGATTTGATGCATAATAAGTGGTATTTCCTTCTCAATTACCGCACGCATTTTTACCATTGCAACTATTTGAGAAGTTTAAAATGAAACAAAACTGCGCATAAAATTTTAATAGCAACTCAAAAATTCCAAAAAATATAAAAAAAATCTAAATTTGTTCGTTTTTGTGAGGAAATTTTGGATGAAGACAATTTTGACAAGTTTTGACTTTATGCAAAATGACTTATAAAATCTACCAAAACAGACTCCTGAAGACCTGAAACGAACGTTAGTAGAGGTTTGATCATGTAACAAGGTCCTGAAAAAATTTTGACTTTATTGACTTTAGCGGGCCCTAGTTATCATGCTTTGCAATGTCATATATAGATCAGAATTTCGTTTTTTATTTGTTTAATTATTTACTACATATCCTGTTTCATTTAGTTTACCAACGTTAATCCAAGGATGAGTTCTGTTTTATTAAAAACTGAGTAGTTTTTATTAAACTGAAATCGCAATGAAAACTACTCGGTTTTTTATAAGCAGCTCAATATTGATATTTTCTTTTTTTTTTTTGAAAAAGAAAGTAAATTATCTTTAATTAATGGGTTAAGAAATAGGACAAATACAGTTATAGGACAAATACTGTTTTTACCAAAGATTTAATCAAGTGCTAAATGCTAGGAATTCACCGCTCTTCAAAAAATTATTAATCAAAAACTTTTTAAAATTATCGATCTCTCGGTTTTTGACCGAATTTCTAAGTGATCTCTTGATTCTTATAATAAAGCAATTTGTTTCTCTCTTTGACATTGTTGGTTGTTAACATCCCTAGTACATGCGATAAAGAAAAACTGGCCACAATAAACTGAACGCTGGTTTCAATTTTCAAGAGCAAAGTTTATCATCTTTAAATAAAGTTTTCGTTACTTTGCCGAAAAGTCGCAGTGTAGTGAGTGTTATTTTCAAAAAACTAGAACGAGAAAACTACCCCTGCCTACCATTTTCAGGTTTAGGTAGTGTAAGTGAAAATTATCTTGGGCGAAGATATTTGTCAGGTTGTAGGCTATCCAACCTGATTTTACATTGTCATGAATTGACCTTCAATGTATCACTTGTGGAGCATTGCTACTCGTTAACATCAAACGCTCACTTTTTGGCTCTGATACTGACAATCTGTTTTGGCTTATCAGGTCTCATCAGATCATTGAGTGCATAAATGCCGTTGTAGACCTGCAAAGACGTCCTTCTCATATGCAGAAGGTTGCTGTTCAAACATTGACAAAATCATGTCCAAAAATTTCTAAAAATGGCCTTTACAGCCCACGTGGCCTTCATCACAAAAAGAATTTAGCAGAAAAAAACCGTTAAGTTGGTCTGTTGTGCCTTTTGCAAGGGCATTTAGCAAGGTTCCTTTGCCTTTACGAGGCAAACAGTTGGTGGAGCCGTGAAGTTACCTGGCGCGGTGGCTCGGTCTGATCAAGGACTAGCAAGTAGGGAAGGAGTGGATTCGTATGAATATTTGGAGATATTTACGTCTAATCTGCTATCAACAGTAAAAACGCAGCAAATAGATAATCTCTACCAACCAATTAAAAAGGATGGAATCGTTAGCCGTTTGTAGAATATGCTAACCAATATACATAACAGTTGAATGGTTGCAAAGTCTTTTTAAAAAGATAATGTGTTATGCCTCACCCTTGCTGTAGTTGGTTAAATTTAATCAAGACATAGACCATAAGTGATCAAGATTAAAGTGTGAATTTATTTGCTGGTGCATTTAAAGACCATCAAAATCTATGGGGGACTCTCAAGATTCTTTCAAAGTATTGATTGCTCTCGATATTTCAGAAACATCGCAGAATGCTTTTGATTGTGAGTGCAGGTTGTTTGCTTTAAATTTTCACCTGCATGTGTTTGGATTTAGCAATCATTCGTAGCGTGCTAGCAAAGGTGGATTTAGTGGGGCATATATATTTTACGTGCACCAGGATTCCCCAAAACAGGGTAAACGTTTTACATTAATATAAAAACGTTTTTGGGAAAACGTGACAATTTGGGAGTAAGAAGTATGGTTAAGAACCTTTTTAAAGGCGATGCATGTGGATCTTTTTAGTCCAATTGATGCCTTTGTATGAGTCCTATAGTAAGGGAAATCATCAGGGGAGCCAGAAGCAATTTTTTGGGGGAGAGAGACAAAATATTCTCTTCGGACTTTCTGTCTTTCAATTTTGTTAGAAATGGTTTTTCTGGAGGTCACTTTTGTGTCCCTCAATTTGTTTTTGATAATTGACGCGTTACTGCGGTCATACTTAAAAATATCTTTTTATCCTTGATCGGGAGCAAGAAACTTGGTCACAGCTCTTTCGGTATGTCAGCTACGTCAATGGGAGAGACAGAAACTATTCAAATCTTCTTCGAAAATGTGTTGGAAAATTAATTGATTTAGAAATCTTTCACCTTTTTGGCAACTGAGGGCTTTTTTAAAATATTTTTGTTCGGAAAATTGTTCAACTCCAAGCATTGGCATAGCCAGGGGCATACGAGAAATTTCCAAAATTTTGAAAAACTTGCATCCAGAAGGTTGTTGTTTCGAGATCGCGAGAAAAATGAGTGAGAACCAATTTTTTGAAATTCCTGGAAAAATGTTGGGAAATTTTTTGAAGTGGTTACCTTTGAAAAAATGTTAAAAATTTCGAAAGCAATTTATCTCACTATTTGGCTTACCATGCCTTAAACCAATTTGTGAGTAGCCCTGTCCCTGTTGGCTTGCTCAGATTCCTGAAACCCAACCAACAAAAGAGGTAAATCTTTTTGGCTTGTAGGTTTATGAATAATCATGCAGGCTCTTGCCAAGATAAAGGCTTTTTTGTGTTTGGCCTAGCTTCCATCTAAAAATTTTACTTGCAGATTACTTTAATCGTATCCATAAAGATGAAAATGAGCTTATCTTGGTACACTGCCCAACTCCTCCAAAGCTTCCTACATTTTCATTCGCCTGTAAGTAAAACTATCTTTTGATTTTTTTGCTCAAAGCATATGGTTGTATTTTTTAGCGGTAGAAGTACAAATTGACTCTTGAGATTTCACACCTCCTTTATCTTGCAAACCTTTATAAAAATAAACGTGGATTGCCTGATAATATTTTTTGAGAGAGGATATCTCTTTTCAGAAAATCTACTCTTAACCAAACATTCCTTACCACACACACACACACACCCTGCTCCACCTAATGTAGGGATCGTTTCCAACGAAACACTAAATAGTTGAAAGTTTTGCTTTGCAGAAAGACTCTGTATAAATTTTGTTTGTTTAGCACCTGGAAAATATCCAGCAGAAAAAATTGCACAAATTATGATGGATTACAATAAACAAGTGCAAGAGTTGGAGGAGCATTATACGAAATTAATGTGGACGAAAAAGGTTAAAAGCAAAACATAACGTGTGCAAAATTAACACAACAGCTCATATTTTTAATTTTTGCGGGCAACTATAAATGCTATATCTTTTGTTGGATGTGGCAAGTTTATATATTTTTTAGAGCTAAAGCTGAGTGTTGCATTTTTCAATAATTAGCTTTTAGTTTCTGATTTAATCGTGGGGACTTTTCTTCCAACTTTTAAGAAACCCAAACGGACAATACTAATAGAGTTCTATTGAACCTAACCATAATGAAGCCTATAACCTGACAAAAGATACTGAAGCTTTTTGTCCCCTCAAGGGAATTCATCAGATCAAAATACTAACTTAAGCATAAATAATCTTGAAAATTTCTGATTTAGTAATTCCTTTTAATAAGGAAGCAGATTCGATCTGATGAAAAATACAATTTTCAAAAAAGTTCTCCAAGTACCATAATGGACGTTAGTCTCTGAAATGAGTGTAGTAATGAAACATCTTTCGAAAGTTTAAACCTGTTTTTTCTAATCAATACTCTGCACAAAAGTCTTAAAAATTTTTGTTTTTTGGTCTTAATATCGCATTTTAAAATGTAGAAATGCTTGCAGTTTACTTATCAAAAAGCACTCTGATCCTCTAAGATCGTTTCATTAACTTCTAACCTTTTTTCAGATTACTTACACTTTTAAAATGCTCGACAGTGATGAATCCGTCGCCCATCGATTGGTGAAGATCGCAGAAGAAACAAAAGCTTCTCTCATTGTTGTTGGGTCCCAAGGTCACGTGGGATTGGTAAAACGGACTCTTCTTCAAAGCGTTAGCGAAAACGTCAACGTTCACTCTCATGTACCAGTGCTCATCGTGCACAAGTATCACTAAATTGTGCCATGATTAATGAGACAAAATGCTGCTAAAGTTTGCACAGAATTCAAACGCTTTGGCCTATGCAGGCAATACAGTATATAATTTGATAGGATTCAAACTTTGTCTCTCCTGTTCCACCATAGCCAATTTGTACAGTATGTTGCTTTCAGTTGCAGGTTTACTTATATATTTCAGATTGAAATAAAACGTAGACACCAGTGGTTATTTGCACATAAGCAATTATTTTTCAAATTATTTCCTTCCTTGCATTAAGACATTACGTTGTCATAGGTCAATCAAATTTTTTGTGAAGTCAATATTTGGAATTCTACAGATTGTGAAATTAGTTGCGTATCATTGGTAAAACAGTTCACTTCAAAGTTAAAAAAATAAACTTCTTGAAACATACGTCACCTGTCAACGACTCTTACCTCACAAATCTTCTATCTCATATATTAACACAAATCTTTAGCTCAAAGAGTGTGGCTGCTTGACAAGATGATCTGGAGATCCCTTTGCCGCCCTCCCAATTATCCACAAACATTGCAATGATGTGTTATACTTTCTGCATCGTCTGTTATTGGTTGTGCTTATAACGGAAATAATCTTGCTTTGCTTTAGGTTAGTGAGATCTAGAAAGGCCGCTTTTTATTTTGTCTACATGCGGTTGCGTTAAATTGAGTTTCACACTTGGGCGGCACCGGTAATGGCAATTTTTGGTGATGGTGGTCTACCGGTATTGATGAAACACGCAACTGGAATATTCAGTACCAAGCGAGTTGTTTATTATATTTTCGGAATACCCTACCATTATTTTGAAAGAGTGTAGTATTTGCGGGCTCGTGCTGAGGGGTTTACAATTACTGCCAACAGTGTAGGGAACGAGTTGCTCAAGTCTGAGTCTCGAGGCTAATCACGAGTTAATGATATCGAATCTCGAGTCGAGTCGAGTCGAGTTATTTCGTCAAAACAACTCGAGTCAAGTCGAGTCTTTATTACCGCGACTCGAATCTTTTCAACATTTCATTGTCGGTGTTTAGTGTCCTGTGATTTCTTTAATAATTGCAATCGATTTGTGTAATATTTTTTGGTAAATTAAAATTTTGGGCCCCCAAGCAAGTTTATCTAAGCTCTGATCTCGACAGTTGAAAGCTTACTTTAATTTCATAAGTCGAGCTCAAGGTTTGTAGTTTAAAAATGAATTTCAAAAAAAGCAAGAGCACACTTACGATCCTACATATACTAGGTACTAGATGAAACATCTCATGAAACAAAAACCTTATAAGTTTTGCAGTGCTAAACAATAAAAATAATTTGCAAGATTTTCACTCCATACCAGAATTACTACCAGGGGCGTGTACAAAAGTTTTTTGAGGGAGGCGCGAAAGCGTGCCTTAGGTACTTTTTTGCTTTGTAAGTGCCGAAGGCAAGATTATCTTAGGGGGTCCGGAGCATGTCCTCCTAGAAAACATTACACTCAAATATAATCAATTTTAGTGCTTGCTGGAACCATTTTTAAAGTAATTTTTGCTTAAAATTTGTTAGACTTTGCCACATCAAAGAAATTCCTAACTGCTTGCGTTTTTACGTGTAGTTTACAGGGGTCACGCTGCAGCTGGGCAACAGGCTTTTCAAAATGTATCAATTAAGTCTTATAACCTGAAGAGATCCTACTTTCAATTCACGTTGTTTCACCTTGTGCTAGTACCACATTACCTTGCATTTCCTATAACTTGGTACGCAAACAATCACTCATGAAAAGTTTTGCTTTTATCAGTAAACGCTGAGTGACCTATCAAAAAGAATTAGAATAACATGAAACAAAGCGTAGATAGTGCTAGTTGCCTGCTAGCAGTTTTCAGGCAATCTCCTATTTAATCAAGAGGGATCTGCCATCAGCATCACACTAAGGTAAATAGAAAAATTGTTTAAAAACAATCACCAAACACCATGCAACAGTCTGTTAGAACATGTCCGTAACTCGCTGGATACGTTGTAATAAATTGTTGTATGCCACAGCATGATGTTGGTGATTGTTTGTAAGCAATTTTTCTATTTATCTTAACAGGAAACAAATGATGCTTTCCAAGACCTTAAACATTTAAACTACTTCTGTCTCTGGAAAACAAGTTCTTTGTTTGTTACCGTTACAACCATAATGAGTAAAAATAATATTTAAGGTTTTCCTGAGGGGAACTCCTGTATAGGAGTCCCCTCACTGGTTACCAATATGTAAAAAAATTTTTCTTAAACACATAAATTTTCAAGGTACAATTTTTAAGAAATCAAAACTTTCCAGGCAGAAACTTTTTTCATGTAAATAATTTTAGTATCAGTAGACTAGTCTAGTCTTGACTCGAGTTTCGAGTATATAATAGCATTCCAGTCTCGAGTCGCTGTTGTCAAATTCTGAGTCGAATCGAGTAATTTCCTGCAAATAACTCGAGTCAACTAGAGTCTTTTTTACATCGACTCGAGCCGAGTCATTGCGTCCAGTCTTCCCAACACTGACTGCCAATATAGCTTATTTTTGCTCTTTACAACTTCGTGGGCAAGGCAGAAATTTTGAGGATTTAGCCTAAGTTGTCGTAAATTCAAGCTTTCGTGGCGTCGTAGTCAAAAGGACACGAGATTTGATGAACTTGGATTCGAAAGGACTCGAGCATTAGTGAACTCGGACTGGTACTAGACTCCAATATCTTACATAGGGACTTGAACTCAACTCGAGTTACTGCTCCTATGGACTCGGGTTAACTCGTGTCATTCAATTGTAAGACTTATTACAATTTTGATAGTGTGTAATTTGCGATTAAGATTTTAATTAATTATATTTTTTAGAGTAATTGCAGTTTTTCACCACAAAAAGTTGTAATGTAGTTGAAAACTGTGTGATGGTAGCCTAATTGTGGTTGAATTGAAACTGTACATTTGATCCGACTCTGGCGTTGGCCGTAGGTGCATGCTTTATTGAAGAAAACTTGCAGGGAAGAGCCACTCTCTCTAAAACAGTGTCATCATCATGGTGTCACCAAAGTTTCAAAAGAGAAGCGATCATCAGCAACGAACAGTTTTTTAAAATAGGATTTGCTAAAGTAGTGGTTCTTAAACTAAGTCGCGTGAGAGTTTATCAGAGGAGGGCGAGCTTCCTTAATCATTCTATAAATAAATAAAAAGCATTTGAGAAAACGGCGCACTAAAATAGTTGATTTCCAAAAAAGAATGAACTTTATGATGGCTTCGACAGCAATCATGCGATAATGACCAAAAATCTAATTATCTTTGAAAAAAATGAAAATAGTCAAGAATTAAAAAGGCCACGAGTTTTTTGATCTTGCCAAGGGGGTTAGTTTTTTTTATCTTGCTCAAGTGGTAGCATCTCAAAAAGTTTAAGAACCCCTGTGCTGGAGTATCATTCCAGAGTTGAGTAGTAGCGAGACGGTAGTAGCATGTGAGAACGATTCTATGCTGTAGTATTCTTTTATGTTTCGTGCTATGTCAAATGAGCCTTATCAACGCATCTATAAGCTCTTATCGGTTGTAGTTATTTTTTATATTTATCCTTAAGTTAATGCAAAGAAGGAACGGTAGGCGATTCATAGCTCAAACTATGCAATCATTTTTAAAATAACGATAATTGACAAATACCATTCAACATCGCGCAACAACAGACTCTCGAATGGGGTTACCTTAATTAAGGTTGATGCCTTTTTCCTACTTTATCTTGTAGGTCCATTTAATTAGGAATAATTTTGATTGTTGTCTTACGCTTTAAAACAACGTTCGTCAACAGCTAAAACGTGAGCGACTCAATGAGGCCCATGTTCTTTTATTTCTAAACATACGGTTCGCAAACTGTGATACGTGTACCACCGGTGGTGCGCCAGCTTTTCAGTGTGGTATACGCTAGCAGTTTCCAGGTCACTTGCTGAGTATTGCGTTCAATAAATTCATGTCGTCTACTGCTGTGACTATCACTGAGTCATGCTCACGTTTGTTCTTGCAGATAAAGCACAAATCTTTTTACTTACCCTATGCTACTCTTTTCCTTTCGAAAATACACTGGACGCTTGTGCAAACTGTAAGTCTAATATTAAGTTTTCAAAAAGGGATTGGTTTTTGAGCGAACATGTATGACAAAAGTTTGTTATTATACTCGACCTTTTTGCTATATTCTTGCAGCCCTATAGCCATATTTTTTGGAATTATACGCTGAGCAATTCTCACTAGAAAACCGATTAAACATCCGCTTTTAGAAACACTTATAAGAATAGGATTTTTAAATAGTGCAAATTTTTTCAGAGATCAATAAAGTTTCTCCGCTATCCTCCTTCCCCCTCACGGACGTCTTTGTTGCTTGCTTGCGTACAACTTGGTCTATAGTAATTTAGTTCAAAGCAGCAGGTGGTTTACTAGCTCCAACCTTAAATACGCTTGTGATAGTGAGGCTTAAAACAATTGGCAAAGTTTTCTTTTCTCTAGTATGTTCATTGATTAAAATCCAAACTAGTTTTATTTGAAATCCCCCCAAAAAATATTTGCACCATTTAAAAGTTAGTTTCGTTTCGTGCTCTTGACAGAAAGATAATTTTTGAAATTTTTTGCTTTAAGTCTGTAAATTTCAATCACTTTGTATTAAAAGTTCGTAGTGCAGGATATTTCATCAATTTGAGTAAAAATTCATTATTATGCAATATATAATTTTGTGATAAACCCACTTAGTGTCTTCATCTTTGAAAATTTTGTAGTACAAAAAAAAACAAGTTTATTCATCACATTTACTTAAGCTCAACGCAACTTAATGTGACAGGAAAATAAAATATAACATTACAAAAAAAACTGGTAACAGGCTTATGACAAAAAAAATGGTCAAAATTGAAGTGGAGAGTTTGAAGTTATGCTTCCTGATTTTAAAGCATACGCTAACATAGATCTATGTGGATTAAGAGCTGAAACTCAAATTTTCCAGCTTTGTTAAAAGTTACTAATAAAAAATTAAAACTTGATATTTACGGCTCCTTTTTAATTAAAAAAGTATTGAATAAAACCTAAATTCGTTTTTACCTGCTCTGTTTGAAAATTTTTGATAATAGCAGAAACTGAGAATTGCATTTGCTCCTTTGTTTTGTAAATTAACAATTACATTTGAATTGAAACTTACTTCTTCCTGCTTTTACTTTAACGTCAGTCACGTAGTCTACATTACATCAACCTACCTAACATTTTCTTTTTCTGTGATTATGCTCGAAATCAAATAATGTAAGCTACAAGCCCAATAATTTTAGAGACGTATTTTATTAAGGGTTTCTAAAAACAGATGTTTACGCGGTGTTCTAGAAAAAGTTGTTAGGTGTAAGGCTATAAGAATATGGTTTAGGCGGAGGTGCTGTCCCCTCCCTCGTGATTGCCTCTTTAGTGATGCGCAACGACAGTAAGATTTTCCGGGTTGTATACAAGTAGAAAGGAATTAAAAACCACTGTTCTAAACAAAAGACGTATATTGTATGATATTTAAACTACAGTGTAAAAAACTAAAGTGAAATGATATTGTCAGCTAAAAATTTCTGAAGGCAATGAGGTAAAGTTTTTCATCTTTGATCACATTTTTAGTCATGACCTTTTTCGATTATTTCCGAGACCACATTAAATTGTAATAAAAATCAATGGTACTCAGCAAATTTGAATGATATTTGCTGAGATTAAGCTTACACAATAACTTTTTGTAGAGGGAACTGGTAAATGTAGCCTAAACAAAATTTCATAAATCTTTTTAAAAGGTAATTATCCTTTTTCCTCCTCTAGCTACTCTATTGACAAAAGCACTAACTGGTACGTGAACAAACTAATGTACGCTAAAAAAAGATAAAACAAACTGCAAAAAAATTATGCAAAATATCTTTGAAAGAAGCTTTAGAGGGCAAATTCATTGCACTCTTTTAAAGCAACAAGTAAATATCACAACGTTTTTGTCTGACTCTTGTCAAAAATTATCCCAGAATAATTAGTTTGCCCATCATAATGTGGTAAAATGCCTTACAAGCCTTCTTCAACCAGTTCTAGACCTCTACTTTCGCGTTGAAGATTCTTTCATTTTTGTTGAAAATATGCCAGCACTTTAACTTGGATTAAGAAGCCTCTTTCTCTGTTCCTTTAATATCTCTCGTCTGTTGACGAATATTCCACTGAAAGATGTCCTTCAGATCCGCGCTGATACTTTGTACAACAGTAAATGAGTTCTGCTTTCTATTCCGAAGGCATCTTTTATTGATGTTTTCACCTATATGACTTAGTTCAAATTTAGCTTCAACAATGCAATGCACAAATAGACCGATAGAGTTACCATGGGCTCTCCAATTGGCCCAGCTCTTGCCCATATATTTCTTGGATACTACAAAAAGGAATTGTTTCGACCGAGCAAACTCGTCCTGCATTTCCGCTACGTTTGATTACACCTTTGCCATCTTCAACGAGGTATCCCAATGCGACAATTTTCTTACCGCATTTATCTTTTCATCCTTTCTTGACTTTCATTTTTGAAAAAGAGGCTGATCGTAGATTTGCCTTTGTAGACGTTTTGGTAACTGACTAAAATTCTTCCCATTCTTACATCAAAAAACAATTTTTATTGGAAAACATTCACGTTTAGATTCTTTAGGCCCAAAAAATGGAAGACAAACCTTAATAAAACCCTAGCGTACAGAAATCAGTGTGCCTCCTCCAAACCCAGACTGCCACAAGAGCTAAACAACATTAAAACTGTTCTTTGCAAAAATGGCTAATCAGACAGTGTTTTTCAGGTAAGCATGACCAAGACCATCGTCAAATATAGCGACCACAAGAAAAAAAGTCCCCCAAAATGCCTAGTATACCAAAAACTTCCATGATACAGTAGCACTTCTCTCCCAGAAGCCAATCAAAACTACGGTAAATAATTGCTGCAGAGTAACTGAACTACCTGTAATCTACAAGGATGTCGTGCCTTCCCCTCTACTAACCAATATCATATATGAATAGCTGTGACTGCCAGTACGTTTGCTACACAACTCAAAGACAACAGAGTACTATCAACCAACATCTACTCAAATCAATTAGACTTCACATGAAAAATACAGTCAAGTAACTCTTCAAAAATGCAAGGCAATTATTTTTCTCCCGACTGTAACTCGGCAATTGGGCAATGTTTGCCAGAAAATCAGGACTATGTCCCCTCCTACAATGACAGTTAATTATCAACATTGGCAACACGTAGATCGTCTCTCCATCAGCCCACAATCGAAGCAACATTTATCAAAAACAAACAACCCGTATTATGGCAGAATTTGTCTATGCATTACAATTGGTACTCAAGCAGCTTTGATTTTAGACGCTGACGAAACGTAGATTTCGATAGTCTCGCCTACTATATATAATGACGTTTTCTCTTTTTGTTTCATTCTAGCGAAAACTTCTCGTGAAAGACCAACAAAAACATGCAAGTTTTAAGTTACTGCATTAAAAGTATACCACGAATCCGCTCTCCAAAAGGCTCATTCAAATCTTTTTTGAAAGTTTGTACCACTGAAAAGAACTGTTTAAAAATTAAACACCGGAGAATAATTTGGATTTCTTTTTAGCCCTGAAAACTTTTTGAAATTATAAAATACATGCAAGAAATAACACTCTCTGATGGCAATCTAGCGCATTTACCTGATTAGCATTAAACACACGTTGGTCTATCTGTTGGTTTTCAAAGTTCAAACCAAGAATGACTAACTTCAATAGAGGGCTTATTATGCTCAAAACAAAATTTGAATTTAAAGCTGCTTGTTATGGTAGGTTACTCCTTTTCAATTCAACAAACGTCAAGTTTTTAGCATCAACTTGAGAAAAAGTTATAACCACTCAAGGAGCCTTACTTCCTACTAAATCTACTCGACTAAAAGTGGAGGCAGTACAAAATGAAACTGCTCAAGTAAGTAGCTCGTTACTGACCACTTCTGTTTATAGGTATTTTCGCCGAGATTGCTGGTAGTCGAACTGCTCCACTGAGAGCAAAACCCGTATAGCATGTTTGAATTACTGCATTACACTTTCTTTGTTATCAGTTACTAGCCGCCTCTGCTGGCGTCGCTGTTAGGGCTTCCCATTAGCAAGGAAGAGGTTAATAATATCGATTCAACCAGCCAAGCCGGTTTTACCCACTGAATAGTCGTGACAACAGTAATAAAAGCTTATATTTTTCTTATAGCCAAATCTCGTTTCGAAACAAAACTATCGTTTTTTGAAACACGATTGATAAAAATACATTATGGGGAGTTGCTCAGAGCCACTACAAGTCTTCCAAGTTTTCGTAGTCCTTGGCAACGTCTTATTTGCTCCTCTTTTCACCGCAGACGACCTTAAACTCAACAACCGTTTATCCGTTAAATTCAGCAAGTGCTTCAAAGCATGTCGAAGTTGTAGAAGGGCGTCAAGGTGATTGATGTGTATTTTCGAGGTTAAGAAATTAAATATTAGGCCCCTACTTACCAATACTAGTAATTGTAGGCGTATTTGTGTGACCTTAAATTTCTGGTTGCATGCATGTTGCTTTGTTCTGGCATATCAACCAGCCAAGAAAATAGCAAACTAACTCAAATTGGAGCACTCATAGTTAAGTTATTACAATAGCAGCGCCCCTATCAGTAACGACAAGGTTATTAATATTGGTTTAGCCGGCTTCACTCATTATATATTTGTGAGAACAGTGGTAAGAAGTTAATGTGTTGTTGACAAAGCAAATTGTAGTTCCAAAATCAAAAAAATCGATTTTTTAAAGGAAATGGATTAAGCAGAAATAAAGCATAATGGAAAGTTGCGCATAGCCGCTATGTTTCTTCCAAAGCTTCTCAAGTTGCTAGCTACGTCTTGCTTGCCCTGTTTGGTACCTAAGAACTGGAATTGCTTACATTTGAAACAGCCAACGATTTCAAAAAGTTGTTTCTGTGCATTTTATGAAGGGAAAGCACCCATAATTTGAAAGCTGTGGGATAAAAGGAGAGGCGCTCAAGTAATTGATATGTATTTTCAGGAATAGCCTACTACATATTAAGCCCACTACTAAACAACTTTTTTGTAGCTGTAGACCTATTTGCACGAACCAAAGCCTCTTGCTTTGTGCACGTTGCTTTGTCTTGGCATAAATGCAGCTATGCAAAGAATCTCAAACAGTTAAGTTGTTGCACTTGCGGCGCCCCCATCAGGAATTCCGAGGTTAAGAATGTCATATCAGCCATCTGCGCCGGCTTCAGCCAATCTGAAAGAAAATTACTTCAACATTTAGGTGATATGTAGTTGGACACCAATATTTTGTTGCCAAAGATAAAACAAAACCATCTTTACCACGTCCTCGTTTTGCAAGCGGATCAAAAATTTTTGGGCTCGGAGAGACTACATTTTTAAATGTTTAGAGACTTCATTTTTTGATTAATCTTTGTGATAATTTTGATAGATAATGTCAAAGAAGCATGCTTTCGAGGAAGAATTATCAAAATGTACAAAAAAGACTTGCTTTTCTAGAGACTGCAATTGTGTGAAGCCCAGCAAGCAAAGTGCTGAGTGTTCTTGACTGGTTACGCTACATTACAAAATTTTTAGACTTCATTTTTAGTTAATACTTTTTGAAAATTTAGATAGATAATGCCAAAATTTATGCTCGCTTGGAAAAGTAGTCAAAATTTACAAAAGAATTAACTTTTTCTAAAAATTGCAAGTTTTTTTTAGATTTAATAAGAAAATTGCTTAAATAAAAATGAAAATTTTGGATCAGTCATAATAAACTAATCCTTAGCCCTAACAAATTAGAGTTACATTGCTGGAAATCAAATTTGCTTAGCTTTGAAACGGCATTATTTGTTAGTACTTTATCATTATACCTTTATATATTCATCTTACCAGATCTTACTCAGCTTACCACTTTTTTGAGCCGATGTAAAAAGTTACACGACAGATGTCAAATTTCCATTTTTCTTGTCTAAAAACAAGTTGTAAAGATATAGGTCACACATTGTCGAAGTTACCTTGAAATGACCTTCAATTGATTAAAAGAATTTTGAAAATCTTTTAAGAATGAGGTCACAAATTTGTTTTTAGGCAAACTGATTTTGTAAATTTTCTAAATAAGTGCAATTTTTGAAAAAATTGTCATATGATGATCTCTGGTTGCAAAAGTGTTGATCGTACCAGAGAGTATTACAATATTATAAAATGAGTTTGAAGGGTGCAGGAAAAAAAGAGAAGAAGCATGCTTTGAAGGCTTTAAATTCATAAAAAAGAATCTGTTTTTGCATCGGCATTAGAGCTTTAGTTGTTGTAAAGTTTATTTTATCAAAAGCAACCTTGTTAATATCTTCCGAAAAGTTTCTATTCGCGATTCTATATTCAGAGGACAAATTGTGCAATTAAGCATTAACTGTTACGTCATTTTAGACCCCTAAAGGATATAATTTCTTGTAAATTGGCAAGTCGGAGACTGGCTTTCTTTGAGCAAAACAAACGGTTTTCTTCTGTCAAGAAATGCAAATTTTAAAAAAGTTAGCTTTGATTATGACATCATCTTGACGTCGCGAACCCTCACATGACACTCACCCCAGGGTGGCGATTAATTGTAGTGAGATGATGCTGGTACGTCCAGAAGTTTCGTACCAGTTCAAACACACATTCACAGAATTGTGCTTCATAAAATATATCCATCGGCTACGTCTTGCACTAAAAAGATCTGAGCAAAGTGTAAAGAAAAGTAGTTTCATTGAGGGTCTTTTCCTGTTTTGTTTTGCTATGAAATTTAAGTGGAAGATAAGCTCAGTCAATTTTATCGTGCTGCCCTGTTTAAAGTTTTTAACGGGTTGCTGACAATATATTCTTTTTGATTTTTGCTGCTTGGTTTTTATTCGATTGATCAAGCAACAGTGAGGGAAAGATCCAGGCTGTTCGCCAGGGATTTCTTCAACAAAAGATTCATTTCGGTGGAAAGGTGAATCCATAACAGAGATCCAATTTACGTTCATTTACCATCATTGTCACACGATTGTGACGAAACTTTGGGCCCCCTCGGAAACTTTCCGCGTACGCCACTGCTTGATGTCATAATACTCTAGAGCACAATCGGTTAATGTGGTATTTCTCTGACTCCAAACTGCGACCGAAAACATTTCTATGAACAGCTACATTTACTTTTTTTTGGTGATAAAATTATTTTGCCAGAATTAAGTTTTTGCAATTGCTACATTTACGTGTTCGTTTTTATTCTGCCAGAATTATGATGGTAAATGAAAGTAAATTGGATCTCTGTTATGGATTCACCTTTCCACCGAAATGAATCTTTTGTTGAAGAAATCCCTGGCGAACAGCCTGGATCTTTCCCTCACTGTTGCTTGATCAATCGAATAAAAACCAAGCAGCAAAAATCAAAAAGAATATATTGTCAGCAACCCGTTAAAAACTTTAAACAGGGCAGCACGATAAAATTGACTGAGCTTATCTTCCACTTAAATTTCATAGCAAAACAAAACAGGAAAAGACCCTCAATGAAACTACTTTTCTTTACACTTTGCTCAGATCTTTTTAGTGCAAGACGTAGCCGATGGATATATTTTATGAAGCACAATTCTGTGAATGTGTGTTTGAACTGGTACGAAACTTCTGGACGTACCAGCATCATCTCAGTACAATTAATCGCCACCCTGAGGTGAGTGTCATGTGAGGGTTCGCGACGTCTAGATGATGTCATAATCAAAGCTAACTTTTTTAAAATTTGCATTTCTTGACAGAAGAAAAGCGTTTGTTTTGCTCAAAGAAAGCCAGTCTCCGACTTGCCAATTTACAAGAAATTATATCCTTTAGGGGTCTAAAATCACGTAACAGTTAATGCTTAATTGCACAATTTGTCCTCTGAATATAGAATCGCGAATAGAAACTTTTCGGAAGATATTAACAAGGTTGCTTTTGATAAAATAAACTTTACAACAACTAAAGCTCTAATGCCGATGCAAAAACAGATTCTTTTTTATGAATTTAAAGCCTTCAAAGCATGCTTCTTCTCTTTTTTTCCTGCACCCTTCAAACTCATTTTATAATATTGTAATGCTCTCTGGTACGATCAACACTTTTGCAACCAGAGATCATCATATGACGATTTTTTCAAAAATTGCACTTATTTAGAAAATTTACAAAATCAGTTTGCCTAAAAACAAATTTGTGACCTCATTCTTAAAAGATTTTCAAAATTCTTTTAATCAATTGAAGGTCATTTCAAGGTAACTTCGACAATGTGTGACCTATATCTTCACAACTTGTTTTTAGACAAAAAAAATGGAAATTTGACATCTGTCGTGTAACTTTTTACATCGGCTCAAAAAAGTGGTAAGCTGAGTAAGATCTGGTAAGATGAATATACAGGGTGTCTCAAAAGTAAGTATACACTTTAAAATTTGAATAACAATCTAATGGCTTATTCAAATTTGTCAAAAGTTTACAAAAATATTCTATAAACTACTAGAAACAGATTACCGTCCTAATATCTTGTTGAATTTATTTATTGACAGAATGTTAGACCTCAACGTGGGAGCCACCAATTTCGGGAGATTTCAGCCACCTTTTGATGCATTCTTGCTTGACACTTTGCAATAAATCTTGTGTAACTAGTCCACATGATGCTCTAATGTTTTGTTCCAACTCTAAAAGGTTTTGAGGCCGTGTGGAGTAAAGTTGACAAAAAATGCTTCGGTTGAAAAACTGTTACTTTCAGCAAGATGGAGCTCCTGCACATTACACCTGGAAAGTCAGAGATTACTTAAATCAGTTTTTTCTCGGTAGGTGGATCGGGTGCAGAGGTCCTCTAGAATGGGCCGCTCGTTCACCTGACTTAACCCCATGCGACTTTTTTCTTTGGGGTTTCCTTAAGAGCAAAGTTTACTCCACACGGTCTCAAAACCTTTTAGAGTTGGAACAAAACATTAGAGCATCATGTGGACTAGTTACACAAGATTTATTGCAAAGTGTCAAGCAAGAATGCATCAAAAGGTGGCTGAAATCTCCCGAAATTGGTGGCTCCCACGTTGAGGTCTAACATTCTGTCAATAAATAAATTCAACAAGATATTAGGACGGTAATCTGTTTCTAGTAGTTTATAGAATATTTTTGTAAACTTTTGACAAATTTGAATAAGCCATTAGATTGTTATTCAAATTTTAAAGTGTATACTTACTTTTGAGACACCCTGTATAAAGGTATAATGATAAAGTACTAACAAATAATGCCGTTTCAAAGCTAAGCAAATTTGATTTCCAGCAATGTAACTCTAATTTGTTAGGGCTAAGGATTAGTTTATTATGACTGATCCAAAATTTTCATTTTTATTTAAGCAATTTTCTTATTAAATCTAAAAAAAACTTGCAATTTTTAGAAAAAGTTAATTCTTTTGTAAATTTTGACTACTTTTCCAAGCGAGCATAAATTTTGGCATTATCTATCTAAATTTTCAAAAAGTATTAACTAAAAATGAAGTCTAAAAATTTTGTAATGTAGCGTAACCAGTCAAGAACACTCAACACTTTGCTTGCTGGGCTTCACACAATTGCAGTCTCTAGAAAAGCAAGTCTTTTTTGTACATTTTGATAATTCTTCCTCGAAAGCATGCTTCTTTGACATTATCTATCAAAATTATCACAAAGATTAATCAAAAAATGAAGTCTCTAAACATTTAAAAATGTAGTCTCTCCGAGCCCAAAAATTTTTGATCCGCTTACAAAACGAGGACGTGGTAAAGATGGTTTTGTTTTATCTTTGGCAACAAAATATTGGTGTCCAACTACATATCACCTAAATGTTGAAGTAATTTTCTTTCAGATTGGCTGAAGCCGGCGCAGCTGGCTGATATGACATTCTTAACCTCGGCATTGCTGATGGGGGCGCCGCAAGTGCAACAACTTAACTGTTTGAGATTCTTTGCATAGCTGCATTTATGCCAAGACAAAGCAACGTGCACAAAGCAAGAGGCTTTGGTTCGTGCAAATAGGTCTACAGCTACAAAAAAGTTGTTTAGTAGTGGGCTTAATATGTAGTAGGCTATTCCTGAAAATACATATCAATTACTTGAGCGCCTCTCCTTTTATCCCACAGCTTTCAAATTATGGGTGCTTTCCCTTCATAAAATGCACAGAAACAACTTTTTGAAATCGTTGGCTGTTTCTATTGTAAGCAATTCCAGTTCTTAGGTACCAAACAGGGCAAGCAAGACGTAGCTAGCAACTTGAGAAGCTTTGGAAGAAACATAGCGGCTATGCGCAACTTTCCATTATGCTTTATTTCTGCTTAATCCATTTCCATTAAAAAATCGATTTTTTTGATTTTGGAACTACAATTTGCTTTGTCAACAACACATTAACTTCTTACCACTGTTCTCACAAATATATAATGAGTGAAGCCGGCTAAACCAATAATAATAACCTTGTCGTTACTGATAGGCGCGCTGCTATTGTAATAACTTAACTATGAGTGCTCCAATTTGAGTTAGTTTGCTATTTTCTTGGCTGGTTGATATGCCAGAACAAAGCAACATGCATGCAACCAGAAATTTAAGGTCACACAAATACGCCTACAATTACTAGTATTGGTAAGTAGGGGCCTAATATTTAATTTCTTAATCTCGAAAATACACATCAATCACCTTGACGCCCTTCTACAACTTCGACATGCTTTGAAGCACTTGCTGAATTTAACGGATAAACGGTTGTTGAGTTTAAGGTTGTCTGCGGTGAAAAGAGGAGCAAATAAGACGTTGCCAAGGACTACGAAAACTTGGAAGACTTGTAGTGGCTCTGAGCAACTCCCCATAATGTATTTTTATCAATCGTGTTTCAAAAAACGATAGTTTTGTTTCGAAACGAGATTTGGCTATAAGAAAAATATAAGCTTTTATTACTGTTGTCACAACTATTCAGTGGGTAAAACCGGCTTGGCTGGTTGAATCGATATTATTAACCTCTTCCTTGCTAATGGGAAGCCCTTACAGCGACGCCAGCAGAGGCGGCTAGTAACTGATAACAAAGAAAGTGTAATGCAGTAATTCAAACATGCTATACGGGTTTTGCTCTCAGTGGAGCAGTTCGACTACCTGCAATCTCGGCGAAAATACCTATAAACAGAAGTGGTCAGTAACGGAGTAGTTCTACTCAAGCAAACTTCTTAAATAGCGTTTTCAGTAACGAGCTACTTACTTGAGCAGTTTCATTTTGTACTACCTCCACTTTTAGTGGAGTAGATTTAGTAGGAAGTAAGGCTTTTTGAGTGGTTATGACTTTTTCTCAAGTTGATGCTAAAAACTTGACGTTTGTTGAATTGAAAAGGAGTAACCTACCATAACAAGCAGCTTTAAATTCAATTTTTGTTTTGAGCATAATAAGCCCTCTATTGAAGTTAGTCATTCTTGGTTTGAACTTTGAAAACCAACAGATAGACCAACTTGTGTTTAATGCTAACCAGGTAAATGCGCTAGATTGCCATCAGAGAGTGTTATTTCTTACATGTATTTTATAATTTCAAAAAGTTTTCAGGGCTAAAACGAAATCCAAATTATTCTCCGGTGTTAAATTTTTAAACAGTTCTTTTCAGTGGTACAAACTTTCAAAAAAGATTTGAATGAGCCTTTTGGAGAACGGATTCGTGGTATACTTTTAATGCAGTAACTTAAAACCTGCATGTTTTTGTTGGTCTTTCACGAGAAGTTATCGCTAGAATGAAACAAAAAGAGAAAACGTCATTATATATAGTAGGCGAGACTATCGAAATCTACGTTTTGTCAGCGTCTAAAATCAAAGCTGCTTGAGTACCAATTGTAATGCATAGACAAATTCTGCCATAATACGGGTTGTTTGTTTTTGATAAATGTTGCTTCGATTGTGGGCTGATGGAGAGACGATCTACCTGATGCCAATGTTGATAATTAACTGTCATTGTAGGAGGGGACATAGTCCTGATTTTCTGGCAAACCTTGCCCAATTGCCGAGTTACAGTCGGGAAAAAAACAATTGCCTTGCATTTTCGAAGAGTTACTTGACTGTTTTTTTCATGTGAAGTCTAATTGATTTGAGTAGATGTTGGTTGATAATACTCTGTTGTCTTTGAGTTGTGTAGCAAACGTACTGGCAGTCACAGCTATTTATATATGACATTGGTTAGTAGAGGGAAGGCGCGACATCCTTGTAGATTACAGATAGTTCAGTTACTCTGCAGCAATTATTTACCGTAGTTTTGATTGGCTTCTGGGAGAGAAGTGCTACTGTATCATGGATGTTTTTGGTATACTAGGCATTTTGGGGGACTTTTTTTCTTGTGGTCGCTATATTTGACGATGGCCTTGGTTATGCTTACCTGAAAAACACTGCCTGATTAGCCATTTTTGCAAAGAATAGTTTTAATGTTGTTTAGCTCTTGTGGCAGTCTGGATTTGGAGGAGGCGAGTACCAATGACTTTTACTACAAGGCAAAATAAGATTTTTGTCGTTGCTACCTGCTTTGCAGCGGGTTCTTGAGATGCTTGAGGCATTGAAGAGCTACTTTGATTCGCAAGAACATTGCCCAACTATCATTTCCCAATGTTTTGAGAATCCAACCCAAGAACTCTATTTCTGGTTCGTTTATAAACAGCTGAAGTACTTCAACAAAACAATGTTAAAGTTGGAAAGACAAAAGACAAGTGCTGTTAATGTGGGGATTGTTCCTACAGAATTAAAGTTGAATCTACATGAAAAAACAGTTAGTAACTTTGTTCCTTACCAAGCAAAGCGTATATTGGAAAAGCTTGAAAAAGATGGAGAAATGGAAGTAAGGTTCTTTCTTGATGAAACTAGATGCTTTTACGAGAAATGTGAGTCATACCTAGATGTTTATCGAGATTCTTCCGAAGGTGTAACACCCAGGGGTGTATTGGAGGCGGATCGGGGGATCGCCGTCCACTTACTTTTTTTAGAAAAAGCTTGATTAAAGGCACACTTTATTAACATTTAAATTTTTTTTATCTTATTTTTAATTTAATTTTACTTAACCTGGTAATAAAATGACAAGTGTTGAGGCCAACCGTCCACCTACTATATTATTTAGCAATACACCACTAGTGACACCTCATCTTTGGCTGAACTCAAGCGAAGATCTATTCGGGCCACCTGTATGTGCATCTGCGGAAAAGATCAACTGCATGTTTTCAAAGCAAATAATTGATATCGACTCCCTTTTTGATGAGCACGTTCTGATGAAGAACTACAACTCTGCAAACGACAGAAGAGAGAGATGGAAAAATACACCGATATCTTATGAGTAAAAGTGGATCAAATTGTTCCAAGCTTTCAAGGATAAAGACATTCTCATTCTAATCTTTCAGAAACTGGTCGAGTTTGTATTTTGTTTATTTGGAACATCAGCACCGGTCGAAAGAATTTTTTTAATTATGAAAGATATGTGGTCTGATCAGGGATGTGGAAGTGATTATTTTTCAACCGTTTCCGCTTCCGCGCCCGCTTCCACACCTAGCGCTTCCGCTTCCGCTTCCACTAACAAAAACAAAAAAACGACCGTTGACAATTTTTTAAGTTTTATAGGTCTGTAGCCTGCTTTCTCCTACACTTCATCATTTTGAGAAGACAAAAATCTTCATTTATTGCTCTTACTCATCCTACTTCGATTGAGCTTATTGTTCCGAGTTACTCTGTGTTTCTTTTCCTTAGATATTGGAACTTGTGTTGAATGTAGAACAGTGCTTTTTAATCTTTTTGTCATCGCGTATCCCTTAATGTACTTTCGCGTTTGTTACGGAACCTCCACTAACAAAAATTTAGAAATCACGAACTGCTTGCAAGAAAATCAAATATTTCGTTACTACAATTCAAAAAATAATTAAACACTTCAATAGATAGACAGTTATTATAAGTTTCTTCACTACTTACAACTACTTTTACAACAGTTAACTTAATGCTTCTCAGATCTAAACCGTATGACCACATATTACAGCTCTCGACAATAACCTGCGTTCACAACAACAAATTACAACGATATAACGCTGCTTTTCCCTCTCTATCCTCAACTAACTCTGACTTTGAGTTAACTTTAACTCTAATCATCATTACGGGCCTTCTGTTTGTCCCATTTCTGTCGTAGATATAGTATATACATGTAAAGCGAGCAACATTGAACTGCACCAATCAACAGCCGCCTCAACGTAATTGTGCGGTCCCCAACTACGTTTGGGTTGGGTTAAAATGGCTGTTGGCCTTCCCGAGAGTCCCAGTTACCCCGGGCACCCCCTTCACACAAACCATTTTTTCGCCGTGCAGCCCCCTGAACGACCGCACAAGGGTAGCACGCAGCCTCTTTAAAATCGGCCTGTCTTCTCTCTTCTCCTGCCTTTCTTTTGCCCATCTTCTCATTCTTCTCCTTCTCTTGATGAGCGGCAACGTTCATCCAAACCCTTGTCCCGTCTTTCCCTGTTCAGTGTGCGCTGGATATGTGACCTGGCGGGGTAGGCCAGTGCAATGTTGCACATGCTCTAATTGGGTTCAGTTAAAGTGCAAACTACTCTCCTTTTCTAGATTCAAAACTCTTGGCAGCTCTCACTCCTTCCCTCCCTGCTGCGCCCCTGCTTTTTTTGGAGATGCTACACCTACCAGCACTGTGACTTCCTCCTCGGACTTCTGCAGATGGTATTCTTCCACTGCTCAATCTGGCACATCTGGCCCCCTTCTGCTGATGCAGCACTCCCACCCCACCCTTGCCTTCAAACTTTCCATCCTTTTTCTGCCCACTTTGTATCTTCTCCCTCTGCAACCTAACTATCGCATCATGCTCCTGGCTGTTTCTCTTTACCTCCTGCTTCCTCTTCCCCTATCTAACTCCCTCAGGGTGCTTCAATAGAATGCTGGGGGTCTCCGAGCCAGGAGCACTGAATTGCTACACTTTATTTCATCTCATCCCGTTGACCTTATTTGTATCCAGGAATCTAACTTTAATTTATCTTCTTCTTTCCGGATCCCTCGATTCTCTGCTCTGCGATCCGATGGCACCCACTCCCAATCTGGTATTTTTTTCTACTGATGTCACAGACGCTAGCGGCGGCGTCATCATTTTTGTCAGGCAGGACTTATCCTTCTCTGAGCTTTCTACCTCCTCTCTTTGTTCGCTTGACCCCTACTATGATTATGTAGAGGTCAACATCTCTCTAAACGCCTCCTCCTCGCTCTCATTTCTTAATGTTTATGCTCTCTCTTTTCGCTCTTCTCCAAAGAATATCAAAACCAATTTCTTTTCTCCCTTCATTCTTCCTTCCTATGTGGAAGCGGAGTGGAATTTTCGCGCTTCCGCTTCCGCTTCCACCGCTTCCGCTTCCAGCTTCCACATCCGCTTCCACATCCCTGGGTCTGATGATGGAAGCAATATGCACGAACAAAATGTCAATGCTCTCCTCATGTGCAAAAATAATATTGATTTGACATGTACTGAATTTTATGAGAACATAAAATCAAACGTTAGGCTATTGAAAAAAGGTGCTAGGCACAGATAAATATCCTTGATTTGTTGATAAATGCAATTCGCTTTTTTTGTTGTATTTAGTACCATTAGGCTACTGTATCAGGTGATTTGTCAAAAAAATCAATTTCATTGTATCTAAAATATACTTACATAATGTGATTCAGTTGTACCGGATATATAATATAAAACGTTAATAGCGTGATGTTGGCAGTCTGCCATATGCGTCCCGGTTTTGCATTTCAAAAAAATGACCAGCCTAATTATATTTGTCTTCATTATCATCACACTCAATATTGTTTACGTTAACAGGGGAAGTAATTTGGAGATGATCATCACTACTTGGCCTGTGATGATACTGTAGCGATCATGTAACATTTGCCCTTATGTCCACCCGCGCGCGTTTGTTTTCGTATATTGCTACCTCCTGTTTTCTTTTTATTTTCGTAGAAGCGTAATTCAAGGATTCCTTCGTCTTTCTAAAGTGATTATGTAACCTTTGCCCTCACCTCACCTATGCGCATCAGTTTCAAATATTATTGTCTCGCGTGTCGTTATGTTTGCGTAGAAATGTGAGTCATGCATTCCTTCGTGTTTCCGAACATTAATCCTCGTGATTCGTTTTATTTTTCGTAGCAACGTGACTCATGCATTGCCCCGTCTTCACCCCATAAAAAATTATTCCTTGTGCCTTTTTTCCATTTTTTTTTTGAGATATAAATATCTCTTGGTCTTTTGATAAAGCATCATAAATCAGACATCAGAAATCAGAAATTATAAAACAGAAAACAGAAAAACAAAATTAACTTTTGGACTAAAGATGCTGCTAAATTTTGAAATTGTACGATAATTTTTGGTAGAAGATTTAATAAGCAAAAGGGAGAAAATTCGTGTCAACTGAAAACTTAAGGATATAATTTGATGTCAAAGAACTCCCCTGAATTTAAGTAATTAAGTGTAGGTCAGTAGGCTCACGGTGCAGCATGCCACACCTCTGGCGCTACAATACATTCTTTGTTTGGTTTTTGAATTGAAGCCATGTTCATGACATCTTTACGTTTGCACTTGATGAGTAACTTGAATGGAAGTAATTGTGGCCTACATGCTAAGCTGCAATTGTGGCGAGAAAGCATTTTTTTCTAGTAAGCCGTTTACGTTCACGAACAATTTAGCGCTAACGTCGTCGCAATCTTGCAGAAAGAGGCGCAATTTTCAGTTGTACACGTCTCAGTCTGAAAATAAGGGCTGTTTTGGGGTCATCGGTTTGGAATATGAGTCAAGCTCCAGATCATGTTCGAACACTTTTTACTACTTCGCCCCTCACTTAACTCTGCCTATGTTGAAACAAATTTAATGACCTTTCCAACAAACGTACTCTCAAAGTGGGCAACGTTTGTGGAAAGAGACGCAATATTGAGTTATACACGCCCCAATCTGAAAGTAAACAACTGTTTTCATGTCATTGTTTTGAAATATGTGTCAAGCGTAAGGTAATGTTCACGCAGATTTGAAAGTTTTATGACAAAGAGACTATGCTTGTGAAAATGACAAAGAGACTATCCTTTTCGACAAAGAAACTATCCTTTGTGTGAAAGACAGGTGACCGAGAAATGGCAACTTCCAAGTGAGTTCGGACTCACCGTCGAAAACATAGCGATACATCGCTTTCTCGTGAATGGAGGATAAATATGGCAAAAAAAAAGTAGATGTTTTGTAATTTGTGAATTTTTTGCAAAGATTCGGTTGTTTTTTGTATGAACAGCTACATTTACTTTTGTTTGGTGATAAATTTTGCAATAGCTACATTTACGTGTTCTTTTTTATTCTGCCAGAATTACGGTGGTGTTTATTCGTAATACGCAGAGGGG
Source organism: Trididemnum clinides (assembly GCA_963675345.1). NCBI lineage: Eukaryota > Metazoa > Chordata > Ascidiacea > Aplousobranchia > Didemnidae > Trididemnum > Trididemnum clinides. Next base: position 11,002,841 of record OY776304.1, read on the forward strand.
GGCACTTCCGCAAATTGCGGACTACCGTTTCTATTTACGGATTTGCGAACCTAATTTCCTACCGCAAACATTTGCGGATTTGCGGTGAAAAAACTGAAATTTACCGCAAATCCGCAAAGCAATAGGCAGTGTTGCATGTTCCGCTGTAAAATCCGTTTGAGAAGTGAACGACCTTATTTCCTAGATTGGAGGTTAACGTCCGGGTGTTGATGACCTTTTTTTTTCGGAGGTCAACATCTGGTCGACGGCAAAATTTGACCTCCAAAACAAAAAGATCACCACGGGAAGACAAAATAACAGTAAATATTGCGGTCTAAGATTGGGGAAGTACGAAAAGTTACCGCAAACCTATCGCAAACTTGCGGATTTGCGGTTGCGGAACACCTCTTGCAGTTTTGCGGTTGCGGAATTGAGTTTAAATTTGCGATGCCCAGTTCTGGTAATACGCCGCGGCCGTATATGTTCTAACCACCCTTGCCAACCTTGAGAATTTATCCAATGATTTTGGTAATTTTTGCCATTTACTTGGGATTTTTTTTGTGAAATGTCTAGGCAAAAATCTGGGGTATCTTGATACTGACCTCTGGAATTTTGGTAGAATCTTGAGAAATTTTTGGTCGAGGTGTTTGGCGAAACTACTAAATTTTGATGTGGAAGGATTTTTGAGAAAAGTTGGCCGCCGACGTTTTTAAAGATCAGCTCCGCAATAAAGAGTATATTCTCAATTTTTGGGAAATGGGTTGTATGGCAGAACTTAAACATAATACATGTAAAAGCGGTTTAGTATCTTGGGACTTTTTGCTCAAAAATTGCCACGTCTGAGATTTTTCGCACCCTTTTTTGTGTTTGCAGCTGTGGTTGTAGGCTTGCAGTTTCTGTAAAATATGCAAATCTGCAGGATAAGTCCTGAGATAGATAGTACTGTAGTTTAAGTTTCTGCGATGTTTGCAAAACAAGACAATCACTTCATTAGCGAAGAAAGAGTCAACTTATTTTCATCTTGATTATGAAAAGCAAATACTCTTGGGTGAAGTGTAGCTTGAACATCATGATTTGTTCTTACCAACAATGCTTGCAATCTGCAATGCTTGCAATCTACAATGCTGCATTAGTAGTGCTTGTACCATACATTCAGCACAGGCTCAGGACAGCTTGAACTGTAAATAAAGCTTTTAAACTTACCAGTAGTTCATATCTAACTTTCCCTAATGATGGTTACGAAATGATTCTTGAGCAAAAAAACAAATGGTGTAAATTTTATATTTTGAGCATCTGCTCATATGATAAAGATGTACCGGTAATTAAGTGTTAAGCAGTCGAGTGGCAAGCACTTGATAGAAGATGAATTGTGGCTTGTGTTAACCACAATAACATGAATGAGTGATTGCTGATTGCAGTCGCAGCTGGCAAGTTTAATCAATGGAAGGGTTGCAGAAATCCAACTAGGGGGTGTGGGGAATTGCAGTAAGCTCCCTCAGCCAAGTCCTAGGCAATGCCACGGAAACTTTGGTTATATTGTAAAAGCACATGCCAAAGTGGAATTTTCTTGTGTAACTTTAGGCTAAAGTTTAGATTTTATCAGACAACTGTTTTGCATCTCACATCATAAAAACATATGGTATTGAGCAAAGTCAAAACTAATTTATTAACGTACACAGGTGCAAGTTTAGGCCTACCATGCTGGTGCTATTGGTCACACAAATACAGCAGTAAATGTTAATGTAAATAGTGCACATAAGCATGCATGACTACTTGTTAAGATATCTTAAAAGATTTTCCACCTATCTCTGTACTAGTTAGCATGGCATTGACTGTCAATTTTTATAACCATAGTAGGCCCACAACATTTGGTTCTTCATTATTAATGCAAAAGCTACAAATAGAAGTATATGTTATCACTTTTAGCATTAGGCTAGCAGAAGCTTGTGGGCTGCTTGAAACTGTCTGTTTGCATTATAAATCACTAGTAAGTAATGAATGCCGAGGTGTGAACAATCACTTTGGAATAAAGCAATAGAGCTAAACTGTATCACTTTGATAGCATGGTAGGACCAAGTTGTAGCTAGAATACAACAGGCTATTTGAAGATCTATCTATTTGACCTAAATTAGCCAAATTTTTTTTACTATCATACACTTTTTGGTTTGTGTACCATGCATCCCTAATGCTATGCTTTTATATATTTTGATATCACTTCACAAGGTCGAGTATCAAATCAGCCAAATTAATTTTGCTATTATATGCTTTGTGGTCTGTGTGCCATGCTGCCCTAGCAGTAAGCCTATACTCTATATATATTTTGACCTTGCTTCACATAATTTCCAATCAATCTGCATGTAGTAAAGTTTAGCCAACAGCTCATCAAAACGAGTAGCCCAGCAAGTCTAAAAACTGCATATCTTCTTATAAAGCCTTATCACTAAAATAAAAACAAATAATTTTAATTGTGAAAGGGTTATGTAAAACGTCAGTTTCATCGATTCCAATATTTTAAAAGGCAGTGGCTATTTCGCCGTCGACGGCAATTTGCCCTTGGAATCTATTTTTCCGTGATCATTCACATGTGTTTATATAGCCAAATTTGCTATAATTGCACCAGTGACTCTGTGGTGTAGTGGATAGAGCGCTGGTCTTGAGATACCATGGTTGTGGGTTCGAATCTCAGCTGGCCAGGGCTTTAAAAGAAGGCAGTGGCTATTTCGCCGTCGACGGCAATTTGCCCTTGGAATCTATTTTGCCGTGATCATTCACGTGTGTTTATATAGCCATATTTGCTATAATCGCACCAGTGACTCTGTGGTGTAGTGGATAGAGCGCTGGTCTTGAGATACCAAGGTATCGGGTTCGAATCTCAGCTGGCCAGGGCTTTAAAAGAAAGGCAGTGTACACTGAAGGGGCAGGCCCGGTATGTAAATGTACGGGGCAGTGTACACTGCAAGGGAGTGTGCAGGGTGGGGGATAGAGACCTGGGGGTGCAAAATTTTTTTTTTTGGTTTTTAAAATTGACCAATCAGAGACGACCAAAAGTCACATGTTTAGTACGTCATTAAGATTGACCAATCACAAACAACTCACGGCAAAATAGTCTCTGAGGGTAAATTGCCGTCGACGGCAAAATAGCCACTGCCTTAAAAGAAAGGCAGTGTACACTAAAGGGGCAGGCCCGGTATGTAAATGTACGGGGCAGTGTACACTGCAAGAGAGTGTACAGGGTGGGGGATAGAGACCTGGGAGTGCAAAATTTTTTTAATTGGTTTTTAGAATTGACCAATCAGAGACGACCAAAAGTCACACGTTTAGTACGTCATTAAGATTGACTAATCACAAATAACTCACGGCAAAATAGTCTCTGAGGGTAAATTGCCGTCGACGGCAAAATAGCCACTGCCATTTTAAAATGTAACACTATGAAACTACAATGAGGGCTGCAGCCCTTGTAGATAAGCTGCCCCTGGCTGACTAACATCATTTTGCAGTGTCATAAACGTTACAACAGTATCTTGTTCTTGATTGATGAAATAGGTTCTCACTAACACTCACTATTTTTTGGGCTGATTTGCTGGTAGAGTAAGATTACTGCTAAATCAGTTACTATGAATAAAGTTAATGGAAATGCTCTTGATTTGTTTGAGTTGATACATAAAGCTAAAAACGAGTTCAATCTGTCTGATGAAGAAATTTTGAAGTTGAAGTCAGTGAAGTCAATGTTAAAAGAAAGGAATCATAAAAATTTTGGGAAGAAAATAATGCTGATCAGCTTCTTGTTTTTGTTGTTTGTTGCTCTACCTGTGACAATCTTATGGTCAATATATCTTGAAAACACGTATGGAAAATACTTTGCCAAACTGTAAGTTATTATGTAATTGCATATGTTTAATTGTTTTTTCTTATGATACTGATCATGCAAGCATTGTAGAGCAACAAGTAATTAACTACTGGATTTTTCCACTTAAGCCACGGTCAAGTATTTTAAGTCAAAAATTTCAACCAAAGTTCGACCTACATAAAGTGGAAACAACAACTGAACATTTATTCTGATAGAATGTCTTAATGATATGCTCTTACACTGGCATGCACAACTTGAAAAGCTTTTGTATCATAACATACAACCATTAAAAGTGCAATGACACCTCAGCCCAAAATTTACATGTTGATTAGCAGAAGTTACTGTTACTCTATTTTTTTTTTTTTTTGATATAGTTAACTGTTTGTTCTGGAAGAGACGTTTACCTAGTATTTTTTCTTTTCTTGTTAATAAAACTTTAGCTCCAATCAGTATACCATGGAATATCAACTGGCATCTGTTTCTGATTGTTATACTCATGGTGTCTTAACTGGAGTGGTGCATTTAATGGAAAACTGTTGTATCTTTACAGTAATGTTAGCCCTTGTTTTGTTGCCCGAACCTCTAGTGATTGCTTTTATTTTTGCAGAAACCAAACATATGCTATGTTTAAGTTTATAGCAATATCAATTTATTTTTCTGCACTTGCAAATTGGTTAGATATGAAAATCCATTAATGGTATACTGTTTAGAGTTGTAGATGTTAGTGGACGGCAAAGGCTTAATTTATAACTTAGTTTAGCACAAGTTACTTTTAGTCTCAGCTCTGTTTCAACTCTGCACCCTTTGTTGCATGTTTTTTTGGAAACAAAAATGGTTATCAATAATGCATTATGTTTTTATTTACTCAGAATAAATTATCAAATACATGGAGACATGGCATTAAATGAAACAGATTGTTTGATCATCCCTCCTGATTTTGTTGGTGATTATTTCCGTCCGCCTTTGGACTGTAGTGAATGTGCTAATGTAAGAGATATCATCACTGTCAAAAATCTCTCACCTGTAAGTACTGATTTTTTATTAAAGAAGAGACACACCTACAAGTATAACTGCCGCATGACCTTTGACCAAGTACGTAATTCTTGAGATACTGTTTATATAAGACCTTGTTCACTCTAAATCTTTCCAGTGGACACACACAGTCGTTGAAGTGGGTCATGAATAGATTTTGGGTGGGCAGCTTTTCGAAATTATATTGAAGTTCTGCACCACCTAGAAACTATTTTTGATTATTTTTTGATGCAAAAGCTTTACGACGTGTCCTGGCTTATAAATTTGGTATGTTTGTTATCTGCTTCTTTTAAATTACTTTTTCTAATGAGAAAAGTGTTTTCGTTCAAAAACGTTTTAATATTTGTGTTAGTTTCTTGTTCAAACTATTGCGTTGCTCTTGACAATCATTTGGTTAGAACAGTGGTTCTCAACCGGGGTGGCGCGGCACCCTAGGGTGCCATTTGCAATTCGCTGGGGTGCTGCAGGCTATTGCACATTATTCATTTGTCTAGGAAAAAGGTTGAATGCTGTGATGTTATTTTAAGATATAAACTGCAATTCATTTTGATAGAAAAGTGACCCTCAAGTTCATGCTTAGGTGAAAATTTGAGATGGCTTCGAATAATTGCTTTACATTGACGATGACGCCATACCAACTTTTCAGCTCAGTCAGTTACTGTTCAAAATCATACTGTTCTATTCAAATTTTGAACAACAATGAAGCCTCATTATGACGTTTCATACTATCTCATTCATACTCCCGCTTGTATCAGATAAGTTCATTCAAGAAAGATTAATTTGCTGACTGAGAAGAAAATGAATACATGTAGTTTGATAGAGAAAGAAACAAAACGCAGTGTTTAAAGTTTTTTTTTTGCATTAATACAATGTAGAAATTTATCACGAGGAAAAGAAAGTTAAGCATTGATCAAAGCGCATTTGCAGTTGCTGAAAGTGAAAGTACTGGTAAGGTTTCAGTTTCATTTGCTGAAACAGAAAGTACTAGTAAGGGTACCGGTACATGAGAAAAAAAGAAGAAACACTGGCTATATTACAATAGTTATTTGAATTTTGGCTTTTACTTGTTGCGGCGACGAAGAACAACCCGTAAGAGAATGTCTTGTCTGTCATACGAAATTGTCAAATGAGGCTATGGTGCCAAGTAAATTGTGTAGACACTTTTCAAAAAAGCACGGAAATCTTTGACAAACCGGCAAGCTATTTCAAAAGACTTTTGGAAGAATGAAAGCAACAAAGTGTGACATTCACCAAAACTTCAAGTTTCTACGAAAAGTCAACATGCCAGCTATTTGGTAGCAGAAATAATAGCTAAAAATTCAAAGCCTCACACGGAAGCAGAAAAAGTAATTTTTCCTGCTTGCAGTGCGATAGTGAAAACAATGTTTGGGCCCGAAGCTGAGGAAAAAATAACACAGATGCCTTTGTCAAATGATACCATTTGCAGACTTATTTGTGACATGTCAACGGCAATACAAGATAGTCTTATTTCTTGTGTAAAGCAAAGCAAAATGCTTACGATGCAAGTTGACGAATTAACTGACATCAGTGGGAAAGCTCAATTAATAGCTTTTATCCGGTTTGTTAATGATGAAACGATATCTGACCAATTTTTCTGTTGAAAAGAACTTAAACAAAGACGACTGGTCAAGATATTTTTGATACTCTTAGTAAGTATTTGGAAAAAAATGAATTCACATGGAGAGAATGTGTAGGACTGTGTATGGATGGAGCTCCATCTATGATTGGGTCAATCAAAGGATTTGTGTCACTTGTAGAAAAAGTTAATAGTGAAATCATAACAACTCACTGTTTTCTTCATCGCAAAGTGCTTGTTGGAAAAACATTGAACTCGGACTTAACATAAGTGTTGAAAGAAGTTATAGAAATGGTAAGCTACATCAAAGCTAGACCACGTAAATCACGATTATTTACAAAGCTTTGCAAAGAAATGGAAGTAAATTATGAAAATCTTCTGCTACACACCAAGGCAAGATGGCTTTCACGTGGAAAAGCATTGTCACGAGTATACGAGCTGAAAGAGGAGATGTTAGCTTTTTTTAGTCATAAAAGACAAGGAGAATTTTGTAATTTGCTTTGCGATGACAGCTGGAAGTCCAAATTAGCATATTTGGTAGACATCTTTGACCACCTAAATAAGACAAATTCCAATATGCAAGGCAAGAATGAAGATCTCTATTCTTCAGCAGACAAAATGAGAGCTCTACAAGAAAAATTGAAAGTGTGGTCATTACGAATACAGGAAGGAAACTCTGAGTTGTTTTTTCATTTTTCGAAAACGAATAACAAAGAAATGGTTTCATCGGTTATTAAACATCTCAAGTCTTTGCAAGACAAAATTGAGAAATATTTTCCAATAGTGTCCACTGAAAACTATAAATGGGTAAGAAATCCATTTTTACCCCTGGATATCCATTGTATTTTGAATCTGAAAGAAGAAGAACTTATTGACATACGTAACGACGGTAACATTAAGCTGTTGCACAGGGAGATGCCTCTGGATGAATTTTGGATTAAAATTCAAAATGAATACCCTAACATTGGAGAAAAGGTATTGGTTATTTTACTTCAATTTTCCACAACGTACCTATGCGAAACCGCATTTTCCGTTTTAACAAACCTAGAAACAAGAAAAAGAGAAAGGCTACTTGTTGTGGAGGAAGAAGTGCGAGTAGCATTATCAAATGTGGGCCCCAACATTGAGAGAATTTGCACTAAAAATCAAGCACAAATTTCGCACTGACTTTTAAAATAAATTAAATCATTTTTATGACATTTTTAGCGTTCTGTTTAGCTGTTATTAATTAAAACTGTTTCAATATAGTGTTTTGATGCACTCTAAAAATTGATTTTATTAGAATCGGAAGCTCTTAGGTTCAACCGGGTGCCGCAAAACTTTTTTGGTGGTTACAAGGTGCCAATAGCCAAAAAAGGTTGAGAACCACTGGGTTAGAAAGTCACCTTTCGAAGTTATACTTTACAATTTGTGATGAGCCCGTGTATTATTGCCGAGGCAGTGCAAATACTTAGTTTTTAATTGGTCTCTGAAAAGTCTTTGTCGAATATTGCCATAAATTCCCTTGCTCACACACAACACCTTTGAACCAATGCTGGCATTCAACTTAAACTAATTGGGTCTTGTAATTGCACTTTGATGTTTATGTGTGTTTTAAATTCATTGTTTTTAAAAATTACACTCTGCATCGGCACAACTATCGTTTAAATCGTAAGCAGTAGGTAATACATTGAGAGATAATACTGTTAATAAACTCAAATCAGTTGGGTGTATGCCGTAGGCTCGCATTATTTTCCAAGTTGAGCATTATGAAACTTGGCATGGCGTCTAATTTATCTTCCGAATTTTGCCACTGAAGTACTGTATTGACCATCTCTCTAGCGTAATTGCCAGAGCGTATATTATATGCATCAACAAGTAGCATTAAGTTATTGATTGTCTTCAAAAATACTGAACACTTGAAGGTACTCTTTGCAAATTTCTTATTTTCAAACATCATAGGACGATTTTCAATACATAAATCAAAGCCACGGTCTTGATGGCAAAATTTTTCTAAAAGCTGTTGGCATTATCAACAACTGTAGCGTACAATTGAGAATATTTGATCTAAATTTTTTACCCGTAAAAAATTTTAAGCTTGTGTGTGTAAATTTTGCAGGACGATTTTGTTGAGAAATATGGATTTTCGATGCAACCAATTTTAATTGAAGATGGCCAAGAAAACTGGACTGCTTCACAAACATTTAATTATGATTTTTTGAAGGAAGTGTACAGCGATCCTAAGGTTTTTTTCACAGTGAATTTTTGTCTTTTAAGTCATAATGTGATCCTGCTATTATTGTAATTGCTATTTTTACTTTTAGTTTTATCTGCCGTTTTATTGGTACACGTTTTCTTTGACCAAACTCTGAGGCTTAACTTTAGATGTATACCAATATCTTATTTAGACTATCCCTCTATTCAGTTCCTTCTTTCATGTACCCACCGCTGCTCAATCGATCTCAAAAAATCGTGATTAATTTTTGCCACGGGATCTCGAAAAGCATTAAATAAAGGTCTTTGTTACGAAAATGTGCTAAGCAATGGCCTTAAACAAGTTAATTTCCAAAAAAACGTCTTGAAGCTGAGAAAGGGCAAAACTGCTTCATCTGCTTCACATGAAACTAATAGATCGATGCATTTATATTCTTCAAATGGTTCACACCCATCGCTGCAAGCTTTGTTTTCGAACGACTTTGTATGGCAGAGAAGAAGGCTGAGAAGCATTGCTCTAGCCTGTTTTTAAATAGGTTTGCATTGTGCAGCGGGATATTTTGTCGTGCCATGTGTCTGTCCTGAGGAAAAGAAACGATTTATGAAAAAACACTGTTATTTGTGAGTAAATATGCTTATTTTTTAGGCGCTTGACAAAGTAAAAGAAAGGTGTCAATTTTTTCCGTATAAAACAAAAATGAATTCTTTGAAAGAGTTCTTTAACATGTCTAGGGATCGCGTTGAAGGAAAAGAGGCTCCTTGGTATGTTGGTTGGTAAGTAAAAATTCAATTTTCAACCTGCTCTAAAAATGCTGTTGAAGTGTTCTGGGCTTTAAAATCTATTTCGGACATTTCTGATTTTGTTTTCTTCTCACAGATGTTTGATACAAAAGCAGGTGATATGTGGAAGTCATATACTTCTTTGACAAAGTCATATTCAGAAACAGTATGAAAAATTAAGACACCAAATTTGCTATTCTGCTAATTAAAGCTTTGTCAAAAATCTGCTATAAAATTTGTGCTACGGTAGTTTGTTTTTTTCGGGTATACAGTCAAACGTCGGTTTTCAAACGTCTCCGAACTCGAACTATTCGGTTTTCGAACGCAAATTTCGGGCTGGAAATGCGTCTGTTTTCGAACAAAGTTTCGGTTTTCGAACATCGGCGACACGTGGCTGCTCTGAATAAACATAAACCTGAACATATTTGAGTCGAACGCCGTGATGGATAATCATGTTGTGCTTTTCTTCTCAATTGAACTGCATTATCATTTCTTTTCAACATACTAGCTATCATTTTCAACACATTTGCTATCTACGTACTGTATACTGTACTGTAAGGATTCTTATTGGTTTTGTAAACGAACTTGTACATAAAATACTGTTGTACTTTAAAAGTTCGACTAAGCAATCCTCATCCGGGGTCCAGGAACGGATTATTCGATTTCACATCGATTCCTGGATAGATTGTTTCGGTTTTCGAACGGCTTTCAGGAATGAATTACATTCGAAAACCGAGTTATTACTGTAATTTAGAAATTGACAAGAAAAACTTTTATCTAGTAATGTTGTACGAAAGCTACGTAATCATTTCAAATGCCGTAAAGTTTATTTATGATTGGCAGGAGCAATTGTGACGGAAAAACAGCAAATCGCCTGAGGGAGCATTACAAAACTCCCTACTTTCTTCCTCCTTATTTAGATCGAAGTAATATTGATTGGATCTTTATGGGACTCCCTGGATACGGAGCTCCGATGCACGTCAGTAATTGTCAATCATTTATTTTTACCGGGGGCATTCAATTATGCTGGGGCGGTAAAAAGGCGAACTTTCGGTTCTGGATAAAAGCGGTCTGACTCAAACGGAAAAGAATTTGTTGTAACGATGCACGTGTTGTGCGTTTGGTAAAAGCTTTTCACCGCATTTACTTTGCTTGTTTGCAGCATACTTCAGATGGAAACGAACTGTTGTGCCATATCCCAAAGCAGCTCGGAATCCAAATTTTTCCACGCATAACCCTTACAACAAATTAAAATTATAGTGGCTCTTGTTCTCTAGATGGTTAGTTTATTTCTATAAGCTGCTTAGTGAAAGATTACCGGTATGATTTGATAAACAGCTTTGCAGGAAATGAGCGTGTTGCAAAATATGGCTAGAGCGTTTTTCATTAATCATATTTTTTAACTGATTTATTTTCTCTGCCATCAGTTTAGTTGTATTAAATTTCCATTTTGTCTTCCTTAATTCATTAATCTTGTCGTGTTTCCTTCTATTTATACTCTTTTTTCCCAACTTCTTCCTTTTGCTCTAACGTTTGTTGATTGGTTTATCTTCGGTTTGCAGGAAAACTCTTAGCGTTGATAGATAGAGCAACACGTGTTCAGGCCCTCTTCGGAGTTGTCGCTACTACCGATACGATACATTTTTGCTGCAAATACTACAGTTATGTCATGCTGGAAAAGAGTTGAATGTTATTTTCTATGACACGGAAAAGTAGTCATCGTGAGTTTTGAATGTACAGCCGTAATGTCATTTCCGTCCTAACATGGAATCTAGTTCCATTCGATCATGCGGCGCAGAGAATGTCTATTCGAAGCAAAACCTGTGCTGACATTAGACTAAAAAGCTCGCATGTGCTAGACCAGGAGTCATCTGCACGATGACCGCGGGCATCAGTTCAACCGCAGGGCAGTTTTAAAAATAAACGAATCACTGAAGAGCTCAGAATATTATACTGTACAAAGAAACTGTGTTACTTTGTTATTTCAAAAGTGTGTTATCAAACTGGTAGCCTTTTGCATCACTCGTTACCCATGAAATAGTTCTATCTGCAAGAAGATTGGCAGTCCCTGTGCTAGACCGTTAACCGCCGTCAGTAAATTTTTTTTGCCTCCAAGAAGATTTATCAACATCGATATAATAAGTTATTGTTTATTTTCTCGTCAACATAGAAAGCACAATCTTGACTGTTTCTGGAGAGCTTTTTTCAAGAGCAGCATAGTTGCTGATTCTTACAGATAACCGCCAGAAACAAATTCAGTTGTCTAAAGGAAGTGCAGGAATGCCTTCGCTCTTCCAAAAATCTATAAAACTTTTCAAGACACTTAGGGCCTCTTTCCTCCTTTGATTTACCCCATTTTCATCAAAGTCTTTCCTTGCTATTGATAAGACCTTACGATCGCAATTGAGACAGTTATACGATTTGGAAACGTTTGAATGCTCGTGATTCATTTAACGATTACTCTGTTTTTACCCTGTGTGGGATTCAGCACAAGGAAGTCTTTCATAAATCATCAGTTTGTTTTTTTTTTGTTTTATTCTAAGACCAGCGTGCCGAGGAAATGATAACAACTGCTATGTTTAGTTGCACGTGTCAAACAGCCTACGCTAACGCAGTTTAGAAAATTCTTCGATTAAATATACATCGAACGACTTCGGCTCAGACCCGTCTCTTCGACGTCAGTACTGCTGGCGCAGTGTATTGGCGCCGCAAACGAGAGGAATTAGTGCGCTCGGAAATGTTGTAAATGCAGAGTAAAGTTTGAAACCTGGAAGCAGTGTTAGACAAGTCAGAAAGCTAAATGGTTTTAAGTGTTGTGTGTCAGTATTAGCTATGATGAAGTATAATGTATTTGAAAAATTTTGGCGGTTATAAATGTAAAGATAACTGCGTTGACACGCTTTTCGGTACAGCAAACCTTATGCTCAGCTTTTTTCTCTCTCAGAGCTCACTTATTGGAAGGAAGATCTCGTTTAAAAAATCTGGTTTTGTCTTCGTGAGCGGAGATGGCCGGAATTTCCTCATGTTTCTCGCAATTTTATGAATAGCATTGCACTCTTCTTTCTAGATGGCATCTTCATTAATCCAGCCTTTTTTGATATCTTTTAATTGCCTTTGCCACGTTATCCTCAATCAAAAGTGTAGTTAAAGATAAAGGAAATACAAAAACAGTTTGTGATTTAGTTGTTTTTGCTGCAATTTAATGACCACAAGCGGAATTACAGAAAAGTGGCCTTTGAGAGGCTTGCTTTTGGAGTTTCCGGCATCTTTAAATTTATTCGTGCATGTTTATAAATCAACAAGTCGTAGATTTTATTAGGTGCAAAATTTTTATCTATTCACTTCTAATGAAAAATAATAACTGAATGAGCTTATGAAAAAAGAAGTTAGAACAGTAGTGGAAGGGGCGTGATCAAGGATTGCTTACCGACAACGCACGATTTACTGCTGAAAACGTGCTGAATTACGAATATTGACAACGAGGCTTTTTTCAAGATGTAATCATATAGTTTATTACAGTATAACGTTACAAAACCTAATAAGTGCACAATCGTTAGACTGGAGTTTCAATTTGAATATTGTCTAGTTATGGTAAAGTTTACATCAGGAAAAAATGAAAAAGTGTGTTCAGTTGTTCACGTTACAGTTACACTGCGTGCAGTGGTTTTGAAACACACGTAGAAGTGAAAGAAAACCCGCAGTTGATGCCTGTATTTCCTTTAACCGACACGATGGCGTAGTGGTTAGAGCGTCCGCTTTGCAGTCGGTAGTCCTGGGGTTCATTCCCCTTGTTGAGTCATACCAAAAGACTTTAAAAATGGTATCCACAGCTTCCTTGCTTGGCGCTCGGCATTTATGGGAGGTTGTGGAGAACAAGCCGGCAAGTTCGCTTGTGTCCTTGGGCAAGGCGCTTAACGGGATGCCCCCGCCTTTATGTGGAAGACAGGTGGCCCACAAAACCTCGAAAAAGGCAACTCCCAAGCGAGTGCGGACTTCCCGTCCAAAGTATAGCGATACAATTCGCTTTCTCGTGAATGGAGGATAAAAATGGCAAATAAAAACAAAAAAAAACTTTACTGCCACCAATGAACGATATTTTTAATGGTGAATAAGTAGGAGCTGACGCTTGAAAAAGTGTGAATTCAAAACGCGCCACATCACGTGTGTGGTTAAAGAGGATAGGTAACCTGCTTGTCTAGATGCTTTGAGTGAGCATCTACCAATGACTAATTACTATTCAGAAATTGAGGTAGAGGTGCAGAAAGGCTCGCTTGCCAAGTATTTTTGAGATTCCAATCGCAAAAAGATTCTAGGCCAACCAAACCAAAATGACTTAGCTATGTCATTGGCATTGAAACAATTAAAATATTGGAAAGGTGGCGATATGTGAAATCTGTAGCAACCTTTCAAAAGAATAATCCCTGCAAAATAGTAAAATCATAATTAGAAGAAATATTAAAGAAAATTAAAAGCAGTTTTTTTTTCAAAGGCTTAAGTAGTTGTGTTTTACAGATTGACAGCGTAGATACACTATCATGGCAGGCTCAAATTAAAGGTACAAAGAGATGGATTTTACAGGCGCCCCCGGAATGCTATGGTCAATGTGTTGAACGAATTGAGGTTATTGTAAAACCTGGACAAATCAGTAAGTCGTGCTTTTTAGTAGTAAAATTTGTTGCTCTTAGGGATGCCATCCAGTATCGACTGCACTCTCGGCAAGCGTATGCGGGTGTGCTTTGCCAAAAGTACGCTTACTTATGCTTGCGCTTTCAGTCCAAACTCTGCTCTGAAGTTCGATACTCTATTAAAACACCAAGTAAACCAGCCATTTCGACCCAATCCAAACGGGGTCGGGGATTGCACCACCACGTTGAGGCGGCTGTCGATTGGTGCAGTTGAAGTGAAATCGCTTAGAAAGATTATCTTACTTTGGTGTAATAGCTGTTTTTCAACTTTAAACTTTGCCATTTTTTATTTGGAAAACGCTGTGATAGCATCATTATAATTCTTGCTTTTAGTTGTTTTGGACACCAACAAGTGGTACCATTCCACTGAAATTATTGGAGATGAAACTAGCATTGTCATTGGATCAGAATATTTTTAATCAATTCTACAACTAGTCTTCTTTTGGTGCGTTGCGGTTAGTTTTCGCCATATTTGTTATGGATTAAATATTTGGTGCTTTATGCTGTGCGAACAAGATTTTTTGTAATTTTGGTATCATACAAATTTGGAAAGGCGAGAAATTTTCTTCCGAGACTTGACCAGGCAAGCTATTGCTAAGATAAGATTACTTATTATTACAAAAAAATATATATATAAAGCTCAAGTGCTTTGGTTTCCTTTTTGTGATGTCTAACAGAATTCATTTGTTCGCAAAGCTTAGTTATTAACTTTGAAAAGTTGGTGGGTAGTACAAAACTTGAAAATAGCGGACAGCATTACTTTCTGCTATTTGATCAAGTTTTGATTTCAGACAGTTTTGTTCTCTACTTGAGCTTTGTGTAAAATTGCCTGTCATTTTTTTTATATTTACCCAAAAGTACCGCATTAACACTGTCCCAGGTTTGTAACGCCGGTAGTGATTTTTCGTGTGTCTATATCGATTTTAATCCTTATTTAAACCGGAAATTAAATGAAGTGCAAAAAAGTTTAAACGGTTTGCATTATGCGTTTTCCTCTGCTACAAACTTCATTGAGGTGTGTTTGATGTTGTTCTTCAAGCATTAATTTTACAGAAATTATTTTTGTCCGTGAGGTGATTTAGCTTTTTCATATTTCTTTTGTTGTACATAAGCGTTGTGTGTTTAAGGGTCTGGCTACCAATTTATTGTCTTGCTATGCGTTTTTTTAAAAGATTTATCAACATGCAACATTTTTAATATTAACAGATTATTGAGCGTACTGAAGTCTTACCCAGTACACCCGCTTTAGGTCTTGTGGCTACGCTTGTCAAGTTGAAAACTTAGATTATCTTTAATAAATTACTTTCAAGAACTGCCTATCATGGCGTAATTGTAAACTTAGTAGCCTTGTTACTGTCAAAGTGGAAAACTGTTTCACAATTTCTTCATAGTCACATCTAACGTCGTAGAGTAATCTGTTCAGTGATCACACTTGCCGCTTTCCACTCTTGGGCCAGAGACCACTGCACAAAACGGTTGTGTTCCAGTGCGAATCGAACACGTAAGTACTTGCAGGCGTCGGACTGCTCTCGGCCAACTCTTAAAATGGTTAATGTAGCCCTCTGCTAAAAAGTTAACCCACTCTTGTTTTAGAATGTAGTCTAATCAATCAAGACTTTCATTTTGTGAACAAAAATGGTGGTAAAATCTTACCATCTGTGTACGAGAAATTGATGACGTAGTAGAATTTGCAATTCATGTCGTTAAGTCAGTTCAGAAATAATTATTTTCGTACTAGTTTCAAAATGATTACCTGACTGCAGTCCTGAGGCTTTACTACAGTAGGAAGTTGATAAATTTGTAGCCAGAACGTCTTAGTATGCCAAGAAACTGTTCTCTTCTCAAGAAAAGAATTTTTTTACCCTGTAAATACTGTAATCATGTTTGCCGCAATGAGATTATTATGCTAGACTGTGCAGTCATGAGCTCTTTACTAGCGTTTTTTTACTTTTGTAATCCAGAATGCTTATCTTCATGAGACAATTTCATTTTTTCATTTTTTATGCATTTAATGATGTTTCATTTTGTGTGATCAATTTTTTTCAACATGCTGTATTGCTTCATTTGCATACATATTAGAAAACGTTTATTTTGTATTAATTTGATATGTTCAAAACTTTATTACTTGCACATTTTTGTCATAACTTGTTAAAATTAACTGTGTTCATCATAAGATTTCACAGACAAATGCAATTTTTGAAATTTAGACAAATCACGACTTGTTTATGCACAAAATTGGGAGTTGAATTTTACGTAAAAAATTTTAACAAAAAAAGTTTTGAGCTTTAAATGGTTGTTTGTACCCGCGTAGCTGCAGAAAAATATTCAGGGGCCAAGATTTGGCTCTTTGCCTGTGGCTTCGCTTTGACTAAGTTGGTATTTGATTTTTTGTTTGTGTGGTATGCAAGTGTGAGCACCAGTAGGTTGGTGCTGTTGAACTTATATCCAGAAGATTGTGTTTACAATTATCTAAAGAAAAGTTGTTTTGCTTCGAAGCTATGAGACGAACCAAATGAAGCAAGTGCGTCAACGATGTTTTGGCAAGACAGCTTTTTATCGTTTTGTACAGTGTATAGATTACAAGCAGTTCTTAAATGCAGTACAGCTTCAGGGTTTGCAAAACTCGAAGCTTCGATTGTACAGTGTGCATTATTCAGATATTGTCGTCGATTTTTTGTATTACTAAAGCGCTGAGATGTGCCCTTTAATTCAGAAAGGCTTTTTTATTCTTCAGTGCATTGTCGCTTTTAGCGGCTGCTGTGTGAAAAGACGTATTGTGTTTTTGTGTAATAATTATAATTTGTACATGTGTTTCCGCATTCTGTCTTGGTCGCATGTTTCAAGGCGATGAAGGTGTCAGTGTAAGGCCAGGCTATACAACGGACGCATTGAGTAGCAGTTGGGTCTGGAAACGATTTTCAGGACGGTGACATAACTTATTTATTTTTATCAGCGTTTTCCAAACTGGTACCCATTTAGGAGAGTTGAAGTGCCGAAGCAATCTAGTAATCTCTTTCATGCACGATTCTAGTGCTAAAGTTAGTCTCCGTATTCAGTTTAAAGTTGCAGTCTGCCTTTAATCGATATTTAATGATTTCTAGAATCTTTGTCATTATAGAGTCAAATGCCATTTAGGCTATCATAAAGTGGCTTCTTCTTAATTTAAATAGCAACTTAGTTTTCATATTATTGATGTGATCGTAAAATTTTTATTTGTTTCAACTGTCGAACTGGAATCGCTACAATGGTGAAGGCGGGTGACTCTACTGAAGTCCTGTTTTATATTTACAAACCAATGCCATTGTTCAATTGATTGGTTGGAATAGAGATGTAAAGTCCGAATCTCACTCCCAACCCAGTTTTGACGGGTTGAGAGTGATAAGATGTAAAAGTATATCCAATATTAGTTTCTCAAATGCAACAATTACAGTGTCATTTTACGGCTCATTGAAGCACTGTTTAAGTTACAAAAGCACAAGCTCAGTGCCCTTCAATGAGGGATTAATAAATTTTTGCGGGAAATTTAGCAATTGAAGCAGAAATTTATTGCTGAAAGTTTATAAATGCTAATCGTTGCTTTCAGCATGCTCTGTTTTACTGTGCGACTGAATTTTACAAAAGGCTCATATGAGCACATGTTCAACAGAATATGACGAGCTACAGGTGAAAAGTAAGAAAATACTATCGACCACTTTGTCTTCTTAACTGTTGAACAATTTCAATAATAGTTGAAGTCTAGGCTTGAAACAAGAAGGTAACGTCTGCCCTCAATCGCAATTTCAAGGAAAGGTGCATGCACACAGTATACGTTTTTTTCTTATAAGTATTTTTCACGAAAATTTTTAATCACTTAGCTGGTTATATGACTTTACACGGCATACGCTGCTTTCCGAATATCTGGTTTTGTCCGCACAGTACTAACCAAAAGCGTTTACGTTTCTGCGGATGAAAATGAACCGGACGCTTTTGTTACGTACTTAGCGGACCAAACCGGATGTAGACAACATTGTATACTGTGAAGTATCCTACCATATACAGCAAAGAAAATTTTTGTAAAATATGATGAAAAAAATCGTTTTCTGTGTACATCCACCTTAAGCATGATATCACACTTAATGGTTCACGCAATCCTTTGGAAACCACAGCTTGTCAAGCTTGGAAGGAATTATTGCGAATAATTGAAATGCATGTTTTTATGAGGTCTGTAATTCAATGGTTTCAAATGTTGATCATTTCAGTTCATGAAGATAATAAAAGACGTCGTAAGAATTATGTAAACTCATTGCGCTCAGATCATGTGTCAGTTACAGTTAAGGGGGTTCCAAAGCCCACAGTAATCTTGCATTTTAAGAGCAACTTGTTTTCTACAGTTCCTGTGGTTGACTGCGCTTATGTAAGACAAGTAATCTTATTCTCTTGTGAAGCAACTGTTTTAGTCTTCTGTTAACGTTGTGCATGTAGCCGCCAACTGGTAGACTTGCGTTAAGCTGTTATTTACGTCGGTGTTGTTTTCTAAGCTAGACAGCGAATATTGACGAAGAGTTTATTAAAGAGAACTTCTTTTCCATATTGATGCAATGCAGATATGGACTGCATAATCCTAGGTCTACTTGCCACCACGGCGCTGATAAAGCCCAAAATTATTCTGGACCCCGGGCGTACAGAGGTCTAACACGGCAGTGTAGCAACCCAATCCCTTAGGTAGAATGGGGGCTTGCCAAACGAAAACAGATCGTAAACTCCACACGGTATAAACCAGAGGTCGGCGGAGGTTTCCGGTGGTTATAAATAGGCATAGTACAGCCATTGTAGACACAGTGCAGGAATAGTAGGGATAGTGCAGACATACTACAGCCACAGTTGGCACAGTACAGTCATGGTAAGCATAGTAGACATAGTGCCGGTACAAAGATAGCAGGGGAGGTGTGCAACCGAAAACCAGTCACACCAATATAAGGAAGCCTTTTCCTTCAAAAAACATTAATTTTATGAGTTTAGATTTAAGCATTGTGTGGGTGCTATGAGATTTTACATTAAAAGCTCTAGTTATCATCACTATGCCTATTTATAACTACTCCCTGCGCTTTTAGAAGGGGTTGCATTAGATCTTGTTTGGTATGTAACTGATCTCGAAGCCGCTTTTGTGCAGCAAATTTGCATGGTATACGTCAGTATAGGTTTTAACTGCTAAAAGCGTGTTAATAATTCAACTCTATCGCTAAGCCTCGCGTGGTAGAGCGCTGTTTTAGTTGCGACGACGCAAGGATGCCGGAGGAACAAATATTTGCGAGGCAAAGTGAGTGATGTACTTGAAAATTGCACCCGGGCGTTGTGAGGCTGACCCGATACGTTATTAGGCACTTCGTCTATCCTTTTTTTAGTTGGCAATGGCAATAAAAAATTGATGTTTTCGCTCTTTTTGAAGTCGATTTTTTTAAATATTAAGTAAGCAATTGGTTTTGCCCAGTTTGATTTCGTAGAACTTTTTTCTGTTTAAATTTTGTACTCTTTAGCAATTAACAAATCCCGGGTCTTTTAAATATTTAAGACCCGGGGCCATATAGGTACCTCCCAAATATATCTGACGAATGTCTCTCTTCTTTGCTTGCGATAAAAATGCTATTTCACCGTTTCGGCAACTACAAAGCGGCTCTGAACTCAGCCTTGTTTAATTATAACAGACGAAAGGTTTTACCGCAAGGAGGTTTAGTTAATTCAAGTTTAACTCATAATGGTCACTTTACCACTGATAATTTTGCTCGCGATGTCACGAAAAACCAACTCCTTTTACATTCGTATCAGATATTCACTGCGGCTTACAAATTAACATTTTGACTCCGTCGTGCATGCGAAACTTACAAAATATATTTAGATTTAGACCGAAAAACAATGAAAATTAGCGAGACAAAAAGGAAAACCCTAAGGTCAGCGGTTTCTTGAGTTAATTTTAGATTTTGTTTTCCTGTCCATGGTTGAAAATACTCTGTATAACTTTGCGTAGTGCAGTAGTTCTCAGTCTTGCTGCGTATCTCAAAGGCGTATTTTTAGAGTCGTTGCTTACAACGAAGGCGTAACTGTGTTCGTTTTACCTTTCACCATAAGCCCAACAGTTCTGCATCATAAATTTAGTAAGCTTAGGTTTTATCGAAACACTCCACAAAATTTTTTTGGCCTAGCCTCCTTACACAATTACGGTGTTAGTTAGCACTTGGCATTTCGTAATTTAGTTCAAAATGATGTCTTATTAAGTTACAAAAGGCAACATCAATCTATTTGATAATAAACCTCCCCTGTGACCGGGCAGCTGCTAGCATACCACGTGAAAATGGCTGGCGTATCATAGCAACGAAAACCATTGGCCTAGTGAACCTAGTGTAGTATTGGCCAGATTGGAAACTATTGCTGCATGGCGAAGCCGATTCCATGTACCTCGATCAAACTCAAGCGCGGACTTTTTATAAACGAGAAGGCTTGTACGCGATTAAGTTTTGGATAATTGAAAATTTACGTCGTCCTGAGATGCAGTGCGGTCCACCTACAAACGAATAAATAATTGAAAGATGCAGAGAAACCTCGATAACCTACCACTCGCAAAACGAGTCAAATGTTTACATTGTTGTATATCAAAAAACAACGAATTTTAATAGAGAAAGATCACATATTAGTCATCGCCCCGACACTTTTACTGCATTTGACCGCAAGAAGCACAATACCTGTAACTAAAACAGAAAAAGCAAAACTCTAAGCTCTAAAACTATGAGAGCAATGATTGTATAAATATTTAATGTGCAAAGGTCTATGCAAAAATATTTTTCTGAACCGGATTATCGAAGAGTAATGATGAGTTCTTTTTGGCAGTATGTCGCGATGAACTTATAGGTCAGAGCATTACCACAGTTTGCTTTCAAGAGCACTCTCTGTAAATAAATGTGTATGATATATACGCAAGTAGACTAAACATGGAGCGCGTTGGTGGGGGTGTGTTCTGAAGAGGAATCGTGAAGAGTTAAAAAGCAGGGGCGACCGAAGATAATAAAAAAGTAGTGAATTAGCGGATGCGATCAACAATGCAAAACGGCCCAATGTTGTTTATCAAACAAGCAACAAAGAGATCAATTTTTGGTCAACGGAGCGAAATCGGATTGTAAAAAATGAGATCTCTCTCTTCGGGTTTAAACTACAGCTTTAGCCAATCGCAAGCGCAAGTACGAGTGGTTATGAGTTGAAAACCGTGGTGCCACTTCGCAGTCTTAGCCATCAGTTTATCTAGTGTTGGTTGAGTTTTCATCAAGGTGCTATTTTTAACTGAAATTAGGATAATAAAAGTTGAGGTCAAGGTTATCGAAAAGTTTCGTGGCCCCAAAGCTGGCAATCATTTTGGGCTTGAGTTTCGAGAAATTTTAAGCCTAAACTTGAAAAGAAAGTAATAAACATCCGAGTAGTGAATATTTTGTAAAGCAACAAGTTCGCATTATTGAAGTGTTCTGACAGCACAACTTCATTTTTCAATTATTGTTGTCTTCTACAAGTCATTTGGTGACCGTAATGGGGTCTAAAGCATGTTTGATATTAAAGGATTTCTAGTTGAAGCCCAAACCGCTTAAGGCCAATGCCAGCTTTCTACTGCCTAGCAGTGTTTATTCAAAATAATACATTTTGGCACAAATAACAAATGTAACAGCCGCCATGATGTAACAGCGTTGTTTCATCCACAAACAGTATACTAATAAAAAAAATGGTTGTTATAAAAATGGCTCATCAAACAGGCAGAATTATTCTGCCCACAAAGGCCAAGCTTGACAATAAAAAACGTATAGTATCACAGATACACGCTATATGGACCAGAAAGCACAATGGTTTTCTTGTCAAGCTATTCTCTGAAGACAGCTTATGTGCAGAATTGACGCAAAACTAGAAAAGAAAAGTTCTATATCTTGCCTATTAATAGAACATGCCAACGCCTCCTTAACTCTTGCGGAAAAATAGTATTTTTCAACAAAAAATTAACTGCTTACCGACTAAATCAGCTAGTAAGAGCACCTAGTTGGTATACATAAAGACAAGCATCATTATTGTAGATTGATCTCGCTTCTCCATTCCCCTTTATATTCCAGTATGCATCAATGGCACTTTTGGACGTACAAAACTTGGCACAGATTGCTCAGTTGCATAAAAAGCTTAGCGAAAAGAAATAAAACAATCGTTTTCATAATTCGCAGATCATACTTTAGCAGCTAACACACCGTGAAAGTAAGCATTAACTTATACATTAACAACAGTAGTTTAGCTCGAGTAGCGTTGGTTTTGCAATCGAATAGCTGAAAGATCACAACTAGCATGGGCGCAGTATTGCGTCCTTGGAAAATATTTAAGGCCACCATTTTTGTCTAGCTGCACTGTTTCAAGTAAAATTGTGCTGGCAGCATTGGCAACTTTGAAGCCAGTTAAAAATACAATTGTATAGTGTATAAAAGTGTTCCTGTTGTTGGGGGATAAAGTAGTATGTCTAATAACTTGACAGTTGTTCTGAGTATAAAAATGTTCTTATTATTGTAGAACAAAGTAGTGTTAGATGACTAGACAGAATAGACTTTGACTTAATTTCGGACTGCTTCGTATTGTCCAAAAATCAACTTTCGGGGAAATTATGGTAGCTTGTCAACAAAAATCCACTCACGATTTAGAAACATTATTCTCTGCTTTCGGTTTCAGATTCAAAAGTCCTGGAACATGAAGATTTTCAGTGTCTCCGTGTTCCTGAGTTCCCTTTTCTTCTTTTATTGAGCCTCCTTGCAAAAGTTGTTTTATCGGAATTGAAAAGGCATCATTGTAAATTTTAACGCATGTCCCTGTAGCTGGATCTAAGTCGTTGCTTCCACCGAACAAGACCACCTCTTTTTCGGAAGCACAGAGTGAATGCAAGCCCATGGCAGGTGGTGCAATGGCTTCATTTTCAGTCTGTTCAAATGTTACAGGCTGTAGCCATTCTTTAGTTGTAGTATCAAAGATGTGCAAGTCATTAAAGTGTTGGTCCCTTACACCTCGTCCACCGTAAATTACAATCCGTGGTCCGACAGACACAGCTGCATGGAACGAGCGAGCTGGTGGGGCACAACCATAACACTTGCACTCTTCCCAAGCGCTTTTGTTAATATCAAATCGCCATAAATCACATCGTCTGGACTGAGCATCTCTGCCACCAAACACATATAAATAATCGTTTCCATCGTTCTCTTTCACAAGCGAAAGACTGTGGGCAGCACGTGGACTTGGTGCCTTATTGTCGAAAGCCATTACTACGGACCACTGCTCACTGTCAATGTCAAACACATACAGTTGATTGGACCATGTAAAATTAGCTGCCTCTTGACAATTCCTTACTTCTTGTAGCTCGTCCATATCTTCATATTCATCATCATCGTCATCCACTAAAATATCATCTGCATCAGGTTCCACATCTTCAACAGGACCAAATCCACCAAAGATATAAATTTTGCTACCAACTGTACATGAAGTCACTTTGTCCCTTGGGGATGGAACTTGCTCAGCCTCGATTTTTGTCCAAGCTTTTGTCACAGTATTAAACATGTAAAGATCATTCATCCAACCTGAAAGTTGGCTTAGCCCTCCAAACAGGTAAAGTTTACTTTTTACATTTGTCATAGTTGCTCCAGACCTTTGACCTGGATATTCTCCACTGCACACTTCTTTAGACCACTTTTTATTGGCAATATCATACACAATCAACTCATCTGATTCAGTAATCATTTCTTCATCATCGTGAGATTGAAGCATCACCCCTCCAAACAAATATAATGTTGAGCCTACTATTGCAGCAGCTTGACCCTCCCGAGGAGCAAAAGGGCAGCTGGTTGATTCTTTTCTCCAGTTCACTTTGATATCATTTTCAATTCTTTTTCCAGGCTGGGAATTTTCATTGCCCATACTTTTTGTTTTTAGTGAAACAAAGAGGCCAAATGCCAAAATAAAGGCTTGTCAGCAAATAAACTGACCAGCTACACTTCATAAAAATGCAACACCTCAAATTTCCCCAGATCTTAACAGCTAAATAAAATAGTGTAGTTTATAATAGCAAAGCATGGACAAGACAGAATTATGAAAATTCGCATTACAATATGGAATTAAATAGTCATGGAAATGCAGAAATTTATAATAAAATGTGGAATCATTAAATAAGGAAAATATGAAAATTCATGATAAAATACAGGGTGTTCCAAAAGTCTTGGGCACATTTTGGTGTTGAATATGTCAAAAACTATTAGGGAAATAGCAATGCATCTGATATATTCTGAAAGCTTGCAGTCTCAAGTTTTTTATAGAATGTTCAAAAACGTTCAATGTAAACACCGTTAGTCATACGCCACACATCAAGCCGATAGTCAAATCCCTGCTAAAGTGCATTCCAGCATTGTGTTGTCTATGGCTGTAAGTTGCAAGAACTTCCGTTATTTGGCCTTGAGATCAGCTACATCTTTTGGAAGGGGGAGGCGCATAGACCAGTGCTTTCACAAAACCCACAAAAAGAAGTCGCAGGGTGTGACATCTGGAGACCTAGGATATCAGGGCAAGAGAACGCAATCATCAAGTGTTGCTGAATCAGTTTTTTAAGTTCAAGGACACAAAACGCTTTTTCTGGTTGAGTGAAAGCCATTGGTGGATCTAGGTTATTTTAGTTATTTAAGCTATGTGAAAATATAGGAAAAAACTATCAGCATGACAAAAAAACTCAATGAATTTAGCATTAAAATGACAACAGTTTCATTCAACTACCATTCACAGATCAGCAGAAATGAGGACCTGAAATGTGCCCAAGACTTTTGGAACACCCGGTATAACACAGAAATATGAGAATCCATAACAAATACTGACTTACTAAGTCTACAAAAGAATTGGTCATATAGTTGGATAAAGGGAATTAAATACTACTAAAATGCATATATAACATGGAATTGCATAAAATGCATATATTGCAGCAACATTTTAGGGTTGAAATTAGGGCAAGTGTTAATTGTAGTTATGGTTAAATTTAAATTTACAATTAAGGTTAATTAATTCAAGCAATATGTTCAATTTTTACAAGACCAGAGTCACTGTGGTCTACTATAGAATAGACTGTATTGCTAGATACATGGAATTGGTACTGCTAAAACATAGAAATTACACAGAATCAATGATCAGCATTTTAGGGTTGGAATTAGGTTACCGAAAGCAATACCATTTACTCTTTAGTACATCCAATCACTGAAAATTATTAATAAATATTCCAGAATTACATAACTACAGAAAACCTACTGAGTAAACTATGGATATCAAAGAAAAACCAAAAACTACAGCAATAAATTGCTGTAAGTTGGTCTGAAAATTAGCTAGCCAATTGATTTTTGTAATTCAGTTAAGTGCTTTATGATTTCTGTATTTTAGTGCTGCCTGCAAAGCATGTAGGCCATCAATGTGCAAGTACATTAACTGATATAAGCTCTCCAAAAAACAAAGTGGCAATTTGGCCATTGATAGCATTTAACCCTTGAAGACAGGAGTGCACAATAAAATTTAATGAGGGAGTGCATGAGCATGACTTTCTACAACTTTTACAAGATGGTGGTAGAGATCTTCTTTCTTTGAAAATCAATATTCTAAGTGCTAAAATAAGGAATGTGTGTATTACCATTAAAAAAATGACTGAAACTCACATACAAAATTTTTTGAGGGGGTGCGAGGATGGCTCTTTGCAAATAATGGCTGAGACTGATGTCAAACTCTTCCTAAGGGGAGGGCACAAGCATAAGAGGCTCCCCTGCATATCCTACTACTTGGAGGCTACTTTGGTAATCCTTTACTTTAGCGCGGTAAATTATTTAAGCTGAAAGAGCAGTGTACACTGTAGGGCCAAGCCCGGTATGTAAATGTACGGGGCAGTGTACACTGGAACCAACCCTGTACACTCCCTTCCAGTGTACACTGCCCCGTACATTTACATATTGGGCCTGGCCCTACAGTGTACACTGCCCTTTCAGCTTAAATAATTTACCACGCTAAAGTACAGGATTACTGCTACTTTGCCATCACTTTTTACTTGCATTTAAATAAGGCAGTGGCTATTTTGCCGTCGACGGCAATTTACCCTCAGAGACTATTTTGCCGTGAGTTATTTGTGATTGGTCAATCTCAATGACGTACTAAACATGTGACTTTTGGTCGTCTCTGATTGGTCAATTTTAAAAACCAATTAAAAAAATTTTGCACCCCCACGTCTCTATCCCCCACCCTGTACACTCCCTAGCAGTGTACACTGCCCCTTACATTTACACACCGGGCCTGCCCCTTCAGTGTACACTGCCTTTCTTTTAAAGCCCTGGCCAGCTGAGATTCGAACCCACAACCATGGTATCTCAAGACTAGCGCTCTATCCACTACACCACAGAGTCACTGGTGCGATTATAGCAAATTTAGCTATAAAAACACACGTGAATGATCATGGCAAAATAGATTCCAAGGGCAAATTGCCGTCGACGGCGAAATAGCCACTGCCTTTAAATAACCATATTTGCTACAATTCTAGCACTCATGCAGTGGTGTAGTGAATAGTGTAGCTGCCTTGAAATGCAATGTTTATTGTATGGATTGGAATCTTTGCTCTCCAAGGTACTTAGACAAAAACAGTGCACACTGGAGGGGACCCAGTATGTGAATGTTTGGGGTAAGGTACCCTGGGAGGGAGTGTACAGAGTGAAGGAGTGTACATATCAGATGCAAACTTTTTTAATTAAGCATTGAAATTGACCAATCAAAAACGACCACAACTCACATGTTTAATACTTCATCAAAACTGACCAATCACAAACGTTTGATGGCAAAATAGCCACCAAGGGTAAAATGCTGTTGGCTGCAACATACAGAAATAGGCACCACCACCAAAAAGAAATACCGACAACTTGAAGTGGCAATCTCTCTTTGTAACTGCAGAGTGTTGCGGTGCGAGGACAATTTTAATATCGTGACTAAGTAAATTTATAGGCTAAACTTGATTTTATATAGCACTCTCCAAATTGCTTTTACTGCTAAGAGCCAAGCTGGAAATTTGCAAATAGTATTTTCAAAGTCTTCCAGTACTAATATGAGTAGACTACAATTCGAACAAGGATCAGTTGTACCCACTGCGCATTATACAGATCTAAAATACGATAAACTTCCAAAATAGGCCGCTAAATCAACCTTGAGCTTATTACCGATAGCAAACCTGCAAACTGCTGATAGCCCAGAACGATATTACCACCTTAACTTTCTTATTCAGGCAACCAAGATCTGAGATGGGTTTTAAATTGAAATAAATTTCCACCGAAAGACAAATATCTGGATTGCAGTCTAATGTAGGCTACGATTACTGTCTTTGATCAAAACCCCAACTTCTATCTCTTTCATCAACTCCGCTCACCATCATGCTTCAAACAACTTGACTCGATTTTCAGTATTCTAGCGCCAAATTGCCGCGCCATTTTACCTTTAGACGAAGCTACGGCAAACATTAAACAAGAACAACAAAAATATTTTATGTCACGTGACTAATAATATCGTAAAGGTAGATAGTCGCGCATTATAGTCAACAGTCATTTTTTCACTACAGAAACCATATACATCCCGGAAGAACATTAACATTAGTGCTAGTAAAGCTGTTGAAAGTTCTAGGTTTAGTCTTCCATTCTTCAGAGTTTCTAAATTAGATTTCAAATTGAAAAGTTATAGATAAATCAGTTTTCAATCCATGCTTCTGGGAACGCTGTTTGCTTGATTATGTGTTTTAAAATTACATAACAGTGCTGTTTTGTTTTATAGTTTTTTTTTTCATACGCAAAGGAGATGACGGTAGCTTAATGACCGAACAATTCTTTCAAGGTTTCTCAATCAAATGATTTTTACATACATTTTTCAAGGATATTTATTTTGTCTTTTCATGAATAAGAGTTTTTGGCATAACTTGAATGGTAGTCCACTCTGTTCTGTTGGTCGTTAATTGGCATTGACGTCTGTTGAAACGTTTTCCAAAAAGAACGAAAGCATGACCGAAGAAACAAGAACTAACCTACTTTTTCTCGATGAATATACTTAACGAGCAAACGAACAAAAAAACAAAACAAGCACATATTGCTACAATAGCACATGATGCCTGATGTCTTGGGAATACAGTAGATTCCGCTTAATTGGGCCGCCGGTTAATCGGGTTAGCCGTTTAATTGGGCCAAATTGTTAAGAACAAAATCCAATCAAAGATAATGCACTACGTTAAATCTGCATTATCGGGCCACTATTCCGCTTAATCGGGCCACAACTGTAGTCAGACATACACTGGTTTAATTTCAAAACCGCCTTTGTAATGTAATAGAACTCAATATCACAAAGCCAACTATATTATGTAACAATTGAAAAATACAGGCGCAACTTATTTTGTCATTTCATGCCCTTGGACATGGTAATTGTTGTGTTTTGTTGCAAATTTTGTGAAGTCCCAAGCAGAGATACCACAAAAAGAATTAAGAATTGCTGAAAGGGTTGTTGTCCTAAGAAAAATTAGAGAGCAACCCCCAAACATTAGTCATCGCCAGCTAGCTGAGATAACTGGTGTACCAAGGACAACCCTGGCACAGATACTGCAAGACTTCGGATAATCGGGTCCGCCGCTTAATCGGGCCAAATGGTGCTTATCCCGATGTGACCCGATTAAGCGGAATCTACTGTATGTTAAAAAGCGAATGACAGAATCTCTCAAAAAATGCTGCGGATTGTTCAACTTCAGAGTGAAATTGTTGGTCGATTGCCATCTACTATCATGCAGCAACATAGTTCCTCTGATACGTCCAACAGAATAAAAAGAGTTAAATCAAAGTCGTTTCGTTTGAGTGTTGAATTTCGACAAGGGTGGGTGGGCTAACCTGCTCGTACAACTCCTTGTCATTACGTAGCCTACCCCGTAGGGGTTTGGCAATCTTTTGAATGCAGGTGCCAGTTTACGAATATGTTAGATATTTTCCCCATTCAAAGTTTTGTTTATGTAACAATCGTTTAGTTTTTAATGGAAACTCTGCTTAGCTTTCTTAGAAACGTGAGAAATAATGTCACATGTGGCTTTGCTGGTAAATAGAGGATAGCCTATAACTTAGGCAGCAATAGTTGATTAATTGTGTTATGTTTTGATTTAGAAATTGGCTATCTGTTGAGTAAACCAATTTTTCCCCTGCATGACACTGCTGATCAGTAATGTGAAATCTGCGCTGCTTGCTGTAGTCAAAGTCACTTTTCTGCTCTGGACTGTATTTATACGCTTTTAGTGATACAACAACTTGTTCGTTTGCTGGCTTGTGGAATTGGGCGGTGCAGTGAGTCACGAATCTCAACCTCAGTAGACTGTTAGGGCGCCAATCCCGACAACCGTACTTTACACAAGATGTAAGCAACTTCGCGTGCCAAACATTTTTATGTGTTTGGTTTGCACAGTCAAATACCTGATTTGAATAGTAAACGGATAAGAGACAAATTTATTTAATTAATTTTATTGGATAAGGTCAAATAAAGTCAAAAGCCTCGCTTTTTAATAAGATCCTTGTCCTTGCTTTTTTTTGCTCAGCTTTGTAATATTGGAACTAAATTTGGATACTTGCAGATGAACATATAATTCCAAATGATCTTCCGCAAATCGTCTGGGATGGGCACAGAGAATAAACTTCATGTGTAAAAATATTTGTTCACACAAATAAGTGGATCCAAATGCAGACAGCAAAGCTATTTCCATCTTCTTCAGACAGCAAAATTTCTCCTGCAAAGATTCCCAACATGTCAAAATGTTTTTTTGCTCCTTAAATGCTTTGAAATTGATCAGCTGCGTTTGGAAGTTTTCAATATCCATCCATTCAGATGCAGATAAGTTCAAGTCTTCGCTGCTCTCGGGCTTGATCAGAAAAAAAAACAATAAATCAAAATGTTGAAAATCTTGAAATCTATAGCAAAATTGAGACGTTAGATCATTCATGTACATATCAATTTCAACTGCATTAATTTGGTGATCCACTGAGAAAGCTTTCAGGTGTTTAAAGTATCGAAAAGTGGCGGTTCAGATGTCCCGTGTGTAGACATCCAGTTTGGATGCAAATCCTGGTGAAACTATAGCGTGAGGTCTACCACACTAAAGCGTGAGATCTACCTTTGCTTACTACTATAGCGTGAGGTCTACCACGGAATTATTTATCCCTCACCCCTCTATAGCTACACACTTACTACTATAGCTATAACAATTCCAAACACCACACATACATTCCACACACCAAGGTAAATTTATTCTAACGATACACACTTCGAACATCTTCTAAGAATGACATAAATAAATCATTGGTTAGGGTTTGGGATGGAACCTACTGCCCTGACCCCAACCCAAATCTCACGCAGTTTGCATTACGGTAGGTGCGAGTCAGGCGGTAGATCTCACCCTGCATCTCGGTAGGTGACTTATGTCGGTAGACCTCATGCTATAGTACCACCCAAATCCTTTTCATACCTCAAAAAGGCACATCACTGATTGCCTTATACCCAGCAAACGAAGATGAAATTCGTTAAGGTGCGTGATGATGTCCACAAGAAATTTTAGTTGTGCAAGTGACTTTTCATCCTCCAGTTTGGGGTATGCCTTTCCTTGTCCTATCAGAAAGGCCCTTATCTCGACTAAACATTCGACGAACCTCAAAAGAACCTTAACGCGACTTAACCGTCTGATACTGCAGTGCAGCGGCATATCATGGCATGCACTTTCCATCTCTTCAAGCAAAGATCGAAACTGTCTGTGTGTTGTAGCTGAGCTTGCGACAAGGAGACTCATTATTTTCGTCACTGTTGACATTACGTCATTAAAAGCCGAATTTGAAATCTTCGCACAAAGATCTTCTTGATGAATAATACAGTGTAACTTCACAACATGGTGCCCGATCTTTTGCTCAACAAGAGTAACAAATCTACGGTGTTGTCCCATTATAGCAGGTGCGCCGTTTGTTGTAACTAAGAATATTTTTTTTGTATCAATTCCTCTTTACTCAAAATTTTTGGTGAAGGTGTCAAGTATATCTTTTCCTTTAGTAGTGTCATGCACAGGTTTCAAGCAACAAAGCTCTTCATATACCTTGCCGTTACTGCAGTACCTAGCCACAATCGCTTAACGTGGATTATCGTTTATATCTATGCTTTCATCAAGAGCTACGCTAAAAACATTCGCACGTTTTAACCCAACAGTTTGCTGCTCAGTTACATCGGTAGCCATGTCCGTAGTACGGCAAACGTCCGAGGAGAAATATGCATATTCTTGATGCTCAAAATTATGGTGCATTTGTTTGGCAAATCATCAAACAACACTTCAGCACAATTAAGAAAGGCCTCCTTTACAAACACCCCATCAGTAAATGGTTTTCCATTTTTAGCAATGACCTCCGCGACTTTGTAGCTACATTCGATTGTTCGATTCATGCTACGAATCACTTTCTTGAAAATGCTGCTTTGCTATTCGTAGCGAGATATTGCTTTTTTCAGAGATTCGATCTTCTCTGCTTCGTCCTTGAAGGATTTCTCGTGCTTCGTTTCAAAATGTTGTTTTATGCTTGTTGTTCGGCAAACAACGTTTTGACAACAAAGAGCGTACACAGCTAGGTCGTCTCGAGAAACGAATCCGAAAAAAAATCCTCTCGCATGACACAAGCGGCACGCGTGCCAGGGGTTGCCGACCCCTGGCCTACGGTACGGATATACATAAGAATCAGACAGAGAAGCACAGTTTTGCTGAAAATGGTGTGCAAATTGGAAGCTGCAGTGTAAATTGTTTTTTTGCAAATGAAGTGGGCTAAATCTTTTACCTCTTTTATATGTAAAATTGGAAATTCGAAATGCTTGAGATATTTCAACCAGATCACTTCGTTCTTTCGACAATTTATTATTCAAATTTAACGTTTCGCTCCCCTTAGTTACCGGGGAGCTTCTTCAGAAAACGGTAGATGTTAATAATGTAACATACAAACTGTACAACATAAAAATATAAAGACTACTTGTATTACTAAGCATTTATGTTGTACAGTTTGTATGTTACATTATTAACATTTACCGTTTTCTGAAGAAGCTCTCCGGTAACTAAGGGGAGCGAAACGTTAAATTTGAATAATAAATTGTCGAAAGAACGAAGTGATCTGGTTGAAATATTGTTACACTCGACATACGAGGAATGCCTGCTATATTTAATGCTTGAGATAGCTAAAATAAAAAAAAATGGCGTTTTATGAAGCTATTGCTGCCTTTTCTGCGTTAAGATCTAGAATTACATAAATTAATTCCAAGAGTGTAAATTTGCCAAATTAGGTCTACTAATTATTTCAATCATCCTGTTGCATGGGAACTAATTTTACTGTTGGAGGTAATATTTTAATTGTTTAAACATCCTTTCTGCCAAAAAACTAATTAGGAGTTCTTTTATTGCAAAACTATTTTATTTTTTTGATTTTAATCTAAAGACTTTGGACTACAGGCAATCTTTAAGTTACAAATTTGCCGTTTCAATTTCAATAGTGAACATTCTCTTTAAAATACTCGTTGTCTTTGTATTGTAAAATACTAACTTTTTATGAGTTAACGGCCAAGTGGAGCCACTATATTACTCTCACAAACAAACTTGCCTGAACTTTGCCGCCACCTGATTCAACTGATATGGATCAGGCATATCAGTGTTTCTGTAACGCCAACAGCACTGCGGCGAAAAAGTGTATCCCACGAAATAATTGTATACCATGTTGTGATGCCGAGTGTGAAAACCTCTACCAAACCTTCTTGCAATACCCTGAAGGGCATGGATCTAGCAGAGCTGCTACAGCTTTCCAGCTGACTGAGCCGCAGGCTGCTAGCAAGGAGAGACTGAAATCTAGACACCCGTTTGCTTCTACCGCGCGGAAACTATCGCACAACTTATCTGAGTTGGGCATCCGCGCTGTCCAATGGACGAACTTGACATGGGACACAGAGTACTCCAAGAGTATTTCAGCGCTCGGTGTCTACATTCCTAGGGTCAGCGCAAGACCTATTGGAATGAGTTCGACGAGAACAGCTTGGGTCACTCAATCGTCTGCTACTAACGCACGGCGTTTCGATTCATCCATGCACAAATGGGGTCTCGCTTCTTCAGCAAAATGCGAGTGTGGCGCTAGTGAACAAACTGCAGACCACATTATTTTAACAAGTCCCATGCATAGGGCACCTCGAGGAATAATGGGTCTGACAGTTTTGAATGACGAAACAAGGTACTGGCCCAGCTCCGTCACTGCCAGCATCAGATCTAGGCAACACAGCAGGTTGGGGTGGTAAAAAGGATAAACCTTTGGTTCTTATCCTTTTCTTGTGTCTGACCTGGATCATAGACACCCCGCCATACGACAAAGAAGAAGAGACCATGTAATGTGATGTGTTATAAAGTTGTTAGTAGCTAAAATTATTATTATTTATCGAGGTCAAATGTTTCAAAGTAAAGATGGTTTTCAGAGATGCGGCCATTTATTTTACTTGGGTAAATTTTGAGTTTTGCGTACTTCTCTGATCTCGTCTCATTTAGATTTCGCCTTTTCTGAATGGCATTGTGATAAGATAAATGATCAATAATTGAGAACTACATTTGGCAGCCGCAACCCCCAACAATTTTTCTGAATTGCATTTAAATTGCTTTTATAAACTTTCATCGATTCTATAGTTTCTCAAAGCTCTCAACCTATATTCTAATAATTCCTCATGAAAGTGGAGACAGAAGATTGAAGAAGGCTTGGAATAGTTTCTCCTCAAGAACTCAAGCATGACTACCGTGGGGCTCACTGGAGGCTTTTTGAAAACTTTAAGAAACCTTACGATTTACAAAGCCTTGGTGAAGGTAACAGAGATCCAACTAATTCAGAAATATTGGAATTAATTCTTTTGAGAGTAGAGTCTGGAGCAGGGTTACCCAAAGTTTTTTGGGTCGAGCCACATTCTACCACTTTGAAGTCTTGTCGGGCCAGACAAAGGCTATTTTTTGAAGTTTAACTCGTCTAACTCAAAGTTTATTGACCGCTGCCAGGGGAGCAATCTTATCTTTTTTCAATTTTTGTGAATGCAAATTGTTTTAAAAGCATAAATGGTCATATGTCAAAATCACGACCTCTTTTTGTTGGGAATCAGCAACCTAAACCCGAATTTTGTTGTAGGTAATTTTTTCGAGACTAGACGCTGGCAGGACTTTAGCAACCACTGGGCTAAAACTACGTAAGAGAAAACGACAGTGTTTCGTTCCTTTATTTTAGCTAAAATGAAGCTTTGTTTTGAAGTTCAGCATGTCTGAAAGGTCTAAGCTGAATTTTCTTTTTATTTCCGTCAAAACTTGCTTTGAAGAAAAACAAGTTTGGACAGAAAAGATGTAAGTGATTTAGCAACAGCTACAACTGCTTTGAACCCAAGTATGACTCTCGAAACGTGACTGTTTGATTGGTCCTCGCCAAGGTTTGTTCTAAATCTTTCATCATACAGTGAATAAATTGTATCATTGCTGTATTTGTTAAAGAATCAACTTATTAACAGACGCTAAATCAACAGATCAAGATTTTCTTTCCACACAATCATCATCCAATTCCAAACATGGAGGATTGAAAGGCCGACCGGTTCCAATTGGACAAGACATCCAATATTCCTTTGAATTTCTGTGATGGAATTAGGAAAAAAGATTAAAATCAGTTTGTAGAATACATGAAAAACTGTGCCTACAATGAAATCACTTTTCAGAAAGATTACCTTAGAGTTTTTGCTTTTTATTGTTTTTACTTAACAGCAAAATAGCGACTTTGGCGCTAAGCATAAAACTATTATCCAAAACTGCTTTGGAGTTTTAACGTTTGCAAGGCTACGCATGAATTGCACGGTATTCTGATTCATTTATTGCTTGTTGAAAGCCACAACGCGGAGAAGAGTATCGCAGAGCTTTTACCAACGTAGCCAAAGCGAGGTAACTATTTGAACGCATGACCGCCATGACACTTCGGACCATAAGACCACGTTTGAAAAAAGGTTTAATGTGCAATCGCTTACGCTACAATAGGGTAATTATATATGAAAAGGCACAATATTTTGACACAATTATGTCGTCGCGTTCACACTTCTAAGCACTGACGACCATTTGTTATTTTGGTCTCAAAACAAACATGAAGACCTTTTTTCTGGAGATCAACTTCACTCTAGAGAAAAAACTCCTGACTTTTCAGTACTTTTTAACATTTCTGCCGCATGTCATCATAACCTATAACCACTGACATTTCACAAAAACTCCTGGTCTGGCAACCCTATGCTACAAGCAGCTGCCAAATTATCCTACCCAGTTCTTTTAAAGGAGAAATCCGAAAAGTGCAAAACATCGTCTGTTCTTTCTAATTAGTAAAGATTCAAAGACGGTCAGTGGTTAATTACTGATTAGCAAGTTTTACTCCAAGAAATCTGATGGTGGCTTTTTAAAAGCGTGCGGGCCAACAATTTTACTCTTTTCAAAATACTTCCTTTCACTTTCAGACACTCAAGCAATTTAACCCCACTCCATAATATGAAACACACTTCTTGTAGAAAATAAAACTTACTTTTTTGCTATGTTTGTCAAGGCACTCATATACAGCAATGAACCAAATGGAGGACACATGTCGTTAACAGGAGGTATTTTATTTCGTTCGGTGGTCAACTGGAAAATAAAAGTGTTTCGAAAATCAGAAAGATAAGTTTTTATAGCAATAATTCCCAACCGGTGTCAACAGAAGACTATTGAAGAAGTTCCAAAAGCTTTTGGAAAATTACAGTGCA
The DNA here is from genome assembly GCA_963675345.1 of Trididemnum clinides. NCBI lineage: Eukaryota > Metazoa > Chordata > Ascidiacea > Aplousobranchia > Didemnidae > Trididemnum > Trididemnum clinides. The sequence goes on from OY776304.1 coordinate 11,038,842, forward strand.
TTCGGGCTTTGCATTCGTGACGAGTTAAGACCTGCATAAATGGGTAGACACCAAAGATATCAGTGGATAAAACTCAATTTAAATTATTTGATTCTTAAAAAACAGTCAAGGTGAGAAAGGGCAAATACCGCAATTTCAACAGAGGATTTGTCAAAAATTTCGTAAGAACAGCCCAAAAATATAAATTGCTCTCAAAAAGTTGATCTCCGAAAAAAGATATTGAAGGTGAGAAAAGGCAAAAATTAGAGTAGAAATTCATCTTCAAACGAACAGGTTAGCTATTGAGTCGGTAGGTCCACAGCTGTAGCCTCGTCTTCAAAAAGATTGGGAGCCACTGCTTTATAAGCTCAAACAAAAAATAAGCCTGGAAGCCTATGCACGACACTGTATCTCTGCAATTGGACTAACTAGACAGAAATAATGAACAAAAATCACACAACCAAGGAGATAACCTTTGGAATTTTCAGTTCCATAATTGTGATAATGATATTCAGGCACCTAACCAAAAAAGTAAACAAGATCTGATCGCTAGCCTCTTTCATTACTATAAGATTTGATCATTTGTCATGATGACTTCATCACATATTAGTAATGGAGGGAAAACGAAGACCATTCTTGCATCCTCCCTGAGCAAGGTGACTGATAATTACTGGCGTATTTAAAGGAAAGCCTTGATCCATTGCCCCTTCTGGCATTGACAACAAAGCGAAAATTCAGCTTAAATCGCCTTTATACCTCTATACATGTGAAAGTTTTTGTACTCCGATGCTGATAATAATAATTAATTCTTCTCCTCCTTAGGATGAAGTTACAGAGAGAAATGGAAAATCCAAGCCTCACGTCGCAAACAAAATCAAGCGTGTAGAACATGCCGTTCGGGGTAGTGGCGAGCGGCAGTTAATTTGATCCAGTCATAAATATTGTGATTGCACTTGCAGTGTTGCAGCTAATTCAAACGAATGACGCCAGAGACTTAAAACTTCCCTGCTTGGCGCACAGCACGAGAAGGAAATTGTGAAGAAAAAGCCAGCAAGGTCGTTCATTGCTGACTGCGTTTGGGAAAGCTACGGAATTCCTTTACGTGCAGGCGGCGTAGCGAACTGGTTAGAACGTCCGCTTCGCTGTCGGCAATGCTTGGTCTAATTCTTTTTCCAGTTATACCAAGGACTTTAAAATAGTATTTACAGCTCAGCGCGAAAGGGATGATACCGAGAAAAAGCTAGTTCGCTTGTTGTGTCTTTAAAAAAGGCATTTTACAAGATTCCTCCATCTTTATGAGGCTGAAACGGCGGGCCTGAGCAGTCTGCCCGTCGCTGTGGCCCAGTCTAAGCAAACAGAGCATGAGCTGATTCGCATAAATAAATCAAACTTGCATCCGTGCCGAAAGGTGGTGAAATCAAACCGTCTACTCGTGGAGATAGTTCAATATGACTAAAGACTAGCTTACAGAGTATGATAAATTTTATTCTCACACATGAGCAAACGATTGAATAAAGTTGCAATGTCACTTGAGATTACAGCAAGCTAGGCATTATAGCAGCTTTTGAAATTTTGCCACGTTGAATCGTGTTGTCGGCAATCAGTTACGAAAAAGCAAACAAAATTTAACCAGCGACAAGCTTGTTTCTTGTATATATATTAGCCTACTACAACAATGCACGCGGCCCATTTCCGTATTATGTCTATGCAAAGTTATTGATTGATCAATGACCATAATAACCTTGCAACCTGCACCACAATACAGATAAAAGTGCTAATACTCGGTATAAACGTTACATTAAAGTAAATATGTTTTCAAAATTGTATGTTAATGTTGCAGTAACTTTATTTATTTAACGCGTAAGCATAAAGACCACTAATCGCTAACTAGCCAAAATTCAACACGGTGAAAACCAGGCTTGGGAATAGCATAGGCCTTGAAATTCTTTTACAAATATACCCTCCCCCCACTTCATCGACTTCTGAAACCTTTTTAAATCACTTCACAAAAGGATAAACTACCTCAAACCAAATGCACAATACAAATGATGCATTGTAAGTGACATCTTGTTTGACTTGGATTTGCTTACTTGATGGGAGCGTACTTGCAGTGCCCAGAGCAATAACGTGCAAAATTGTGCTTCCACATCAAAATTTTACGTCAACTTAGATCAATCCATAGTATGTTTACCTCTTGTGCCATTGCCCTGATGTGGTGAGGTTCCATCCCACAGCAGCCACCAATATAACGAGCTCCTATTTCATAAGCAGCTCTGGTGAACTTGTGCACCTCCATTCGGGTACAGGTTCGCGCATCGAGATCTAGTATGAAGATAAATCAAATAAACAAAAAACACATGATCGCTAGCAATTGGACAACTTGAAACACAAAGAATAGAGTATGAGAACTTGTTCTACAAAAATAAACGATCTGTCTGATATTCATCTCATTGAACACAAAGCCAACGAACAGGGAGACTGCGAAGTGACCTCACGGTCCTCATATCAGCGGCGATCACCGATACAAGTAGTTGCAGTCTGTGTAAGTTGCGGTTCAAAGTGATGCCGTGAAAGCACTCGGTGATTCCGCCCAATCGTGCCGCATGCGCCGTAACGCTTTAAGCGCAAAACCGCCAGAATTCCGACTGCAAACAAACCGCTTAGTTCACTGCGCCAACGATGTAAACAAGTGCGGTAACACGTATGCTTTGACAATCAAAGCGAAAAATGATTGAAGACACAGAATTGAGTCTATCAAAAAAAATTATTGTAAAACAATCGTTTAATACAGCACTTTCCAAACGGTGGTCCACGGAACTCTTTTAGGTGGGCCACCAATCATTTTAAAATTGATTGCATAAGTTTATTTCCAAAACAAGGTCTCTTGTGACCCAAATGGGCAAAGTAATCGTTTCGTAAAAAGGTCTCAAAGTTGAAAGTAGTCCCCCTATAACCACGTCAGTGAAAGTGTGTCGCGAGCTGAAGAAGATTGGGAAACACTGATTTACAAAATACAATTCTATTAAACGCACTCAAAGGAGTTTCCGGGAGAGCAAGGTAGCCTAGAGGATTGTCTTCGGCTTCCGGACATCTCCATCCCATGGGCTGGCACATCAAATATGGTGAAAGTCCTTCTTTATCTAAGGCAGCTTTCATTCTTTTCAAAGTCTTCAAAACAGTGTCCAAGTCGTACAAACAATTGATGCCTGCAACATTGTTTTTTGATCAATCGGTGAAACATTGCCCATAAGTGGGCAACAGTACACATATCAGATAGGTCAGGGCTTGTGATTTTAATTTTAGCTAATAAGGGAAACTCTGCTAAAATTAGAAAAATATTTTCTTGACGACTTTTTGATTTAGCATGTTCTTGCAGTTACGGATATAACTGGTCCTTTGCTCAAGCAGTTAAAAACTGCCTATAAAGCTGAGAAATCCTTCATTAAGAAGTAGTTGTAATAAAGCTTCGAAAGAGAGTTTGGCCAAAATTGTTCAAAGATGCATTAAAGTTTTGCTGCATACCTCCATCAAATCTTTCGCGCAGTAGAGTGTCGTACATGAAAAAGCATCCCACATTTGTCAGCGCTTTCAAATGGTCATCAGTACGAAGTTTACAAAGGATAAAAATTCATCTTTTTTCAAAGCAACGCATAGATTGAGACAAAATTACCAACAACTTGGGCTCCTGCTTTCGCCATCCTCACAGCGCATTCCTCGACGGACACTCCGCTCACGTCCCCACGTGGTCCGATACGCATGGTTGCACACATAGGTAGCTTTGTTCTTTTCATTTCGTCGAGACAAAATTCGATTTCTTCAACATGGCCGAAGAACTAACCCACAATAAATATTACGCCTAAATTTCTTTCGCTTTTCACAAAAGGAACAGCTAGATAGAAAAAGTGTAGCTAGTGACAAAATTTGAGAGAAAATTCGCAGGCGAGCTGGCAAAAAATAGCCATAAGTTTTTAATTACGCATGTTAGTTCAATTGAAGGAGGCAGGGGCTTTTTTGCCCAAGACTACGCTAATGCTGACAGGTAAGTAGCGCTTTGTTTTTTCATAGTCACCAGTCTTTATCTATTATTCATTCACAAAAACCGCAGAAATTGGTTATGAAATAACTTGTGCATCAGGTCAATATCTCACATAACTACTCCGTAGTCTCAACATCAAGCTAACTGATCAAGTCCCTGGTCATCAAGCACCCTGGAAAGAGCAGAGATGCTAGAAATTCCGCGCTGGAGTTTTTAGAACCTGAAACACACGGGTATAATGGAATTTCTATGTTGGCCCAACGGCGTGCAGATGCGACTTCGCAGAGGACATGCCAGAAAATCTCTCAATGCCCTCTAATTCCGCAAAAGTGCAGCAAAGGTGACACGTCCACATGAAAAAACATTGCCGAAAAGACTGTGGAGTTTTGGAAGGACTACATCTTAATGCTCATTGATATCATCATCATGTGAGATAATAACTAAAACCTAGGTCGTCGATTGAGTTGAAGCGATGCTTTTATGACAACAATAATCGATAGATTATGCGTTCAAATCTCACATTGAATGTCTCTAGAAATAGTTTTACAATGATTTCCTCAAAACTGATAGATTGCAAGCAGCAAATAAAACAATTCAAACGACGTGCTGAAATTCAGAAACTCTTAAGCTGGTTTGTACTGTTCTATGACAACGTTAATGTCAGTGTCCGATAAGTCTAAAAGGAAATATAGCCGCCCTCAAATCTAATTTGTTTTCGCTTCTCTACAGAAAGCATCATATATGTTTTGCCTATGCTACTGCTTTCTAATTTTGGCTGATACCGTGCTGCGTTGATCTGTTTGAGATAAAAAAGTAAACTTACTGCTACTTTTCAAGAACACAGTAAAAACGCCCTTTTCGAGTTAAAAATATCTGCAAAGCGGTGTCAGAAACAGGTAAATTGGCAAAAGCAAGCTACCTCGGCCAAAACGAAATCCACTTTATGTTCCATAAAAACATCGACTTGGTTCCGGAATTCCTGTCTCACTGCTTTCTCTCCTTTTCCCATCACGTATCCGGGCACGGGAGACAGTCCGCCGCACACAATGGCATCTCCTTCATTGGCAACTTCTCTCGCTATTTTACATGCTGCTGTATTGATCTCTGCCGCCTGCATTCAAACAAATGACAAAAAACATTACAAGACAATGAGGAGATATTTTTCAAAACCAGCTACCGCTTGCATAATCCACTTGCTTATCTTGAAGCACAGATGTAGCCACGGTCGCCAAATGGCCCATGACCCACCCAAATTACTTTAACTTGATCAAGGCAAGAAGTTGCTTGCAAGTGAAGTGGCATCAACACGTTAATGCCTAACAAAGGCCATTCTTCTTGAAAAAGGGATAAAAAAAGGTCATCAGCCGAAATTGAAAAGTAAAAACCACAAAAAGTATGTTTTTTGCCCCGTTCACATTTTGTTAATATCCTGAAGAATTGACAGTTTGTTTTGATCTGACAAAGAGTACGAATTGTGGTAAACAAACTGTGAGCAACACACGAGGTAGTTTATTTAATTTTGCATTGTCACTGTGAAATCAAGTTTAGTATTACAAACTAGAATCATCACACTGATATTCGAATCTAGGCTGATAAGGTCAAAGAGGTGGACGTCTTCTTGACCGCAGTAGCAGCATCTTAATCGGCAGACATGCAAGGTTTGTACCACTTGCAGCAACAAAATGCAAAGAACTCTTTTGCTCATCTTTTTTGTTTTTTTGTTTACGCCGTGGCGTAAACAGAAAGAGCTTTCGCGTTAAGTATCAGTAGACTCCCTCTCGTAGAAATATATTACAATCTGACGGGGCTCCGCAGTAAATCTTGGTAGTAGTTGCCCAGCTCGAGGCGGGGTCCCCTGCTGCTGGTAAAGCGGGAGTCATACATCTTTGCGTTTACGTATTGAGATGTATCAGACTGGCGTTGGTTTGGCCACAGAAGCACGATCTTACGTCAGTGTGGTTTTAAATCACTCCAACTGGAGAAGACCGAAAGGCCAAACAAGAACTATCAGATAGATGGTTTCGCGCCAAAAACGACTTTTCTTTGTTCGACACCAGTTAAGTAAGTAAGTACTCATGACTGTGAGATATAAAAAGGACTCATAAGTAGGCAGCGATCCCTGAACATAAATAATTTTCAAGCAGTCACGTCAATACAAAAGTTTTTGAGCTGACGACGTTTTTCAATTGTTATGCTTAATGTTTTTGTCAGGTGCAGTAACCATGCCCCTTAAATCTATGTAATGTGACCTTAAAAAATTTGGGTATGCTTACAGTCAATTCGTTGTCACCTGCATTCCTTTTTCGCTCGTTTCTATCCGATTGTCGAGTATTTTTGTGTTGAGAAAACAGAAGCGAAATAAATTGCCAACAACTACTACTATTAACTTGCTTTAATGGAGCAAGAATATCGTGAAAAAATATTTCTTTTAGCACTTTTCGCACAAAATTCCTAACTTGAAGCATTTGATGGGAAACATTCGGACGTATTTTTCTCCCCCTTCTTCTCTTTGCAACTGGTTTTAGTTTAAACTACAATAAAAAGCTCACAAACCGTAAAAGTTGTTTCGCTTCTTTCTAACTTTCCATCACTTGAATAAAAGCACGGGGTTTGTAAAACGTCGGAACCTGCGCGGAGATACTCTCTCAGTAACTGACGGACAGCGTCCGGGTATAAAAGTACCGCTTCCGGCGTCCACGGACCGGCACGGCAGTATCCTCTTTTTTCTAAAGTCATGCACATGCTTCCGTCTCCAATAACTGGTCCCTCAGCTAATCGTTCAAGCAATCCTTTCTTCGACATTGCACTTGATCTAGTCGTATACTAACCTACAGCTTTTTAAACTACTATCTACAAAATGGTTCAAAAATGAATGTAAACGGTTACTGCATAAGAGAGTACAAACACTTTAACCAAAAACCATTTTCAGGACCAATTCAAGATAAACTACGACCAAAAAACTACAGTGTCAAGCCAATCTGATTAGAAAAAATAACAGGTGTTGGGATTATTAGACAATAATTAACTGATTGGTAATATCATCGCGGTTTGCTCATACAAGTGACGGCAACTAAAACAACACAAGTTGAGCGTTTTTGCAAGTTTTGCAGAGCCATGGTGCTATTGCAACCTCAACAACTTCGGCGCCATCATTCGCACTAATCACAGTGACATTATCTAACTTCTACGTGATGTATGAGCATGAACCATGTTCAACTACAAATCGCAAATACAATAACATAAACAACACTTTGCATTTGCAAAGCAAGCTAGTAAAACTACCACACGTAGCTATCACAATAGAAGAAACTAGCCCCGGTGAGCGCATCTTTTTCACACCATACAACAGTTAGATGCCTGCCGAAGCGCTACAGTGCCACAGCCTCTTCTCTAGGCTGGACAATATCGTCAACTTAAAAAATGAGGCAAAGAAGTTTTAACCAAATGCAGATCTCAAAACAAAGTCATGAACTAAAAAATAAACCGAAAAAGTTCCTACCAAAAGTTGACCGCCAAAAAAGCCATCATTTCCAAACCAAACTAAAACGCGGGCACTTTCTCCTTTCACAAATCTTTGGTTTACCTCTAACACCGGCATAGCAGGTATCGGCATCAGTAAAGCAAACCACCTGAAAAGCACCGCGTGGTAATTGAAAGGTTTTAAAGTCCACGCACGGTAAAATTGAATAGATCGTTCGAACTATTTGTTTGACAAACTACTTGCAAACTCTCCTGTGGCTTGGCTATTTCAGTAGCAACATATCGAAACTAGTCTACCAACTGTTTAGAATAAATTAACAACCACTTTTTGTTCGAAAAACGAGAAATACATTTACGCAAACAAACTCAATCCTCAACGGCACTGCACGGTGAAGAAGTTGTGACCAAGGTGACCGAAGCCCCGAATGTTGAGCTCAACCCTGAGCTGGATATTCAGAAGGAACATCGACTTAGAAAAAAAAGCCTCAAAAGCGAAACCATGGCTTGTGATTGTGTGCTTCGCTTCATACAGAAAAAGAATGAAATTCATGAACAAAAAATCAAAATTAAAATTTCACCCCAACTTCAGTGGTGTTTATCTTTTAGAAGATTTGACTCCCTGAAGAAGTAGGTAAAAATAAATACTGACAAACCATCCATTACAATGGACCTAGCTTTAAGTTCCACAAGTTTGACAATCTAAGCTATGCTTTATTTAAAGCCTCTGGTTTCTTGTTGGTCACCAACTGCACTGAAGAGACCAGATAGGTCGAAACAGTGTCACTGTCTGCAGTTTGCTCAAAGTGCATCGCTGGCCTCTTGTATTACTTTAAATTTGTTTTTCTTTCATACTATCAACGGAAAAATACGTATGAAGCAGTCAGCACGGAAATCAGGAACAATCAACAACAGCAAAAGCAACACAGGTACTGGAAACTCGAAAAAAACGCGCTCACGAAGCTAGGTCTTTTTTGGGTTATCTCGAAATTTTTATGGTTGTATACACAGTGGCATGCCGAGTAATATTAAAAAGGGTAATAGAGAAATGCCGGATTTGTAGTTTGCTTGAAGGGTGATCAGCTTTTTTTAAAAACCTGCTTGTGTCAGAAGCACTTTCTTTTTTATGTCATGTCAAGGTCCAAAAGGGTCAGGTCACGATGCTCTCTACCCTTAAACACGCAACCACGTAGCCTGCACGTTGGTGGGATTTGGAGAACTAAATTCCAGCAGTATTAGAATCTCAAAAATAAAGAACATCATAAGCGTATCACGAGGTATTGTACAAGAGAGAGAGAGTTGACGCAAAGAAGACCGTTTTTTTCTTTTTCTGAAAATGACTTCCAGAAAGTGATTATTTTGTCTATTTTGGTCACGAATCGAATTCGATTTTTGTTGGAGGTTTTGAAGAAGCTTGTTTTGCAGTTTTGAAAATTTTTGAAGAAGCTTGTTTTGTTTCAATTAGTCAACTTTTTTAAATGTATAGGGAGCTAACAACATTGTGAAGAAGAAGGCAGCAGCATCTCAGCCCCCTAATTTTGCACCTATAAAAGTTGTCGTGCACTAACTGAATAGATAACACCAGCGACTGGGATCCAGAACTGTTGTCAGAAAAAACTTTTAAGAGTAAATTTTTTCAGAAATTTCTTTACCTATTCTAGTATAAAAGACCTATTTTTTAGTTAGCTTATATAAAAAATCACTTCAATGTATATCTATCTTTTGTCACTGTTCGTGCAATTGCTCATTGGGTGAAGCCGACGCAGCCAGCTGAACCGATTTTTTTATCCCAACATTGCTGACCAGGGCCCTGCGGGTAGCCCTAATGTAGCGGGATAGTACATGTATAAAGCCGGCTGTCGCGTTTTGATATGTAATAATACATATATATAGAACTTTTCGGTTCTATCTCAATCTTAAATTTGTTTAAAATTAAGGCGACGTATGATAATCGCTCGGATAATTAGGTCTGACTGCAACTTAATAAAACTTGGAAAAAGATTGGCTTCCACTAAAAACACCTTAAACCACTTTGATAACAGAATAATGTATTCACAGAAATAATACTTCATGACTTCAAACTTCTTCGCTCAACAATCTCAAAATTATTCACTTTACCGCACAATCAGGAAACCGCCAAAACTAAGTCCACCAGTAAGTGTTCAATATTCTCCACGTCAACGAAATCCACAACAAATTATCGCAAAAACAATAGCCCTTCCTTAATCCGTCAATCAATCTCTCTTTCTCCCCACTATACGCTTTCTGCTTTCTCCCCCCAACTCTACTCTACTATCTCAAAAAACCCATCGCCTTATATATAAATCGACAAAACAATCTAGAAAACGCTAGAACGAAATCACGTGAGAAAAGAAAAAAAAGCATTTCAAGTTATGTAATCGTTTATCGAAATTCTTCGAAGAAGCTAGAATCACTAGATCAATCTGGAATTTTACTATGTCGTAATAACAATTGTGACGTAATAAAAGGCGTACATAGCAATCCAATTGCGAGGAAAAAAGGTCCTTTTTTTCTCAATCAGTTATCGAAATTCTTCGAAGAAGCTAGAATCACTAGAACAATCTGGAATCGTATTATGTCATAAACGATTGTGACGTAGTGGAGGCGTACTACGGCAGTTCCAATTGCGAGAAAAAAAGGTCTTTTTCTCAATCAGTAGCCGAGCGAACAAAATGACACAGCGCTTTACACAAATATGAAAACAATTCTTGCAAGGCAAATTTCCTTATTCGTGACACCGGCAATAGTACAAAGTGTCGGATATAGAGTTTGGAGGCTCCTGAGCTACAAATACTGTGAGACCCTAAGGCGCTCCGAAAGAAAAACGCAAATATTCGATCCTTGAGCATGCTTGTCCAACTTCAGCACCAAAACGGCTAATTTAGGAGCGCACGAAGTGCGTCTTTTACTTGAAATCGCAATTTCTATTCCAAGTGTACTTTAACAAGTGCATTTATATTTGGAATATTAGTATACTTCCGCAGAAAAAAGAATTAAATACGCCTATGCAAAAATATCTACAGGTGCTGGTTTAGCATGTGATCTACCCAAGAAATATGATCTATCACTACCATACATAAGAATATTTAACTAAAAAAAAATTTATTTCATGCAATCATTAACTAAAAAAAAGTTAGGGTTAGAGTACATCACAAGCTAAACTTGAAACATGTGAGTAGATCACATACTAAACCGGCACCCATCTACAAATAGTGGTATACATGACCGCGACAGCGAAAAACAAAAATTACCAGTAGAGCAACTTTTGTTTTTAATAAAAATGTAAATCAATTGCATTTTTATTTTCAACGAAACTGGCAGAAAAAAGTTGCATTTAGTTGCAAGCATGACATAGTAGAGAAAACAAAGGCTTTAAAATAAATGATCTCGAAAAAAGATCTTCAAGTTAAATGTCTGGTAAAAGTTGCATTTAAAAAGCAAAAAGTTGCATGACATATCAGGAAAACAAAAGCTTTCGAATAAATGATCTCGACAAATAATCTTTAAGTTTGATATCTGGTAAAAGTTGCATTTAAAAAAGCAAAAAGTTGCATAAATAAATTTCTGCAAACATCTCAAAAAATTTATTACATAGGTAGTGAATACGGAGTAAGCTGACCGAAGTTGTCAAAATTTCCAAAAGTCGCACAAAGTTACCCCACACTTACCGCTAATTTGTTAGTTAGCTTCCACCTCCTCCACTTTTAACAAACTGAGGCAAGTAGCCAATCCAAACAAGAATTTCGAAAGTTAAATTTTTTATCTGTTCCTGCTGCTGCTGCTGCGTTACTGTTGTTTCAATAGTTTTGAGCTCAAAATCGGATAATTTTGAACACTTCCTGATAACTTCTCTGCGCAATAACATCATCTCTTGGTTTGTTTTTCTTTTGCTAGCTTCACTGTCCCTGCACCGCTTTTTTACCGCATTATCATTTTACGTCGCAAGAAAATTCAACAAATTATTGTCAGTTACAGCAGCCACATTACACATACAAAAATGCAACAAAGAACGCTACAAGTTTTTCAGTTGGCACAGGGATATTGCTCGTGACCGCAATGTGTCTCAAGACTATTGGCATAAGTAGACTTGTCTGCTACACATCACTTTTAGAGCTGGGCCAGACGAAATACCTTACCATGGGCAAGCGTGCCGGCTCGATATCTACACTAACTCAACGTCAAGCAGCTAGGCCTAAGCTGTGAACAGGCCGAAGATTTTTTAAAGCCTTTTGGTATTGATATGGCACGACCAGTCTATCAAACGCCGGTCTACGGACTGCAATGCAAATGCCTTAAACAGCTAAGTGCACGTCATGAGCTATCTCGTAATAAGGCCCTCTTAAAGCAATAACTCGTTAAAACCGAAAAGCCAGAAGACGAAGTTACTGTTTGAACCTTTGTTTAAAACTTGCCACTGGTCATAAAAATCATCATAAAGTAATTTTTTTAGCAATGGCGCGCTCTGCTAACTTTGCTTCTTATCTACTTCAAATGTATTGTTAACTATTAAGTTGGTAACCGCCGAGCAAACGTTGCACATTTTGTGTAATGTACGTTTGGCGATGGTTTTAAATAAACTATCGAGCTATGTTACGTCACAAAGAGTATTGTGGAAATGCCTTTTTATAAGCTAAATTGCGCTTAGGCACGTAGCCAAGGGGGCTGGGGGGCAGTTGCCCCTCAGATTTTTATATTGTCTCCAAAACAAATCTCACCAATTAGTGCGTTTGATACCAATTTCTATTTGGCAGCGAAAAAAACGCAACATGGCAAAGACAAATTAGTTGTATGCAGTCGAAACACAAATGTGAAGATCACTTTTCTCGATGCCTGAAATCGGGCTTTCGTCGTCTTAATAGGGTGAAGTAACCTTTTTTTGGAGGTCAACCTGTCGGTAGCCAAATTTTTTTTTTAATGAAACAAATTCATACCACATTTTTGGGCAGGTCTGGAAAAAGGGTGCTCCTTAAAAGGGAGGCTAGAGACAGCTGTTTCACTTACCTCACTCTAAATCTACCACTGGGCAGGTATGCACTTTATAGGCACACAAAAACTAAATTAACAGAGATTACATACAATTGGAGGTTTGGGCATGCGAGAAAACAAGTTGTATAAGCTTGAAATAATTGTGACATTACTTGAAATGATTTGACATCGCAAATGAACTTTGCTTCGACGCAGGGACGCACTTGAAGGGCCAAACGATCTTAGTTTCACAAGAGATATCAAGGAGACCAACCACCCTAGAGGAGGTAAAATTACATTTTAAGGGAGGTGAATAAAGACTTAAAGAAGAGGTTGAATGTATGGGAAGCCGGGATTTTACTGTGGTTGTTCTCAACAGAAAAAACTGTAGCCTTCTGTGCCATATGATAGGTAGTTCGCATTGTTGAGCACCGTATCAAAAATTTCCTTAGTTTCACCTAAATTGCAATAGTGGTGTTCCTACATATAATGTGAGTCAATTTTTTTGATGTATGTTAGTTACGTTGCAAGTATTGTGAATATAAAGGAGTTAAAGAATAACTTCAAATAAGGGTGGAGCAGGCGACATATTGAAAAGGTTGGGAACTACTGATCTGTACACAAATGAGTGTATACGCATGTACACAAAAATTTACTTTTGCATCAAAAAGCACTGTAGTTACAGTTATCGGCCGGAAGGAAACAAATTAGTAGAACTTTGGTCTACAAATCGTACCATATCTTGTTCAGTCGAGTATTGCAATCCTTCAACTCAAACCGATTGGCTGATCCAGGCGGCAGGCTCGCATATTGTCTCCATTATTAGTAAGTCGCGCATCATGAAAACCCTTAACTTAACAGTGACCGTTGTAATTGGCCTGCAAAAGGTCTACACAATGTGCATCTAAAAACAAAGTGTAGCAGTTTCTCTTGTACCACTGCCTATGATAATAATAATAATAACAATCATGATTAGGTTTCAATTTAACTTTTTAAATCCTAAAATTGTGTCATTTCAATCTAAAAGAGGAAGTCTATTGCAACCAGTGTAGTTTTATACGTCAAAGCAAGGTTATCTGTTGCTAAACTTTAGAGCAATGTTACTTGGCTTTATCTGATTTTTTAATTTTCCATGCAAGCTATGATGGTAATGATATGCAAAAAACGTGTAAGCGTGCTGTTCCAAAGTTTGTTCACTCGTGTCGGTACTAGCATGTTCTATGCAAAGTGCATGTATGACTTAGCGTTGAAGGTTTTCATCGTGGTAGATACCAAACAGACGCGGGTCCTCTTTACGCTGCAGTAGCAAAAAAACAACTAAACCAATGCTTTCGGTGTTACAAACATATAATCACAAGAATAAACGAAAAAATATTTGACCCCCCACAACATTTGCTATTGCCCCTCCAAAAATATCCGGTTGGCTACCTGCCTGATTGCGCTGCATCAAAACCAAGAACGAAGCAATACTAAGGTGGTTAAAGTGAAAAAGGATCTAGTTAAATGCTTTGACCAAGCGAAAATTGAGCAAATATAGCTGAAGATCACCAGTGGCTGTATCTACATCCTCTAGATAAATAAATAAATATTTTACTTTTAATATCGGAAGATATACTTCAACTATTTAAGTAGTCATCATTAGGGCCCGCTAAAGTCAATAAAGTCAAAATTTTTTCAGGACCTTGTTACATGATCAAACCTCTACTAACGTTCGTTTCAGGTCTTCAGGAGTCTGTTTTGGTAGATTTTATAAGTCAAAATTTTGCTTAAAGTCAAAACTTGTCAAAATTGTCTTCATCAAAAATTTCCTCACAAAAACGAACAAATTTAGATTTTTTTTATATTTTTTTTGAATTTTTGAACTGCTATTAAAATTTTATAAGCAGTTTTATTTCATTTTAAACTTCTCAAATAGTTGCAATGGTAAAAATGCGTGCGGTAATTGAGAAGGAAATACCACTTATTATGCATCAAATCGTCATTGTTCATGCATAAACATATAATTCTTAGACAATTAATCTATTCCTATAAAACCTTTGCGCTCTTTCGACGTGGTCTTTTTAAGTCGTAGCTTGCAAAGCAAAGAATGCCTAAACCAGCCAAATCTTCCACAGCGAAAGTTAGGCAAATTTGCCAGGAATATTCGGATGAGTTTTCGACAACTCCTGCCCGCGACTTGCGACGTGTTAGTCAAATGTGACAAAAAGTGTTTTGTGGAAAGCCACCGAAAAAGTAAGCAACATCAAAGAAAATTGGAGACGAAGAGCAAATCCCAAAGTAGGCAAACTTTTTTACAACTCGATCAAGTACACTTTAAGGAACAGGTTGTCTCTTCATTTTTAGCTGCAGATATCCCATTTCCTAAACTAAACCATCCTTCTTTAAAGTCTCTGTTTGCTACAATGGGAAAAGCATTGCCTTCGGAGACTGCAGCCCAGACATGTGTTGCTAAATTAGCATCCCAAAAAGAAGAACAAATTCAACAATTACTTCGTGACAAAAAAATTTTTTTAATTGTGGATGAAGCAGAGATTGCTAAACAAAAGTATATTAGTGTGCTTGTGGGCAGCTTAGATGCCCCAAATCAGACATTCCTCGTTAATTGCCATCCACTTGACAGCGGTAGCAATGTTAATAGCAGTATTATTCTGCACACTGTGAATGACATATTGCAACAACTTGAAATAAAACGCGAGAATTTTTTATCGTTCTTGACTGATGCTGCTCGGTACATGTCTTTGGCTGGAAAGACATTAAAGCAATTATACCCTTCTTTGATGCATGTCACCTGCGTTGAGCACTTACTACATAACTGCGCTATGCGTGTGCGTGCTCATTTTAAAAATGTTGATGAAATAATAGCAACGATCAAGGCAGCAACAATCAAAACAAAGATCGCAAGAAAGATTTCTATGATGCTGGTCTGCCATCTCCTCCTGACCCTGTAATTACAAGATGGGCAACTTGGCTTAAAGCTGCCTTATATTACAGTGAGAACCTTCCAGTTGTTCGTACCATTGTCAACAATTGGACAAGTGCAGGCCTCTTAGTCAGCAGAGCAAAAGACGCTATCAATGTGGAAGATTTGGTGCCGGACTTGGTTAAAATAAATCAATACCGGACTCTAGCAGCCAACGTAGAGTTCTTAGAAGGAAGTGCCTGCACGATAACCGAAGTATACGGACTGCTGAAGAATATGCAATTCGATGATGATCCGTGCGCAACCAAAAATTACATTAAAAAACGACTATCCAACTCTGATTTAGAAACAATAATAAACTGTACCAACTTGACAATTGACCCAACAAGCTACGCACTATTGCAAAAAGTCCAGCCAACCTCTGCTGCTGTTGAGAGGTCGTTTTCTATGCTCAGTAAATTACTGAGAAAAGACAGAAATTTTGATGTTAAGAACGTAAAAAAGATATATGATGCTGTATTACAATAAAAAGTCCTGATATTATACTGTGTGGCTTTCGTTATAAACATCATAGACAGACTGTTAATGTAGAATACAGTTGCGATAACAACGCATGTTTTGTATTACACACTAATTGATACCGGTACACACAATGGCTCGTTATCCTAGGTTTTGACGTCATGCGTCGCTTTGTTGCATTAGCTATAAGACTGAGTGATTGAGAAAATGTTTAAAGTAAGCTACCTTCTTCTTTAAAAACTTATGTAAATTGTGGATTATAAAAGATTTTTAATCAAAAAAGTGCAACAAGACATAAATAATAGGCGAAAGCGGTTAGGTCAAAATAAAGTCAAAATTTTGCTAAAATAAAGTCAAAAATATATTTTTTTAGGTCAAAAAAAAATGACCATAGTCATCATCTGTTCCTGGTAACAGCGTAAAAAGAACTAAGCAAAAAACTCTGCATGGCTAGCATGATATAGGTTAAATATCTCTACGATACGTACAGTAAAATCTTACCAGTAGCAGTAAATCGAGTAGTTGTAACAATATTATTAAACAGAAATGGATGTAAATGCATCTACGGATAAAGAGCAAATAAAAAAATCTACCTTAGCCTATAAATAATAATTTCCACGCTACTCCATCTTGTTTACCTTAATGTGCATATTGTCTAGTTTTTACTACAATCAGCTTTCACTCTTATTCAGGGCCGTTGAGAGGAGGGGGACTAGGGGGCACCGAGTACCCAAGCCCGGGCTACTTAGGGGCCCCGCGTTGTGGTTAAACATAATGCAGATTGGTTGCGGTTGCTACGTGTTTTGTGTTGGTTTTAGTATTTAGACCTGGTCAGGAATCTTCCCATCAATTTTTCAGCAGGTGGTTGAATTTGATCTCAAAAAAAGATCATCGCCCCCAAATGGCTGCGTTTACGGTGTTTTGCCTCTGCTTTTATTAATTGCCCTACCCTGCTTTTATTGATTGGTTTATGACGCGATATTGACTTTTTAGTCTCACATTCTGCTGCTGTGAGGTTAACTACTCTTGGTGTTTATAGGCCAAGGTAGATTTTTTTATTTGTTCTTCCGTAGATGCATTTACATCCATTTCTGTTTAATAATATTATTACAACTATCCGATTTACTGCTACTTGTAAGATTTTGTTTTACGTATGGTAGAGATATTTAATCTGTATTATGCGACCCATGCAGAGTTTTTTGCTTAATTCTTTTTTATGCTGTTACCAGGAACTGAAGATGACTATTATATAGTTGAAATATATTTTCCGTTGTGAAAAGTTAAAGCTGAATGATTGCCTGTATTTATCTATCTAAAGAATGAACAAGCTAGTATAACATTCCTCTTGTTGCAATAATTCATCAAAACATAAACGCGCCCATTAGCGCCAAAAACAAATTGGAAGAGGGAAGAATATATTTTTTGGAATTTTGTTCCTCAATTTTTTTAGACGACCTTTTTCTAGAGATCGATGTTCGAACTTAGTTTTGTTAATCTATTCTGGTACCTTATATTTGTTTGATGGCGTTTTTTTGAGATTCACGTTTTGCAGCCGTCATACCAGAAAATCCAGGTTTCTTCTGTTGCAACCTCTGCAATTTCGACGCAATCATGCGCAGCTAACGTGTTGAAGCAATCTAGCTTCTTAGCGACGTATGAGCACAAAGAAAATTCAACTAGCAACCACAAATGGAAAGTATACACAACACATTGGGTTTATTCATCCAATGAAATCTACGTGAAGCAGCTGCCATTATAGAAGTGACTAGTCACCATACGGAGTGCAATCTCTTGACATTGGACCAGTGGTTCCCAACCTTTTTTCTGTCGCGGCGCATTTTAAAAAAAACGAAAATTATTTGGCACACCTCGAATATTTTGAATACAAAATTTATTCAAATTGACCGTTTTTTACATATCACAACGAAAAATTAAGGCAGCAACCGTAATTTAGCTTGTTTCTAGGAAATTCACTGTACTTGCGTCTATATGACAGGATTGCAACAATTCTGTTAGTGAGAAACTTGTGCTTGATGTTTCTTAGCAACCATTTCAATGTCAGGACGTATTTCAGAGAGACAAACCCTCATTTCTTCTTCAATGCAACTAAGCCGCTCTCGTTTTTTGGACTTCATATTGCGGAGTGTTGAAAATCCGAGCTCACATAGATATGATGTCGAAAACTGCATCAGAATGGTCAAAGCCTTTTTAGCTAATGAAGGGTATTCTTCTTTGACAGCAATCCAAAATGAATCTATTGGTACCCCAGCATGTTTGATTTTAAATCCACGATCACTGGAAACACATGCCAACTCCTCTTCTTCACATAATAAAAGACCAGTGCTAGATGAATTCTCTATAAAAGGATTTCGAACCCAGTCATACTCATCGGTCTTCAGTGGTGGCAAGTAAAAGTTAATTTTTTCTTCCAGAGTTGTTAAGTGTTGAAACACAATGGGGCTAATTTTCTTTATGCAGCTTTGTCGTACTAAAGGGAACATCTCAAGGTTACCATCTTCAGCTCTGTTTTTCCAAATTGCAACTTTCTTTTCAAATGCAATCAGCTTATCTGATGAAGTCAGAATGTTTTCTTCTCTGCCTTGCATGCTTGTGTTGAGGTCATTGAGATGTGCAAATATTTCTGCCAAATATTCTAGCCTTGAAAGCCAGAATTCACATTCAAGATATTCACAGAAGTGTTCATGTTCTTCTGTTTTGAAAAATGCATGAAGTTCCTTGTGTAGTTCATGTACACGCCATAGCACCTTTCCTCTTGAGAGCCACCTCGCTTCAGTGCGCAGAATCAAACGTTTGTGCCGAGAGTCCATATCAACACAAATTTTCTCAAAAAAACGAGACTTCTTCGGCCTCATTTTGATGAAATTAACCATTTGAACAATTTGTTTTAAAACTTGACTTAAGTCATCTGGTATTGTTTTTGAAACAAGTACTTCCCTATGAAGGAAGCAGTGGGTTTGTACAACATTAGGATTTTCTTTTTGTACGAGTGATACAATACTGCAAACCATACATGGCGCCCCATCAGTACATATTCCAATGCACGAGTTCCATGATAAATTCCATTTTTCAAGGTAAGCAGATAATATGTCAAAGACGTCTTGGCCTCTTGTAGTGAGTGACATTTCCTTGCAGCACAAAAATTGATTTATTATTTGATTTCCATCAACGAAACGAATAGACGCAAGTAACTGTGGTTTGCCGCTGATGTCGGTTGATTCGTCAACTTGTAAAGCGAATTCAACGGTGCTTTGAAGTTTAGTCTGTACAGTTTCCTCGATATTAGCAGACAAATCCACAATACGTCTTTGGATTGTATTATTTGACAGGGGAGTCTTGCGTATTTCTTGTTCGGCTTTGTCACCCAGAATTCTTTTTACTATCTTTCTGCAAGCAGGCAAGATGATCGACTCAGCCAAAGTATGTGATCTTGTTTGCTGCGCGATCATTTCGGCGACATCATAGGAAGCAGCTTGTGCCTTTTCAGAAACAGTTATCAATTTTTGAAAAGCGGTTTTTTGTTTGGATTGTTGCTCTAGTAGTCTCCGAAAATAGTTCAGATTTTTATCTCGAAGCTGCGAGTGTTTGGTTACAAAATGTCTACTTAACTTGCTGGGCACCATACCTTCGTTTGACATTTTTTCGCCACAAATGACACACAGTGGGAAAGGTTGATCCTCACTACCAGTCCAGTGAAATCCATATTTCAAATAATCATCGCAGTATTGACGTTTTGGTCGAGATTTTGGTGCTTTATCACAGGGCTTTGATGCCTTGGAACGTTTACTTTCTGATTCATTATCATCACTTTGTTTCCTCTTGATAAATTTATCCATTTTATTGGGTAACTTAAAGCGCGACAAGTATAATATCTTGACCGAGTGCAAACAATTTAGTTTAGTATCGTATGGTAGTATTTAGGGCACAGTCGACTGGCTTGGATGTGTATCAGCGTTTGTATATGTCACAATTGCTATTTATTTCATGCATTGTTTTGCACAATGCAGCCACACGACGAACCTTATTCAAGCGTAAATAAACTTGAATGATACATTCACCAACCAAAAACAACTCAATTACTACCAACAATATCGTTAGTGTGCCGTACTGACTAACGTCGGCAGCGTGCAATTTTTTAAAGCGTACTTGATTGAATTTAACTTCAATATTTTTTGCGACGCACCTGATGACATCTCGCGGCGCACTGGTGTGCCGCGGCGCATAGGTTGGGAACCACTGCATTGGACTATAGTTAGATGCCTGCCAAAGCGCTACACTTAATTCCTTGATAAATTTCAAAAAATTTGTAAGGGGTCATAACCTATATAGCTCCTTTCTTGGTTGGCCTATGCTTTTTTTGTTTTATTTGCCATATTTTTCCTCCATTCACGAGAAAGCGAATTGTATCGCTATACTTTGGACGGGAAGTCCGCACTCGCTTGGGAGTTGCCTTTTTTGAGGTGTCTGGGCCACCTGTCTTCCACATAGAGGTGGAGCGTCCCGTTAAGTGCCTTGCCCAAAAACGCAACAAGCAAACTTGCCGGCTTGTTCTCCACAACCTTCCGTAAATGCCGATACTATGGCAAAATTTATAAAAAATAAGAAAAAATTGCCATGCACTTTACACAGCTTAAAAATTGCATATCTACCCATCGACAAGCTATTTAAGTATAGCGAAAAGTAATTAAATAGTGCTATCTTAAATTGTACAATGTTCTTTTGCTGTAGGAAAACAGGATCTTGAAAATTAAATTTTATTTGCTTTTCTTGAGCTGGGTAAAAGGCGAAAGAAAAATCCTTCGCATAAAAATCACTGCCAATACACAGCTCAAAGATTCTCTACTATGGAGTCATTAACAGGCCACTATAGTACAACAAAAAGTGATAAAATAATGGCAATCTCAGTCCGCACAGGTTTTTTTGAAATGCAGAAGTGTCTGACTGGTAAATGGTATAGTCTTGTACCGTCGATCAAACTCCTGGCAGTCTCGGTAGCTTCAATTCGACAGTGATTTAACTCTCTTCATAAGGCTTGATCACCATACAGTTAAGTATATCGGACAGCGATACAATTCCAATTACTTTGTCTAGTCGGTGTACCTCTGCAGTGACCATCCTCTGTACAATGGTGCTCAATGTCTCATTGAAATAACAACGTAGTACGCCGCCGTCAGGGAAACGAAGTGGACGATGAGATAATGCCTGCTTGACCGTGATGTCTAGGTTGTTGTAAGACCGCTGTACAGCAAGGTTTATGACGTCAAACTTCGCGTAAATGCCCACTACTTTTCCTGAAGAGGCCACAACAGACAGAGCTGGCACCCTGTGCTTGACAAATAGTCTTAGCGCATCAATTATTGAGGTATTTTCTGTGACGGTGAGTACTTTTGTAAACGTTCCAATGTTCAGTTCTTCTAGCGTCCGATCCATGAAATCAGGTTTTTGCAAGTCATTAATAAAAAGATACAGAAACTTTAAAATCCTTTTGTGTGTAAAGATGTACAAAGGATTGCCGGTAGTTGATTCCATGATTGAAAGCCTGTGGATCTTGTTCATGATAAGTTGCTTCAGACCGTCGTACAAACTTGCATCTGGATTGATCGAAACGATTCTAGAGCAGTTCAAAGCGCTTCTCCAGGTGGCAATTAAATGCTCTTCAAGCTCCAACATTTTAACGAGAGGAGATCTGTAGTAGGTGAGGAGAATGTTGATGAAGTCAGTGATGGTGAGCATCCCGACAAATTCCTGCAGCTCTGAGTCCCACAGAGGAGCGGCTCGCAGTCCGTTGCTACCAAAGCATAAAAAGCTTTCTTCACTGACAGCTTGGTGTCAAACACAACAAGCTTTGAACTGGTAGGAATAAGATCATAACAGAGATGTTCCTTCATGAACAATGCATACACACGATTGTCAGCGGAAGATAATGAGCCGAAATCAGAGCTTCCTAAACTGAGGCGGTCTATCCTTTCGCAGCTCTGTGTGCTCACCATATCAATGCCTTTGGACAAATCCAACATTTCAGCAGATCGGCCAAGAGGAGGAAGCACTTCGTCATGGGACATGCGGTGCTGTACCCCCGACAAATCATTGGGCTCCTCAAAATAATGCTTACATACTGGAGCAGTTTTACTTCGATTTATAGGTGCAGACGGCACTGGTATGTCACAACTGCTTTGTTTCAGCATTCTTTTTACTAATTCTATTTATCAAGTTATCCAAATCTGACAACCTGAATTTTTTGAAGTTAAGGAGCCTTATTTGCATCTTCTCCTTCTAGCGGACTTCTAAAATTTAAACAGTAACCCAATAGCTTTTCAAAAGAAAATTCGTTGCCTCCCCCCTACCAGCACCCTCTTGTGCCAACAAAACAGTAACAAAGATTTTTTTTAATATTTATCAACATATAGGCTACAATTGACCAGGGCAAACCAAAAACGTTGTAGATCCTTTTGACGCCGAGGCCCCTTGGCTTCAGCCCCTAATATCTGTTCCAAAATTCGGCCGTGGTGATATTCCGGTACTACACTACCAACTGATTGGCCCGCTTAGTCGATCGTTAATTATGAATGCATTCATTTGACATCATCCCTTATTGTTTGTAGGAGTGGCTGCGATTTTTTTCAAGAGCGAGAATCATTTTCTAGAAAAAAGTCCTGACTTCGATGTAAGGAACCCCCTGCCCCCTCAATCTTGCACTGGCGCTCTGTATGTAGCATTCATTTTTAGTAATCTTTATTACGGTACTCAACGATATAGGTTTGCTGATCTATAGACTTAGTTTTGTTTTCAATACATGGATGTGACTTGTACCTTTGCTGTAATTCTGCTTCAGCTGCAGATTTGCAATTTATTAAGTTACTGACTAGCTTCACGGTCAAAATAGGTTTATCAAATAGCAACATTCGCAACATAACCATTTGATTTCGCGCTGGCTGTATACTGCGTTGCCTTCTTTTTTCTCAGTCAAAACAAAATTGCTAAAAGCGAGTAGACAACATTCGCCTTGCTGCCATTGTTCTTTTATGTCAATACAGCTTGTCACGCACGTTAGAAGTACGGTACGTTAGTAAATTGCCATCCACATCAAAACAAAATAGAATTTATGATAGAATTTTAACGGCCCTTCAGCTGGAGGGGGGAGGGCAAATGCTGTTAAAATTGGAAAGATTGAAATGACCTACAAATCTTAAAATTTTCGTTCCCTTGTTTTCTACCATTGCTGGCAAAGGCATAGACATTGTTTTAGTGACGGAATTAGACATTGTTTTAGTGGCGACAATGACCAAAACAACATGCGTTCAAACCTCACTATGATTGAGTTATTGTGACCTTGGAGAAGGATTACGTGATAATTTTCTCTGCTGGGCGGTTTCCAATTAGCTGTAAATTTATTGGAAGCAATATTCAAAGCGATTAATTAATATGGGAAACGTTAACGCTGTGGGGTTTTTCTTTTTTGACGGGGGCGTGCTGACTGAGGCCCTAGGGCAGTCAAGATTGAAGGAAGCACGACGGTAATTATTTTTTATTCCATCGATGTTCGAACGGTAGAATCCTGCGCGCTACCCATGCAGTAATGGCAGACGCAACACAACACGACCGTCCGCCAAGACGTCCAGCGAGGAAAGAGGGCTGAAAATTTCCTATTGCATGATCGGTAACAAAATTGCTGCACACGTCACGATGAACGTAAGTTGCCAAGCTACAAACACAAAAAATGGCGGCTGGAAAAGCGAGTCGATCAACCACCTACTATGATAAGAAAAGAAATAAACATTTTATCTAGCCCTACGTAAAAAAAGAAAAATATATGTGTGTGATTTTAGACACATGAAATGATAATACAAGATGCAATGTTACTTTGGATCAATTCTGCCACGCTGCTGTGGGTAGATTGCATGCTGCTGTAATTCACTTATCTTCTACGTAGGGGAGCTCTCGCTATTAGTCAGCGCAGACAATTACCCCAGTAGCCAACAACTACAGGGACTATTACAGTTAAGCCGATCATCATAAGCAATATAAGTAGATGTCAGTCCACTGCAAGATTGCCGGAAAGCCAGACAACCTAAGGTTCCTTGCGTGAGACTAGATCGCCAGGCGTGCGAACTACAAGCGCACGATACTACTAAGCAAGCCAAGCAAAACTCTATGACTCGTAAACACCAATACAGGTACTTTGTGACAGTTAAACCGATCATCATAAGCAATAACGTAGATGTCGTTCCACGGCAAGAGTGCCGGAAAGCCGCAGAAGCTATGATTCCTGGTGTGAGATTAGATCGCTAGGCGTGCGAACTACAAGTGCCTGATACTACTGAGCCGAAACAGCCGAGCGGCAACTAACCTGATGGTAGATTACTTCGTCAGTTGAGCGAGCTGTGCTCATAAGCAAGTTATAGTAAAATCGATGGATATTGCAACAACGGTAAACTCCCTGGGCGTCGAACTAGCGACGCACGAAGTTGCAAAATAGCAATACACAGCACGTACAGCAAAAACTAGAATCACACGTAACGGCGGAAGCAAGGTGCTGAGCCGCCGAAAGCAGACTAACAAAAAAATATAAAAAAACGGACAAAAAGATCTTTGGCATGGCAGCTCGATGACGTGCGAGACGCGATACGCTACAACGCCAAACCACTAAAACCAAACGCCAGATAAAGGAACAATTCAAAGAATCAGTGGTGTGAATGCGAGGCGATACAGGATACCAGGATACTATATCATACAATGCACGAAGTAACTTCACAGCAGTGACCGCACGTTATAGAAAGAGAACTGTAGGCAGGGACCTATATTCAGGGGGGACAACGAGGTCATGTCACCCACAATTTTTAGACATTTTGAACTCATGTTACTTGGTTGATTGTATTCGTATTCTGTAACTGCCAGTAATACAGTTACAGAATACAGCATAAGTTTGTCCCCAGTAAAATTTTGCAGCAAACTAGGTTCATGACTGCAGGCCTACACGCAGCTCAAGGTCTTCCTCGACTACTTTCAGTTTCTGAAAAGGGACTTAATGCGAAGTTTTTAACGGTTTCACCCCAAAATTGAGTATTTGTGCGTAAACTAAAACGTTTTTCTACTTTAAAGAAAAAGAGCAGATTGCACACCGTTCTACTCCTAAATACCGCCATGGTTTCCCCCTCCTTGAAATTAATTTCTTAAATCGACTTACACCTTCGTCTTGACCACATTCCTGTAGCTATGGGCGTGGCTAAATCAATTAAACTTAACATTCTACAAAATTTACCACCAAAAAAGTCAGGTGCGTAGCCAGAAAATAATTCCGAAGAAGAGGTCAACATTGATTTTTCTCTTGCCCTAACGACGTCCACAGTGGATAAAAATAGTGATTTTTAACACAACCAGATATTTTTTTATCTAAATCTGATTTTTTCTAATTCAATTGAAATTTTTTGTTTTTATTGGCAGAGCGTGCTGACTGATACCCAATGGAGAGCTACGGCAGTCACATACAAGGAAGCACAACGGTAATTATTCTTTGAAGAGTTGATTTGTGGTACAGAATATGAAAATTGCAGAAAGTAGAGTATTCATTCTCGAAGCTTTTCGTCTGACACTTTTCAAGGGAATCCGTCAGAAAATTATTTTTTATTGCGTAGATGTTAGAACAGCAGAATTCATGCAATGATGGCGGACAAAACCAGACACGACCGTCCGCCAAAAAGTCCAGTGAAGAAAGCGATCAGAAAGTCTCTGACCACATGGTCGGCAACAAAATACTGCACGCGTCACCACGAACTAGGTCGCTGCATACGTCTAAGTAAACCAGAACACTGCACACGTCACATAAACGAAAACGACAAACAAACAACATGATGGCGGGAAAGGCAAGCCGATCAACGAGCAACCATGACAGGACAAAAATAAACATTATCTATCCCTAATAAAAAAAGAAAAATAAATGTGTATGATTTTAGACACATACAATAATTATACATGAATACACATAATAAAACTAGAATCACACACAACGGCGGGAGAATGGTGCTGAGCCGCCAAAAGCAGGCTAACAAAAAAAAACTAAAAGGACAAAAAGATGTTTGGCATGGCAGCTTGATGAAGTACGAGGCGCGACCCGCTACACTGCGATTGTAATTTGATGCATAAGAGCTACCCAATAATATGAACTAATGTTGAATATATTCATATGTATATGTTCAGATTGGTACGTAATACGTCTTTATTTTTGGGCCCCTTCGACTTGATGTTTATTGTTCTCGTTTTTATTTGTTATCAAGCTAATAGCATCACTTTCTCTCTCTCTTTATCTTAACTCTAAATAAAGCAAAGCAATTGATTTTTGCCCAAGAAATATTCAAAATGTTAATTTTATAAATATTTTGTTATGCTGCATCATCAGCAAGTTTTTTGGTGCGAGGTAAACTAGGATACAAACAGCCAAGAAGAAGGGCAAAAAGAAAAAAAAGCCATAAAACCCTACCCTGACCGCCCAACTACAATAATATTTCTTCCTTTTCTGTATTTTAGCTCTTCCTGTATTCACGCAATAATTATATATAAGCAAGATGTGCTCCAAAAGTACGTAGTTGATGGGCCTAATCAGATACTTTGAATAATTTGAAGAATTGTTCTGAATAGGATTGATAAACTGTTGTCATAGGAAATTATAGAACAACTGAGTTAGGACTAGTCAAGTACTCTGCAATCAAACTATAAAGGCACATTTGAACAAAATATGCAACAAATGTAGAATGGCACAAGTCCTTAAAAAATTTAATGAAGTGCTACTGAGTAGTATCATTAAACTGTTATGTCATAAAAAATTATGGAGCAATCGGTTTGATCGAATAGGAACTAAAAGGACAATGGTAACAAAATAACAAAACATTGGAGAATTATTTGCAAAAAGAAGACAGATATGTCGCAAATTCGTCAACAATATCCTGCATTGTGGTAAACACATTAAAAGCAGTATATTGTTGGTAGCATAAAAGCAAGCCTGTTTTGCCTCATGTAAAAACTGGAAAAAAAGTTTCAAGCATGAATAAAAATGAGAGGATTTTTTAAATTTGATTTAAATAAATATTTTGCTTGATTTAAATAAAATGATTTAAATTAATGAACCGTAATAACGCCATCATATATTAATACTTTGCAAGTCCCAAATCTGTGCCGGGCGAAGACGTTTTTCCTTTCTAACAATGCAACACCCACCTAGGCTGTAGCCAAGGTTGAAATGTTATCAAAGCAAATGTGTTTAGCGCCTCCCCTGTTTACACCATGGTTAACCTTTCACCACAGCAAGGAAACGTCTGCCAATGATATAGTAAGTCTAGTTATGAGTGTTAGATATACAGTAGGTAGCAGCACATGTTTTACATAATATTACAGGTAACTTAATTTACTGGTCATTTAGTTGCTTTGGTTTAGAATAACTGAACCTGTCTACTTTTGTTATCGGTAAAAAGTGATTTTAGTGTAGCAACACTCATTTTAACTCGGGCTAAAGTCGGATGCTTGCCGTTGCGCAACATTACCATTAGACCCTCTTATTTTGCGTTAAATTTAAAAATTTTTATTTTTAGATGTCTGACCCTCCCACAGGTTCCATTTTACTTAAAACTAACCCATCCAAAGTTTTATTCAGTAATTTTTGTTTTTAAAAGATCGCTCGGAGACCTCACAGTTGGCGTAACAAAGACCATTTATCAACAAACAAAATTTCTTTAGTAATACGACAGTCGTGTAAACAGCAGATGCTTCATTGGAGTCGTTTCTTCATATTCGGAACATTTTCCTGGCTCTGTTCCACGATCTGTATAAACTACCGCACTACTGTACCTTTTCTTCACTTTTGAAACGACTCAATTGAGTCAGTGGCGCAGCCAGGATTTCTTCAAGGGGGGGGGGGGCTCAGATGCACTGGAAAAACCCTCAGGATCTAATCATAATAGGGATATCCAGGTTTTTTTCCTCAGGAGATGAGAGGTGTGAGCGGCTTTTAAACAGAACGTAAAAAAGTTTGACGCAATTGCTCACAAAGAATTTTGTCCTTGCACAACTGCACCCAACGCGTTTACTGATACAAACTGATTGGTAGTGGTGATAGGCGAACCCAAAAAATTTACTGGTGTTATATGTCAAAATTTCACTCAATTGAAATTTAGCTTACGATTTTTACGTGAAAATTCATCAATCACATGTTCAAAATCAGTGTTAAGGTTACGGTGAACAAACTGCAATGCCAATCCATTCAAACGATCTTCTTTCTTCGTAAACCCCAAATAGGTTTTCAAATATCTAAGAGTACTAAACGAACGCTTTCATTTGTTGCTGTAATAACCAGACCAATAATCAATATTTGAAGAACTTCCAAAGATGGATAAGTATGTATTTCTTTAGCAGACAGCAACGCGCCTAAAGCGTTGTACGGTAAAGAATCACCTTGGTGGCGTAGCGAATACGAACGCCATGAATATGGCAAATAAACTCAACCTCAACAGCGTCAATGCTGTCATCCACAAAGGAAAGATAGAAGTTAACAGCATTCCTGGTCGAAGCAAATGTCATGCTTTACACAGACAGATGTCATCAAAAATTTGAGTTTTGCGCAATCAACCAGAACAGAGCAAAATCTTTCGCTGAGTTGCTCAAGCGCTGTGTCAATAAAGGCAAGAAGACAGAACGTCTGTAAAACTGCAGTGGTGAAATAGCCAGTGGATTCGCTTTATTGGCTTGCCGATTCACAATTCGATTCCTCGTAGAGACGACCTTCGGCATTCAAATAGTATTTTTTATTGTCCCTAAAAGCTTGTATCACATCTTTGCAACTGGTAATACTCGTAGTATCTAATGCAGTCAAAATAGTTTCTTGATGCCCTGTAGCTTCTTTGGAACTGTTATGGTAAGTTTCAGTGTAGCATTGATAACTTCTAGGCTAACCAACAACCCAGATGTTGTTATCGCTTTCAAATAAGGCATAGCCCTTCCAAAAACTTCTCAATCTCTTGATTCTGTCAGTTGATCAAGAGAACCAGCAAACGTTGAGCAAAAAAACGTTTTCCTCTGTTACAAAAATTATCTTTAATAATGACGTCATCATAACGTCAAGAACCCCCTTACGACAACTACCCCGAAGAGGTGATCAATCCTGCCAAGATCGAATTTTTGTACGGCCAGTAGCTTCAGAGAAATTAAAGTGTTGGCGCTTACGTACAAACGGAGAGAACTCTTCTTAATACAGTATATTAGAATATTAGATGATACCTGTGTAGAATGTCTAAGAAATACTTGCAAAAACGCATCGTTTTGACAAAAGCAATGCTTAAGGTGAACAAAACTGCGATTGGGGTGAAGAAAACTTTGGTAGAGGAAAACAAAACTGTAAAAGGTAAAGAAGCACTGTTACATGCTATTTGCCAATGCTAACAATACGCAAAGTGGTCCTGCACAAAAAATGAATGTTTAGCTCACCCAACTCAAAAACTGCTTGTCTGTTTTGCATGTTGTTGCTGTTTTTACCCGACCCTCTTCCTTGGGATGGGAGCATTACGAGACCGTAGAAGCCTGGAAACTGTTCATCGCTTGAATCAGATGGTCGAAGCTGAGAAAAAATTGCCCTAAACAAGACACAGCAGAATCAAATGAGAAGTGGGCGGATTCGGATGAAAAAAGTGAAAAAAATGGATGAAGCCCTAAGCAAGACACAGCAGAATGAAATGAGAAGTGGGCGGAGTCGGAGAATCGCAGGCGATGTGCGAAGAACACTCTACTTCGCGAGGACTTTGTCCTGTTCAATAGCAACTTATGTCATAGTAAAACATCTATGACATCACAGTTGTTTTAACAAAACCTAGACGAAAACGTTGCCGATTAAAATTCTCTGTTTGATGAAACAAGTTTGCTTGCCAGTTCAAAAGATCTATTATGTTAATATATTTTCTGTTAATGATTACAATATGCTGCGGTAGTCAACTAACGTTTTAGTCTGTCAAAGCTGATTACAAAAAGACAAGTCAAACAACAACTACTAACCCCCCCGATTTTTTAAGATCTGGTTTAAAGTAAAGTAGTTGGTTTTTTATATTTGCAGGCTGCTCTCCTAATATCGGCAAAGCAATGACAGCAGTAAGAGTGATTTTTAATTGTCCTGGTTAGCCAGTGCCGTATTGAAATAGGTAAAGAAAGCAGACAGAGAACCACCGACAAATAATTTGCCTAGCATTCAGGAAAGACAGCTTACAAAAAACAGTGCCCATAGATAAAAATTTATTCTCCTCTCCTCTTCTTTCAAAAAGAGATAATAACTACTGATCGTCACGTTCAGCTTTATATAGCTATATCATTGGTTGTATTCAGATAGCAAAATAGTTAGCGACTGAATCGAATTGATTGGATTACGGTCAATTGCAGCAATGGTACTGCGTTCAAACCTCGCAATGGCTATGGTGTTGTGCTCTTGGGAAAGGCATTTTAAGGCAATTTCCTATTTTAAGTTGCAGGCTTGTGGAATAAATACGCTGTAGTCTACCAAGTGTAGACTACTCTGAAACGGGTGTAGATATAGCGGTGGTATAGTATCACAGGCAGAAAAGTTGTCCGGGACGGAGAATAAAAATATGCAGCTCAACTCATAACTGGAACTGCTTCATCTAGCGTTAGCCCGTAAGTTTATGTGCTACGTATCAACATAACTGGAAGCCCTAAGCAAGACACAGTTATCAGTACGATAATGAGGTAAGGTTTCTATTTCATCTTGAAGGAAATGTATCGGTTTTTTGGTAATGATAGCTGTTTGGTTAGTGAATGCGAAGCAACTGATTCGGGGCTGGAAAACAAACTCCATTTAAAATTTATCTGCCCCTGAACGTTCGGTTTGGGAACTCATTTTTAGATGTATTAATGAGCTATAACGCATTGGCTGCAAACAAGCACTCGTTCACTGCTTTGCCATTTCTTCCATTTGCAATCGTCTTTGTATTTATTATTTTAAAAGCTCAACAGGAAAAAGTTAGCATTTGTAGTAATTTGTTGTCCCTACCCCAAACCAGTTTTCGCAAATTTTTACCCCATCTATTTTCTTTCTTTCGCGTTTCTCATCCAAAACTGTTCGACATTCACTTTACCCACCATTGCTTTTTAAAGCAAAAATCAAAACAAACTGGGGTAGCTTTGACTTCCTGCTAGATGAATTGAATTCTTGAACGCTTGTATAACCTGGTGGTGGTTGTCAAAAAATGGGCTTTTCGTCTACCCCCCTTCTCCTTAAATACACTAATTACTACAGATGTTTTCTGTCAGCTACAAATTTTTATATGCTAGCTGTTTTTAATTAACGTAATGTCCAAGAAAGGATTGCTTCAACGATTGGCCTACGGACCTGTTATTGGAGACGGAAGCATGTGCATGACTCTAGAAAAAAGAGGATACTGCCGTGCCGGTCCGTGGACGCCGGAAGCAGTACTTATGTATCCGGATGCGGTCCGTCAGTTACTGAGAGAGTATCTCCGAGCAGGTTCCGATGTTTTACAAACCCCGTGCTTCAACTCGAATGAAGGAAGATTAGAATTAACTAAAATGAAATCATTTTCAGTGAGTGAATATTAAGTTTCATGCCTACAGTTCGCCTTTTTCATAGTGATTTTGAACGTAGGCCACAGGCAAGCAAGCTTGTAGGTTAGCAAAGCTAGTGAAACGCAAATGCAGCTTGTAAACATGCTCGTAACAACTCGAGTGATTAAAGCCAGCGACTTTGCAAGTTTGCAAGACTAAATAATCAATGAGTAACTGCTTTATTTGAAAAAACATCCAGGAGCGTAAATTCCGCGTGATCTGCATAACCCTTAAAAATTTGCACGGAAGATTTCGATAAAATAGTTGCAGTCATTATACTGCATGTGCTTGACTGTTGAAGTAACATTATTTTTTTGGAATCAATATGCAATGGGAAGCCTTTCTCCAATGGAGACCTTTTTTTTGAGATCACCATTTGACATGTGTACAACTTTTAGGGCTCATCGCCATAAATATCTTGGACTTCCGTCAATACAGTACGTGTGGTACAAATGCGCAGTAGCCTCCAAAGCATTTGGACTATTTGAAAATGTCATTTTTAAACAGACGGCTGAGATTAATGATGCAGCATGCAAACTAGCAAGAGAAGTAGCCAATGAAGGAGATGCGATTGTATGTGGCGGTCTATCTCCTGTGATGGCATATTCACAAGGCAAAGGAGAGGAGGCTGTGCGGTTGGAATTCAGGCATCAAGTTGATATTTTTATGGAACATGAAGTTGATTTTGTTCTTGCTGAGGTAAAGTTTACGCTTTCATGATGTCAGAGTCTGCTAAAAGTAGATTTACAGTTTTTTTGGATATTCTAGACGCGTGATTTTAAAAAAATTTGAAGCAAATCTCGACAACTTTCTAACCATGTCTGCATGTTCAGGCACGAACTATGGGAACAATTATTTATTTGTTTAAAATATAAGTTAAATGTGAACAGGATAATAAAAGACTGCTAACCAAAGCGCTGCTTCAGAGGATGAGGCATCCACTTTTTTTCGAAATGTAAAAAATATCATTCTCAAGGGAATTGCGATTTCTGGTAACTCAACATTATTTTTTTCCGTGTCCCGACAATTGAAAGTCGCAAATTCAAAGTGGACAATTTAAAGTCGAATTTAGTGAAGTACCATAGTTATTTACACGTTATATTTAATTTAAAGTAGAGTTTAGTGAAGTGCCATAGTTACATACATGTTATATATAATTTTTTGGAATTGTCGCAGAACCGTTTTTCACGATAGTCTTTTCATCGAGATTATTCCCTTCTAAATCAATACAATGCCTATCTGTCACTAACAGTCATCAATTCATAGCGAGAAAGCTGTGCACCACTGCAGTGTGAAACTAGTGTGGGGCTAAAGTGTAAAAGATTAAGACGTTTTGGGTGGATAGTTTAGGCCACATATCATCTGACCCAGTTGAAGTATATTTACGCTTTTGTACCTCTTCAGTTTTTCGGTTACATTGAAGAACTTGAATTTTGTCTTGACGAAATGAAAAGAACAAAGCTACCTATGTGTGCAACCATGCGTATCGGACCACGTGGCGATTTAAATGGAGTTTCCGTGGAAGAATGCGCGGTGAGGATGGCAAAAGCAGGAGCGCAAGTTGTTGGTAAATAGCTGTATAATTGAGGATCTATGCAAAGAAAGAGGAGGTTGATATAGTGTTCAAACCAATAGGTGTGCAAAACCCTTTCCGAAAATTATTTTTCCCAGAAGGATTGACATTGAAGGGAAACAAATGGTGTAAGATATACTTGCTGGTTTACCGGCGGGCCAGGTCGATGTTCGAACCAGCTCTCACAATTTCTTAGCCCTATCAGCAACGCACTTGCGTCTATCGATTTGTTCCGAGATTCTTCCTGCGTTCCTGATACTGTAGATTTTTCAAGCAGACGATCAGGGGCAGTTTGACGTTTATTGTGAATGATTCGTATATTGTGGAAATTTGAACGACGTAACAACCAATTAATAGACTCAATGCGAACGACAGCGCATGCGGTTACCAATAATTTGGGCTGCGCAGTTACCCGGATTTATTAACACTTCCTTACTAAATTTCCTACTAACGATTCACTATAAGCAGCAATTTAGCTCTGTAAAAAAACAAACTGTTCAATGGTATCAAAATTGCAGCAGAGATTCTAGTGAACAAAATACTAACGTCAAAGTGACAATTCTAATCGCTATGCAGTGTGCGTCAGGACCAACCAACAACCTTCGACAACACAAGCACGTTTGGGGCAATTTTGCGCCTGTGCAACACAGTCCAACAAAAGAAAAACTCGATTGAATTACAGCGTTAAACAACAAAAACTAGATCATGCGCCGTCGGCCCGGGTTCAACTCCAAATCGGGACGACGGAATGCAACACACAAAATAACAATATTTTACAAATGGTCTCTCCAACTCATACTTCGCAATACGTTTTATGTGCAATTCTTTTTTAAGTACTTGCTTTTCTTCGGCACCTGTATCTACATGCAGGGACGTTGAGAGGGAGGGGCGCGGGAGTACAGACTATCCATACTGGGGCTCATATAGAGGGCCCGCGCTGTTGTCAAACGCAAAAAATATGAAAGTGATTAACGCGAATTGGTTTTTGCTTGTCACGTGCGGGTCCTGTTTTACGTAGGTGGTCTTAAACTTTTGGGCACGACTGTAATTGGATAAAACCGGGCAACTCCAGGCAGGGCCGTTGAGAGAACAGTCCGGGCAGCACAGTGTTGCTAAGTTGGGATATTCAATTGAAGGTGTCGGAAATTCAACTGAGGTCAGCAATTGCTTCAGTTTAATCTCCAAAAAAAGTCTTCGCCTGCTATTCGCTGCGTCTATGGATGTTTTGCCTCGAGCTTCTGGTAATTTCGGCCACGATCTTTCTCAGGGGAAATTTTCAGGCTTTGCTGGGGAAAAGTACCAGCAATAACCCTAAAAATATCCGGGCCCGGTACCAAAGGTAACCCCTGGACCTCTTGTCAACGCTCCTGATTCCAGGTTGTCACGAATAAGTAAATTTACGTTAGGAGAATAGTTTTTATATATGAATAGTTGTTGTAATCTGTTATTTTATTTTGCAGTGATTATTTTTTTTGTAAATCTGAATTGTCTGAAGCGCTAGACTTGCTAAACTGTTTTAGAAAAAAGACCTTTTTTTCTTTCGCATTTGTAAATAGATTTGTAACTTACACGCCTTTCTGACGTCACAATGGTTGACCACGTGACCAAGTTCCAGTGTATTCTAGTGATTCTTGTTTCTTCCGGAAGATTTTTCTTTTTATTATTACCGATTACGTAATTTATTAACGGCGTTTTTTTGTGTCACGTGATGTTCTAGCAATTTCTAGATTATTTTCCAGTCGTATACATAAGGCGGCGAGATTTTTCATTCATTCAGAGAGTGTGATTCAGAGTGTAGTTCAGAAGAGATAATAGAGTGTAGTAAAAAGGCGTTGTTCTGTGGTGATTTTTGTGACAGGAATCAAGCGATTATTTTCGTGGTTTTAGTTTTGGTTAGTCTGATATTTATATAGTAAAGTGCTTTAGTTTGTGTATTTGACAAGCGAAGGAATTCGAAGTTTCAAAGTGGTTTGTGAATATATTTGTTCTGTTCGTAATCGAGAAGTGTTAAAGTATCTTAGTGGAAGCCAATCTTTTCCGAGCTATTAAGTTGCAACCAGACTTAATTATTCAAGCGATACTACACGTCGCCTCAATTTTAAGAAGTAAATTAAAATTGAAATAGAATCAAAAATTGCTATTGAAACACCACACGGGTCATCAAATCCTTGTTGTAGGGGGCTCGGAATTAATGTTGGCACCGTGCCCGTACTGTTCTCTCAACGGCCCTGTCTGCACAATAAGCTCATTTTTGATAATTTTGTTCTACTGTCAGGTCAATTGTTTTCCTCCTTCCGATGTTAACTACGAACTGCGACCTGACACAAGATATCAAAAGACTTTGTAAAATCATTTTCATTGAATCACAGGTGTTTCAAATGCTTCTTGTCGCAGGTTTGAACTGCTTGTACGACTTGGATACCGTTTTAAAGACTTTAAAGAGAATGAAAGCTGCTTTGGATAAAGAAGGGCTTTCACCTTACTTGATGTGCCAGCCCATGGCATGGAGATGCCCAGAAGTCGAAGATAATCCTCTGGGTTATTGTGCACTTGATGATTTTCCTCTGAGTAAGCTACATTTCAAATTTCAGTTTTATATGCAGTTTACAATATTCCTGCGTTCGACCCTAATGATGACTACGGTACGCTGCTGTGCCTCAAGGAAAGCCACTTTACGGCAATTGGTCTTCCTGGTTACACTGTATGTGATAGAAATTCACTGTGCCAACAGCAGGCTTACCGAATACTCCGAATCGGGCTTGAGCTCACCATGTTCTAGTGCATATCCAACAAAAGGCTTTCTCGAGTTCGCACGATAAAAATATATTGGCAAAAAATCTACTTTGACTGTAAGCTAAAAATGTTTATTTTTAGGCTTAACCAGTGGTGGCATTCAAAAGTTCTAAGAACAGGTTCTATCAGAAAAAAAAGGTGATGAATATTCCCGCAATACAAGGCGAAGACTTTTTAGGCGATCTAAATTTTCAAAGTGAACATTCATGTTCAAAGCGCGATGAAGACCTTTTTTCAGATATCCAATTTTTCAAAGAGGAAACTCAGCCCAAAGCACGATGAAGACCATTGCGAAAATTCATTCCTAAATATTTTAAACAATCGGTTCAGGAAACTCAGAAAATTTCAGTATCGGTTCGTGCAAGCTAGTAGAATGCTACCATTGTGCCTAATCTTAGTTTACTATTGTCTGTGGTGCAAGGTACGCTGAAGTTGAAAATTAAACAAAAATTGATTTATGTGTGATACCTGCGTCAGCTTTAAAGCTAATTTTTTACACAGTTTTCCACTGTTTGGTGGAGTGTTGAATGTTCAAGATGATGCGATCGTTCAAAGTTCGCTAGTGATTTTCAAATAAAACCCATTTGGAATCTTTTGATAAAAAATTATAATATGGAAATACAAATATTCTGTTGCGAAAGAACTAGGGAAAGGATTGTAATTTACCTAATATTTTGATTACTTTCTTCTATTATCTTAAAGTTTTTTAAATGGGCAAAACTTTACTGGTTTTAGAGATTTTCATTGTTTGTCATTTGAGGGGATACGGGAATTTAGAAAAGCGAAAAAATTTAAAGCAATAAGACAGAAGTTTTAAGACACTGATTTTGATGATGTCGTATTAGATGGTTTCGCAAGTAAAGAATTAGTAATATCGCCCAATGAGGCTGTAATGACATTGTTAAATAATCAAATATTTATTCTAATATTAACCGAGAAAGCTAACTGCTCTTCATTCTGTTGACAACTCAATATGACCTTTTCTTTAAAGGAAAATATATTTCGTATCGCATGTATTATCATAAACTATTAGTTTATGACAAACTAAATATGAACGGAGAGTTGAAAATCCTGCGAAATAACCATACGGTCGTCAAGTCAGCAGTCACAGACATTCCGTTGTTGACACATCACAAGCTGTAGTTTAAAATCGAAGGGTAAGCTAGAAAGTAATCGACGATGTTACTTGACCATGACCATGCTTTATTCGAGTTTGTGTTCTAATAATAAGGTCTCTGTACGCAGTACACGATTTTGACCGGTTTTGTACATTTTTTGTGCTCATATATTTTCATACAAAAATTTTTATCCGGTTGAATGTTTATACGACGCTTAACGGCATAAGTTGTTATTTGAATACCCAATTTTGTCCGCAAAGTACGTACCAAAAGCGTTCGCTCGCTTGCGGACGAAAACGTACAAAAAGATTTTTGTTGACAAAACCCGTTGTTTACAAATCAAGATATCTATACAAAAAAGTGCAATTCCGTCGGTGTGTGCCTGTCTGTTTGTGTGTTTTAACTCTTCCAAAATTGCTGAACATACGAAAATCAAACTTGAAATGATTGATCACCACCCCAGTGTAAGTGTCATAAAAAGGTTCGTGACGTTTCATGACGTCACTATTACAGATATTCTTTTTTAATTCGCATTTCTTGACCGGGGAAAGCGGTTTTTGGCCTAAACGAAAGCCAGTACCCGATTTACCAGCTCCAACGAATTTTACTTTTTTAGGATCTCACACGACGTTATAATTAGAAATTAAATGTGAGATTTGTTTTTCTTACTTTACTCAAAAAATACTGATCTTAGAAATATGATTAAACGCTTTTTTGGGAGATAAAAACAACTTTACAACAATCTAAGCTAAATCAACGATGCAAGAACAGATTCTTTTTTTTAAACATTTTTAGCCTTTTGAGCATGCTTTTTCTCATTGTTTCTGCTTGCTTCCAACTCATTCTATGATATACGTCTGGTACGATTAGTACAATCTTTCGCTAATGGAGATCACAATATAATAATTTTTCAAGAGATGCAACATTTTTACAAAATCAGTTTATTTAAAAAATGGTTTGTGTCTTCATTTCTTACCAAATTTCAAAATTTTGAACAAATTCAAGATTATTTTAAGGCAATTCCGATAATACGTAATCTGTATCTTTACTATGTGTCATTATGCTAAAAAAATTTAACTTTAACACTTGAAGTGTAACTTTTTATTCCTTTCCAAAAAGTGGTAAGCTGTGCAAAAACAGGTAAGTTTAATACGCAAAGGTTGTGGTAAGGTACTAACAATTAGTGTCATTTGCAAGCAGAGAAAATTTGCTTTTCGGCATGTGTAACTCTAATCAGTTGGGGCTAAGGATTAGTTTATAATGGCTGATCAAAAATTGATTGCCATACATGATTTTTCATTTCAAGTTTAAAAAACTATTCTACTTGATCTAAGAGTAACGAACAATTTTTATAAAAAGTTGGTTCTTTGGTACATTTTTACTACCGTATTTGCCGGTGTATAAGTCGACCTTTTTCGATCAAAAATCGACCTAAAAAAATCGACCTTGACTTATACACCGAGTCATGAAATTCAACTTTGTATTATCATAAAATCGTAAATTTCCGTCGAATTTTAGGGGGTCGACTTATACAACGAGTCGACTTATACACCGGCAAATACGGTATTTTCCATCGAGAGCACGCTTCGCAATTAATTATCCAAATTTTCAACAAGATTCATCTCAAAATGAAGTATGTAAAGATTTTAAAATGTAGCTTACCTGTCAAAAACACTCACAATTTTGGTGTTTGGGCTTCATACAATCGCGCAATTTCTAGAAAAACTAAGTCCGGCCGTACGTTTTGTCCTCTCTTTTTCTAAAGCATGGTTCTTTGGCATTATTTATCGATATTTTCAAAACGATTCATTTAAAAATGAAGTCTCTAAAAATTTTAAAAATTAGCCTGCTCCAAGCAAAACATTGGTGACCCCTATACAAAAAGATGGGGGACAAATATGGTCCAGTTATATCTTTTGCAACAAAATATTATTCTCCAACTACCAATCATCTAAATCTTAAAGCAATTTCCTTTGCAATTATGGGAGGCCGACGCAGCCGGCTGATTTGTTATTTTTACCCTCGTCATTAACGATGAAGGGCTCTGCTATTGTAGTAACTTAACCGTAAGTAAGTGTTTTGTTTTAGGTTAGTTTGCTCTTTCCATGCCTGCCTCTATGCCAGGACTAAGTAACATGCGGCCAGCGATAGGCTGTGGATCGTACAAATAGGCATGCAATCATGAAAAAGTAGTCAGCAGTGGTCCTAATATTTAACACAAGCAATTCTTTTGGAAGCGTACTGCATAACAAGCAACAGGAAGATCAGGACTAGGGCATCATTTGTGGCAACAATTTCTTTGTTTCTTGACCATTCATTATTTTCACGAGGAGGTTTTTATTGAGTCGTAAAACATGCATACCACCAAGTAACTGATTTGTGTTTTCGTAGGCCTAAAGCAAAAGCCATTGCGGCGTCCATTCCTAACTTTGTGTTTATTCTCTTACACGTATTTAAGGAAACGGACAGAATTCGTGAAATGATAGAGACTTTCTGCGATCTCTTAAATTTGGAAGCAATTGTTTTACAATCGGTATCAGAGGCCTAAGAGCGATCTTCCTGTTAGTGTCAATTTATTGTTTATGGCCTTAAAAACATAATTTGATTGAAAACGATTGAACCGATGTTACTGATATATTATAAAGCAAGAATTTTTTCTTTGGCTGATATACTGCCTGTCAGGGTGTCTATATCTATATTATAAAGCAATGTAATAAAATCCCAAGATCAAGAAAATATCAAAATAAAATCATAGATCTAACAAGTTGTAAAACTGAATTTAGAGAGAATATTTAGTTTGAAAATAACTTCGCCTGATGGGGTCTTACTGGAATATCGTGAATAACTTTGGGAAGCCATAGCCGGTTTTGTCGCTATGCCGGAAGCAAGGCAAATTGCGCAACGAAAAAACTCAATACCACAATAATAAATAGGAAAGGGGCCGCACCAAATTGTAACATAGGCTTACCATTAATTAGTTGATTTCTGTAATTGTAAAAACACTCACCAT
Organism: Trididemnum clinides; assembly: GCA_963675345.1. Classification (NCBI taxonomy): domain Eukaryota; kingdom Metazoa; phylum Chordata; class Ascidiacea; order Aplousobranchia; family Didemnidae; genus Trididemnum; species Trididemnum clinides. The sequence goes on from OY776304.1 coordinate 11,078,877, forward strand.
TTGGATGCCAGCATCATTTTGGCTGTGCTTTAACCCCTCCCTCCTCACACATTTTGAAAGTATAAATGATTGTTTGTGGCAACATTCTTTTATTGTGTGCATTACCAGTAGCGTACGCAGGGGTGCTCCTATGTTTGCGCCCCCTCCTCAGGAACAATAAAATGTCCATTTCAGTTATTATTTGCCCAAAATCATCCTCACGCCCCCGTTCAGAAAATTGTGGAACATGATTGTCGGCTGCCATGATTGCAACAGAAACGTGAATTTGGCGAAATTTTGCGCCGTGGACGGTCGATCTCCAAAAAAAAGGTCATTCACTTTTACTTCGGCAAAAAAGGTCATTCACTTTTGCTTCGGCAAAATCTTCAAAGACTTTAGAGATCAATACTGTCTGATCGCGCATAGTTTAGAGCACCACGTTCATCGATCATCAATCTCCACAAATAAATGTCTCGCGCTCCCAGTCAAGATATTTCTGCGTACGCCCTTGAGCATTGCCGAACTTGATTAAAAGAATAAGATGATCATCATTGCGTGTACAGGAATTGTGGTAGTGCATAACATTCATCAACTTTTCGTTACTGTTCACACAAGAGCCCAATGATTCAAGACGGCGCAGCCGGTTGAACCGAACTACTTAACACTGACTTTTCTGACTGGGGGTCGTGCCGGGCGACGCCGGCTTGTATTATATGAATGTAGCGTCACGCAATATGCATTTTTGTCCTGTTTTGTACATTTTTTGCTCTTATATATTGTTGTATAAATATTTTCATGTTCTTGGGTATTTATATGACGCTTTACACAACATGTTTTTGCTTGATATTCCGATTTTGTCCGCAAAGTACGTACTAAAAATCTATTTGTTTTTGCAGACAAAATCCTACAAGCAAATTTTTGCTGAGATTACACAACAAGGTGTACTGTAAAACAACATATAAATATCCTAGCGGATAAGAATATCAAAACAGATACACACGCACAAATTCGGACCAAAAATATGAAAAAATGCATACTTGGTACATCCACCTCAATACATATAAATATCCGAGCGGATGAAAATTACCGTTCCGCATTGCTTGAAAACAAAAAGAATACAAAATCGGACAAAAAACATGCAAAAACGTATACTGTGTACATCCATTTTTAGAGTCGTAAACTTTTCACTGCGAGTTCGACATTTTGTTTTTTGCGCAACGTTACCGAAAAATGCCTTTCGAAGGGGGCATTGGCTCACTTGATACGATGATATTCAAATAAATCAAAAAAAATTTTTATGATTTCAAGATCTTGATTCTCGAACCTGTACTCGAACGGAGGTGCACAAGTTCACCAGAGCTGCTTATGAAATAGGAGCTCGTTATATTGGTGGCTGCTGTGGAATGGAACCTCACCACATCAGAGCAATGGCGCAAGAGGTAAATCTACTCCGTATTTCATCTAATTACAGTTTATATGATGCGAGACATGGTTGGCATGGGTCACACACTGCGCTCTGTAGTTAAGAAGAAAAAAATAAAATCAGATTAAAGCAGTTGCATCATAGACAGATTTTTAATTGCATTTACACAGTTTTTCTTTTGGCTTTGTTTTACCTGATTAGAATAATGAAGTCGCTTCTCGTAAAGGGCGACTTTTGCCTACCCGCTACGGAAATCCACCTCGTTGGTGTTGAGGGTACTTGTCGACAACAGGTATTAATGACTAGTTTAAGATGAAGTACCTCTTTATTTAGCCAGGGTTTAGGTTTTCGGTGTTGGCTTAGATGAAGCGCTTTCCTCCCTAGAAGGCAAAGAATAAAAAGCAACGAGTTTTATTTACTGTTAGGAAACTTTCAAAACCATTAAATTAAAATTCTTCTCGCAAAGCTTTTCAACTTTTCCAAAAAAGTAATGCGGTACATTTACCAATGGAAGAATCCGGTCAAACTTTGAGCAAACAGCTTAGTATTTATGTTTTCCGCATGAATATTTGCAGTTTGCGAAGACTGCCAGGCTATTGTCGTTTACAAAAATGAAGAGTGTTATCTATATTTTTTAAAAGCTTGCTCCTGAACGAGGTAAAGACCCGCCGGCAAACGATTTGTGTCCTCCTTTTGGAGAGTTTCTTCGCCTCAGTCCTACGAAAGCAACTCAACGAAAGTAAATTAACATTTTTTGATGATATTTATTCTGATACCGCTTGGCCACCGAAGAATTAAATGAATGAGTAGCTCAAGCGACTCGGCTTTGTCAAGGCTTTGAGTTTAACTTGTAAAATAATTGGGTGTGGCTAGCGATTGTGAGGTTTATAGAAATTCCTAGGGTTGCTACCTGCCAGATCCCTTCAAGAAAAATGGATTGAAAAGATCTTATGCACGTTTATATTCATACTGAAGCTTCAAGATGCTCTACCACAGTCTTCATCTAATGTCGTGTTGGTTGGTGCGCCAATTTGACAGTCACAACAACCAAATAAACATGCTTTCAAATTTTTTCAAGACAGCGCTGTTTAGTCCGTGAAAGGAGCACTTTACGATGATTCTGTTGCTTGAGGATCCTAATGAGCAGTAAATTTGTTGAAAGTAATATCTAACAATTCAAGCCGAATGTTGAAACTTGGTAATTCCGAAGCAGGTCTGGATAGTTGTTTGTGGTCGCTTTCCTCCAAGTCTTGTGGTCAACAAAAAACTAAGCGTAAACTTGCAGCAACAGTCTGCTGATTCGCGACTCAGAATGTTGCGGTGATTGGGTGGTTTAGCCCCCCCCCCCCCACCCTTTCCCTTCCTGTTGTAGTTATAAACATTCAAGCGGGGTTGCACAAAATCAAGATTTTTATATTTCTGGCTGTAGGATATTCCTTAATTTTTTGTTATGGTTTCCCACCTAAAAAAGTGAGCAACACCTGTACAAGGTTTTATTTTTGCATCTAAAGGCTACGATGTTCATAGCAGTATTAATTGGGACATCCAACTTCTCGCAAATTCCTTTTCCATTCCTGCAAGATTTTCCAACGGTAGGATTTTCCAGTGCGCAAGTGCTGTTCTAACCCTGCTCTTAATCTAAATGTAATAGAAATCGTGAGCATTAAATTTCACGTTACTGATCACTTTAGTTCCAGTGCCACTAATATCTCAACGTTACGTTACAAACTTGTCCATTATGTCTAGCTCGCCCTGCGACTTTATCATTTACCGAGCCAATTTACTGGCTGAAAGTTAGGCCTATGTAGACGCTAATACTAAGAAAACCTGCACCAACAAACAAACATTAAAAAACAGAAAGCACGCTTAATGAAAATTTGATTCGGCGCGATGGCGTAGTGGTTAGAGCCTCCGCTTCGCAGTCGGTAGGCCTGGGATTCAATCCCCTCGTCGAGTCATACCAAAAGACTTCAAAAATGATATCCTCAGCTTCCCTGCTTGGCGCTTGGCATTTAGGGGATGTTGTGGAGAACAAGCCGGCAAGTTCGCTTGTTGTGTCCTTGGGCAAGGCACTTAACGGGATGCCCTCGCCTTCATGTGGAAGACAGGTGGCCCAGACACCTCAAAAATGTCAACTCCCAAGCGAGTGCGGACGTCCAGTCCAAAATATAGCGATTCAATTTGCTTTCTCGTGAATGGAGGATAAAGACGGCAAAAAAAAGTCAGCTGCGCTACACTGCGAATTTTATGATAGGATTCAATCTAGATAGGTCAAAAGCCATTCTACTTTAAACCAACTTTTTTCCAAAACTCTCATTTTGCCACTTTTTCTGGTCAGATGATGTGATGAGCATTAGCAATTTTTTGCAATACTGTAATAATAATTCAATTTTAGAAAAGATCTACCAAAAGTATGCGAAAAATACATTAGTGCGTAAACTAATCTTCATGCGATCGCATTAACTAAGCCGCGTAATAAACAAAACCCTACGTTTGTAATTCACTCGTTTACCACAAGCGTCAGTTTAAACAGACGTAACTTGAGCGCAAGAAAAATGCCAAAAACTTGTTTTTAGATAATTAGTTGTTTTGAGTCGGTAGAGCAGTGTATTTATTTAACATTTTTGCGGTTTTAAACTTTTAACTTGAAAGGGAGTGTAGCAATGACGTCGTAAAGAAAACAATAACAAGAAAAGCAAAAAATCGCTTTTTTATTCAGTTTACTCCTAAATCTTGCTTTTTAAAAACAAAAGAACTGAAAATTGTGTTGCAGTGAAGGAGGCTCTTCATGATTCATGAAACACTAAAAATTCTCAAACTCGAATATCTAGAATACCGGTACTTAAAATTTCACTTTTGCGAGCATCAGCTTGAACTGACACAGGGGATAAGGGTTAGCCAACACACCATAGAGCTTTTTGTGTTCAATAAGCTAAAATTATTGTGTTTTACCCACTAATACCTGACTCTAATTCACGCATTTACTCGTTTAATCAATCTCGATGCTTCAAATTGGTTTTAGTTGTGTTGTTAGTACCAGCCTATATTTGTATCCTACGGTTATGTGAATATGTTTTTTTGGTTATGCTTGTAACATTTCCCTTTAGATCCTCTTCAGAGTACTGCTAGCATATAGCATTTCTGCCGCAAGCACATGAAATTGGGGTAAGGTGCTTTTACCAAGCTCATCAGCTCATCCATTGCATCAACATTGCCACCACAAAAGGCGCTCCAGCATAACTCGTCCACGTTTTCCAAAAAGATAAACCCAGTGCCTGATCCACCAAGTAAAAGTAGGTTGTTGTAGGGTTAATAAGCCTGTTTCTAATACTTCACGTTTGTTTTTGTAGAAGTTCAAAAGAGTTTTGGCTGAGTTTAAAAGCAGCTTCTGGTCGACCGCTTAATCCTCCGTGTCCAAAACCCTTTGAAGCTTGAAAAATGTTTTTGAGATATGTAGTTTGCCTGATGCAGTGTTGCATGCTATTTACCGAATAGACCATTCCCTGCAACTTATTACCGATGTGATTGCCAATAAACTTTTTGTGATTGACTTGGTGATGAACAGATGATAGATTTTGCGAGAGTCAGGATAAAACGTATCGCTTTGCCTGACACTATCAATGCATCGAAAAGAGTTTCACACTCTGCTATTTATAAGGTACGGTTTCGTCAGTGCAATGAGTTTTTTCAGAAACCTATTTAGGTTGGCACCTGTCATTTAGCCTACTGCTCGTTGCGTGTCTAGGGGGCATTGCGCTTCGTCGCCTCTCTTTTGGTCTTTTCACGAAAATTAGAAAACTGAAAAGAAGTAGTTACATTTGAGTCAACTTTGAATATCTTGTCTTCAGGCTACAAGCCAACAGTATTGTGGGTTACACGGTATCAACAGTCGCCGTCATATTTTGTTTACCCTGACGCTAATGCCATCATTTTTTCTCAGTTAAAGAACTGGTATTTCAGTAAATTTGTAGCTATTTTTAAGTGTCAGTTTTTTTACGATTCATTTAGCTAAGCTCTTTAAATCAAATAAAATATGCTTTCTAATTTGAAAGCTGGTATGTTAAAAACAGTTTTACTTGAAAATAATTCTTATTTTTAGTGAATATCCCTGTAGGTCTTTCTTACGGTTATTTCACTTACGCCGTTTTGACTTATTCTTCACATTGTACTAGATGCTAAAACAATAGACGCACTCATTTTATCTAGAACAGTGTTTCTCAAACCCGAGTCCGCGGACTCATTTGAGTCCGCGGAAGTGCCTAGATGAGTCTGCGAGCACAGTTGCTTTTACTAGTAGTCAGTTCATATTGTATTACAAATAAAACGTAAAATACTCCTATTTCACCAACTTTATCTTTGTGATGTCATAACAAAGATATTTATTGCGTTCTTCTCATCAGCCTGAGTGTGTTGATCAGTGTACGGTACGGTAAGTCACAGGGTTAACTTACCGTACTTTGTGCTAGTCAACGAAAGCTCGCAAAGATTGAATAGAATTACTTGGTCTTAAAGGCACCGTGAAAGATTTAGTTTGCAACTGGATGAGACAACAGATATCGGAAGTGATGCACAGCTCATAGTGTTTGTGCGATATTTTGACACAAATGATTTCGTTGAGCAGTTTCTGTTTTGCCGTCCACTTGCTAAAAATACCACAGGAGAAGTAATATTCAAGAAAGTGGATTTCTTCTTTGAAGAACATCAGCTTGAGTGGTCTAATTGCGTGTCTGTTTGTGCTGATGGTGCTCCAGCCATGATGGGAAGTAATAAAGGCTTCATGAGTTTTGTGAAAAGGAAAAACAATAACAAAACTGCAGACAGTGACACTGTTTCGACCTATCAGGTCTCTTCAGTGCAGTTGGTGACCGACAAGAAGCTAGAGGCTTTTAATAAAGCATAGCTTAGACCGCCACACTTGCGGGATCTATACTAGATCCACTTGGTGGATGGTCTGTCAGTACTCTGCGAAGCCGTATCACTCGTGAATGAGTCTAAGCTATGCTTTATTAAAAGCCTCTAGCTTCTTGTCGGTCACCAACTGCACTGAAGAGACCTGATAGGTCGAAACAGTGTCACTGTCTGCAGTTTTGCTATGTGCATCGCTAGCCTCTTGCATTACTATACATGTAAGACCTTGTGACCACTAGGCTG